>JAJTUV010001999.1:0-422500 GCA_021653895.1 Mastomys natalensis | reverse complement strand
ACTGGCCATAGTGGCTTGCTGTTGCAACCATGTTTGTCTATCTTGACTCTTGGCTTGGAGTTATATTTGGGTCTCTTGGAAATGACCAGTGTGATAAGCAAACTGCTTGTAAGCTGAGATGAATGGTTCTCTCAGGACTTACTGGGGATCTGAACCATATTCTCTGAGGGATGGCCCAGAGCTCTGACTCATGCCACTTCAAATAACAGCTTAATACATCCTGCTCCCTTTAGTAAGATTCTGTAACCTGGAGCATCAGGGATGATGGCCATTTCTGGTGACAAGCAGACACCTGCACTGAATTCTCAATTCACTTCAACTTAGATCACCTGCCCAGGAAAAGTGCATTGACTTGTAGTTTCTACTTAACTTTATTTTTCTCGGGCAGTTAGCTAAAGTTTACGTACAGTACTTTCCCACATGGAATTGTGTTTGTAGGCTTAAAAAATCTAGAAAGCTTGTTCAGAGGACTGAGGACATAAAGCTTGGTTGCTAAATTAAAATAAATAAGTAAATAAAAACTTTCTTGATCACCGTGGGGAGAAAGAAGAGTTCTTTTTGGCAACTACATTTTGCTACTCTATTACCACATAATTTATTTTGTGTGTATAATTGACTTTTACTTGGGGAGCAAGAAAGCCATGTGGAAATGTTAAAAAGAAGTCAAGTGAGAGATCATCTGGAAGAAATTAAATCCATCATTGTGCAAATATAATAAGGGGAAGGAGCTGGCATGTATTACGAGGTGTATGCAAATGTAGCAAGTTTTCAGAAGCAAGCTTGCCTGCACCTGCATAGACAGAGGAAAGTTGAAGAATTGCAGCTTCACCTGGATATCAGTGGCGGCTGGAATCCAGTCAAAGGCTGGAAAGGTTTTGGATAAGGTAAAGGAGTACAGGGCTGGAGATAGATGATGGAAACACACAAGTCCTCTATTGTGGGAAATAAATTGAGTTTCCTTTAATGGATAGGACTGTAGGATATGGGTGAGACACATGTGGAAGTAAGTTAGATGTTCAGCCCAGGCTAGGTAAAAGGAACAAGCTTTACTGATAGTGTGACTGTATAGAAACTTTAGCTAACCGAACTTCAGTTAGCCTATTGCATACGTTGGTTGGGCTGACAAGGGCTAAAACATTTTAACACATTATTTAATTGAATCTTTCTGAATAACACAATGAAGTTGGCATTGTTAATCATGTTTCACAGGTGAAGCAACTTAGAAGTACTAACTCATAGTCATCTTCCAGTTTTCTGTACCAGACTACAGGTTTTGTGAGTGTCTGAGTGGCAAACATCTTTGAAATGGGATCATATAAAAAATGGGTTTCATTCTGAGCTGTCAGTCAAGACTTTGTAACCGTCCTGTACTGCCCTGTATCGGTCATCCTTGGCTTTCATGCCTTCATGGTGCCTCTCCTGATTTAAGGACTAGATTTATTTGGTTCTTTGGAAGTGGTGAGTCTGACAAGCAAACTGTCCTTAAATTGAGAAACAGATTTATTTGATGAACTTCCTGTGGGACCTGAATTGTATTCTCTTGAAGCAACAGCCAGACATATTCATTATTTGGCATCATAAGATGTGGAGTCTTTCTGACCTGGTGTCTACTGTAAGTCGAATCAAGTTTCCCTTCTGGAATATGACCCATTGCCTGCATAGGGGTCACCTTGACTTATTACCCAGTTGCAATCCAGGCTTTGGAAATAGGATGACTTATGACACATTGGTTACTTACTGCTGTTGCTGTTAGCACTAAAGTACTTTGTCTCTAGCCTAGGGTTCTTATGTCTTTTATCAGCATTGATGAAACTGTGACTAACTTGCAAGAAAGATAGTTTTTCATAGTGCTGTGGTAGCTTTGCAACTAAAGTAATTTCTCAGACCATCCACGGTTGTTGGATAATTATAACATGATGCCACAACCATAAAAGGCCTTAAAAGCCAACCTCTAAGTTATAGTGGCTTGTATAGATGGGCTGAAAAGGACCAAATGGATGCTGTAAGCAACAGAGAGGAACCAGGAAGAAACAAGATTGAAACCGAATATTTTGGGGTAAGATGTAGAATAAGAGGCAATGAGATATTAGAAAAGGTCAAAAGAAACATTAAGATTCTGACATTGAGCTGATGAAAGTAGAAAGTAATGAAGTGAGTAACTGGAACCAGTTCTTGGAATTAAAGGTGGAAGTTTGTTTTATGCAGTTTGGAATTTTACGTTTTTGAATTGAAGAAGCTGAATTAAAACAAATTCTTTGCATTGAATGTTCCAGAAGAAGCATATATAAAATAGATTCAAAGGGTCTCCCCTGTTCTCTCCTCTCAAATCTGGATGGCTAGAGTTGGTAACAGGAGTTGGAAGGTATCTGATTGCTGCAAGCACTTGTGGGCCTGCAGACCAGAGAGAGAAGAAAGGGTAGAGTGATGGCTGGAGGCTTAGAGGCTCTGCCTTGCTCCTAAGAGAGAGCTTGGCTCCCAACTACTGCCGATGCTGTTTGGCCAAAATGCCACTAAATCTCTTGGATGAGTGGTTTGAAGTCTTACGATTGTCATGGATGAATTTTTTCATAATGAAAGCATAGAATGTCCTCCAATAATGAATGTTCCACAGAACCTCTTATGATGACAATATTTGAATACATTTTTTATTTATACACCTAGACAATAAAGACAAAAATATTTATTTCCCATGAAGCAATGAAAAGTAAATTAAAACACAGGCAAATAACTGCCATTTGAATAAAATCATCTCGAAGGCCCCTCTGTTCTAATCATTGTCAGTCCAGAATATCACATCAGGTTATATTAAAAAAAATAATAACTCCCCCAAGAGAATTCAAGTCAATAGAAACTGAGAGGCATGCTTCAAGCTCAGCATATTGAGATTCTTTAGGGAAAAGAGAATTGCTCCGTGTTTTGTGTTCACAATCACTTGCTGATGTGTGGACCTCACCTACTGGAATACATTTCTTTGTAAGCTGCAAATTAGACAATAGCAAGATTCGTTCCTGTTCTGTCCAGGAAGTCAGGAGAGGCCACTTTAATGCATCTCTGACTGGAACTCATGTGAAGCTTAATAGTATGGTTAGTGTTAGAGTGATATTATCTCTTAAAAAATGTGGCCTTGTCTTTGTAGATTATCCAATCCTGAATGTGCTGTATAGACATGAGCCAGGGTTTCCTTCCTTCTTTCTTTGTATGTATCATTTTTAACATCTCTTGTATCTATGGATAACAGGTTCTCAGGTGAAGCACGGAGTATGTCAGTGAAGCCCAGTGGAGTTAAGTGTGAAAAGTCAGTCGGAACATATGCTGTAATAGATTTGACCTCAGAGAGCACCACAGAGGGAACGTGCAGATAACCATCTGAACTGACTTCTGAAGCTTGTCATCCTGACTCCTGAGATGCAGAGGGGAAGGGAGACCAAATACATCAGAGAGAATAGGTCAGAGATCGCAAACTGAAGATGAGTCTGATTTTCAAAGCAAATAAAGACACACAAGGGAAGATATGCTTCTTAGCTCTTTTCCATGTATTTTCTTTGGGACCCTAAATGCCCTTGACATATAAAAATCAATTTGCAGAGCTTGCCCTGTTTATTCCGTGATTTTAGTGTTTGTGAAGTTTGGGGTGACTATGTACATGGGGTGACTATTTACATAACATGTTCATGGTATGCTGGTCTCTGAAACCTTACAATCTAAACAGGTAACACACTACAGAGGTGAGGCAGTCTTCTCCATTATCCAGTACAAAAATCAGTTAGCAGGCAGTACTTACATATGTTCTCCTTTTTATTCAGTCATGGACCTACGCTTATGATAGTGCTACTTACATCCAGGGTGGGACTCTGAAAAGCTTAAAGCTCTCTGATATACCTATAGTGTATCAGATTCACCTAGGTGATTCTAAACTCAGTTGCTAGCAGATATTAGCCATCTCAGGTGTCTAAGAACAATCTGAAATGACAGCTCCTGTAAAGTGTTACAGTGTAATTTACACAATTTTAACACCACTGTACCATGGGTAGTGCAAATCTCTATTGATGAGCTTGGATTGACTGAATTTATCCAGGCTTTGTTTTATAGAGTCACTTACCAACATAATTAGTATTCATTATATCTCCAGTTGGAGTTGAGGCTAAAGCATGCTATCATAAAATAGCTCTAGGCTAAGTGGAGTATATGGAGTCAGGTCTGTGATCCTGATCTTCTGTCACTTAGGCTTACAAACAGTATGCTCTGATCAGCTAGATCATTATAAGTACTTTCATTCAGCTTAATGCAGGACACAAAGTCTTCTCTACTTGGATAGTTATTTCAAATGGCATTGAAAATGGAATCTAGAAATCTATATGATCCTGATTTTTACTATAGAGTACGTTCAATCACAAATGCATATTAGTTACTAAGGGAGGTTCAAACATTAGAGTCAAAAATCCACATATAGAAAACAAGATTTTTCTGGGGAAGACAGGGATATGTTAATTGTACTGAATTTGAGGTAACAATGAACTTTGTCATTGTCCTTTGTTTTAGATTTGTTTCATTTAGTAGCGAAATGCCTGTATTCCAACAAGAAATTGTTTGGAAGGCACTTGCTAGCTAGTTGCAGCAACATATTTTTGTCAGCCCACATGATATGTTAGTGGTTATGGCTGCTGTGCTGAACAGTTCCTTCTAAACAATGCTTGTAAAATACTCCACTGAATAATTTGTTCATGTAGTTACACACCGACTGTGATGAATATCCTCGATTGCCAACTTGACTACATCTGGGATAAAATAAAACCCGAGTGACTTGTAGACACATTTGATGGATTTTTTTCTTAATTAAATAATTTGAAATGGGAAGACCCATTTTCATTCAGATTTTTTTGAGGTGGGAAGACCTACCTTTAATCTGAGTTACACCTTCTTCTGGCAGCCTGTATAAAGGACATAGAAGAAAGAAGCTTGCCTCTCCTGGATAGCTCATGTTCTCACTGGGAAGTTCATTCCTACAGTGACATTAGAGTATACTTTTCCCAGAATCAGATGTATACTGAAGACCAGATGAGAGATCCAGCCTCATGTATTGAACAACTGTTGGATTCTTAGACAGTCAGTTATTAGACAGCCATTGTTGAGCTATCTGGACCACAGCCTGTAAGCATTCTAATAAACACACAGCACACAGACACACAGACACACAACACACACACACACACACACACACACACACACACACACACAACACCATATACATATTCATTTCATAAGTTCTGTTCCTCTAGAGAACTCTGAGTAATACACATAACTATGACATCCTTTAGAAAAAATATTTCTTCACAAGTAACTCCCTGGTGAAGAAGGAGAAAAATAATTTTCTTGAATCATAATTCTCCATTCTGCTTTGTGGGTGTCCTCTCCTGTTATGCAGAGTTAGACTAGGGAACAAAAGAAATGACCATGTCAGAAGTGTGACGAGTGTCACAAGGCCCAGCTGTCCCTGTGAGGGCTGTCAAGCCCTACGCACCAGGTTTGTGTTTTGGTTTATAAATGATTACAGGTAAAATGATGAGCTTGCTCTTGTGAACTTGAATTTGCTCTTGCTAAAATAAACAGATAAAATGTGTTAACCTAGAAAAATGGAATGTTTTGTACGATTGCTAGCAGAAATTTTCAGTGTTATATAAAAGAGTATCATGCAGGCAAATATATTTATGACTAACATTATGTAGAAAATGCATCTCTCTCTCTATCTCTCTCTCTCTCCATCTCTCTGTCTCTCTCTGTCTCTCTCTGTTCTCTCTGTCCTCTCTGTCTCTGTCTCTGTCTCTCTCTTCTCTCTCTCTCTCTCTCTCCTCTCTCTCTCTCTGTGTGTGTGTGTGTGAGTGTGTGTTTCTAGTCTTAGAGACTCAGGGAAAACTACAGGCACTATACATAGATGTATTTAAAAGTGATGAATAAAATTTTTTTGTTTTGTTTTTCATCTGAAAATGGAACGTAGTTCTGATCATTCTAATTTTGCCAGGTTTTGAAACCGCTTTCCCTTGTTTTATGGAACACATCAAACTGAGCACAACAGTGTGAAGTACACTGTCTGTGGGGTGGGAAGTTGAAACCATTGAAGACTCCGAATCTGCCCAGTGTGTCTCAGTGGCAGAAGCTCTTGTGCTAAGCATGTGTCTGCTGTTCCACTGAGAAAATACAGTGTTCAATAGCTCTTTGCATTTCTCATTTTACTCCCACGGAGAAGAGACTCTGTGGCTGCCTACTGCTCTCTGCTGTGAAGCAGATACAGATGGCCCAGTTCAAGGTTCTTTAAAAGGCACAGAGGGAAGATATTTTGTTTCTGCTTATTTTTCTTCTTTTACACACATCTCCTTCCTTAAAAAATGTGTATTTTGCACATTTACCCTGATATGATGTTACTTCAATTTTAATATAGGAAGAACACGGAAGCTTTAATAATTCTTTGAAAGGAGTAGACAGAAGGTGAAATGTCTCAGGCTCAACCTGAGGTTGAACCAATCCCTCAAATGAATGTAGAATAAGGTTTTTTAATAGCATCTTCTAGATTGTGTTAAGTTTTGTTCACATAAAACAATAATGATACTACTAAGAGACTAAGCTAGACTGTAAATTGAGCATACATTGTCACTCTCAGAAATAAGCAAGTATCTCGAGGCTGACTGACTATTCATTCAAAAGCAGTGTCAGCAAAGACCATTGTCAGTGAAATCTAAAGTAAATGGGGCAGCAGAAGGATCGCTGCAGACTATACTTTTAAATCTTTTGAAACATTCTCTTTTCAAGGGTCTTTGGGCACTTTGTTTTTATTTCATAGCTTATTTGTTAAGTGGCCAACCATTATATGAAAAAATATACTTGATATTTCATAAACAGTTTTTGGCAAGTGATCTATTGTCCCATCTTTATGTTAGTATCCAAACTTATTGTTGATGGGGACATAGCCTTCAGTTAGTAATGTGAACCTTGCTCACCGTTATGTGAAAAAAAAAAGTCTACCAAACGAAGAGAAATTATATGCAGATAGTTTTCAGTTTTCTGGCCAGAGAATTGTGATAGTGTGTGCCAGTTATGTCATGTAGTATAAACATGGACTTTGGAGGCCTATAAACTGAATACAACTTGAACTATATCTAATTTCTAAAAAAGGGAAAGATGACTAACAGAATAAAAAAGGAAAAGTGTCGAGTCCATTTCTTTGATACACTAAATTTATTGGTTTAACATATGTTGAATCATCTCTACAGCTCTGGAATAAAGTCCATTAATCATGTAGGAATAGATGGTCATAATCATGGAGAGACTAGGGACATAGCCTAGGGCCCTCACATAGTAAAACCAAAATTACAACCAGTGTCCTCTGAATCCACTCTCTTACTACTGTTCAATGTAGTGCTTGAAGTCTTAGCTATAGTAATAAGATAAGATAAGGTAATGAAAGAGATGTAAATCTAAAAAGAAGACAAGTATCCCTATTTGTATGTGACAGATGTCACACAATCATCTCAGCAGACAAAGCATTCACTTTTCCTTTTTTATTCTGTTAGTCATCTTTCCCTTTTTTAGAAATTAGATATAGTTTAAGTTGTATTCAGTTTATAAGCACTTGTAGGCCTTCAAAGTCCATGGTTATACTAATGACATAATGACATAAGAAACCATAAGAATGCCACCAAAAAATTCTTAGAGCTGATACATTAAGTAAAATGGTAGAAACAAAATTAACACACAAAAGTCAGTATCATTGTCAAATGCTAATGAGAAACATGATGGGAAAAAAATCTAGGAAACAATCCTGTTCACAGTAGTCACCAAGAAATTATGCATAGGAATAAATGTAACTAAGGATGTGGAAAACTCTACAATGTTCCACACCCAATTTCAGATAAATATTTCAGAATCATAATAATGAAAACGGTATGGTACTTGCATAGAAATAGACATATAGACTAATGAAATAGAGTAAGAAGCCAGAAAGCAACTCCAGCAACCTGGCTTTGTACAAAGATGCCAAAATACAACAAAACAACCTTATCATGGAAAGAACAGAATCTTCAACAAACGTGCTAAGAAATATCGATTTCAATATGCATTAAAATGAAAAACAACTATATTAATATTTTTCTCTTAGCACAAAATTTCACTCAAATAGATCAATGACCTCAACACAAGATTTAGTGTTCTTTCTAAAAATAAGAATTAGTATTCTCCTGCTAAAGTTTTTGCTTTAAATTCTCACTGATCTATAGCTATCCACTAACAGATCTTTGGTCTCCCGCCTGTCATGAGAGTGTTAAGGTAGAGATGCTTCCTCCACAGAGAGTGATGTGAAGCCTGTCCTAGTTCCTCACTTGCTCAGCGAGGAATCACAATGCATGCTGCCAGCCTCATTCTTCATAGCTGTACACAAGACATGCACAGCTGATATTTTCACATCATAGGAAAAAATATTTTACTTTAATAAGAAATAGAGAAAAATTGTTCGACAAAGTACCTGGTGGTATTTTGAAAATATATCACAGATGTATGATATTCTCCCTATTTTTAGGGAAAGGAATTTCAAAATTAAAAAAAAAAATTATTAAAATGAGATTCTTCTGTAGAAAAAGCGACGTGAATCTTTAGCATGCAGTTGATATTAAATATATTTATATAAAAATGTCAGTTGCAGAATTTTAAATCATTTCAGTAATTGTTTATAAGGTGAATGGGCATACACTATTGTGTGTTTATTAAGTAAAATTGCTAAGAAAGGTAACATTTTTGTGATTAATGATAGATATTGGAAATAGGTTTCCACAGACAATCCATGACTTTTAAGATATGGAGTTTAAGAAAAGTAAGAAAGAATATGGGGCCGGGGAAATGCTCAGTGGTTAAGAGCTCTTCCTGCTTTCAGAGGACCTCAGTTCAGTTTCCAGTACCCTACCAGGCACCTCACAACTGCCTATAACTCCAACTCCATGGGGCTGAAAGGTCTCTTCTGGCCTCAATGGATACCTATGTGTATATGAATATACGCATCACTAAAAATAAAACAAATCTCAAAAGAAATGAACAGGAAAGTAAAAATAAACTACAAGATATCCTTTTAGGAATGAGTAGTATATAAAAATAATTGGCTGACACATATGAGTAAAAATAAATGATACATTGATATAGTTATGATACATATACACTGAGAGAGAGAGACTATTAGAGTTTCTTGATTATTGTTAAATAAGTAAGCTTATCTATATAGTTATAGATTATCATTCATATTTTTGATTCTTTTATGACAAAACACTGCCAGTATATTTATATGTTTGTTTTTAAAAAGAATGGATATGAATGGGTTGGGGCAGAAAAAGAAATCTTCATATAACTCATAAAATTATTAGATTCTCTTATTCTATATTATTTTTATACTTTTGAAGTTATGCAGACAAAGAGGATAATTTGTAAAAGAATTTCACAGATGCTTAAGTTTGGAATAAGGTCAAGCATATTGGAATTGTGAAGTGGTGTAGAGTGTTTATGTGGAAAGTCTATGATGATGTCTTTTGATAACTACTCATTAGTTAATAGGGCATTTATGGAAGCCAAAGACCTTGGCACATTATCAGACATTGTGTGGGATCCAGAAAATAGCAAGCAATACTGTTGTAGAAAGGGCTTGCAATGTCTTCATACAGCATACATTAAATAATTGAAAATAAAATAAATTGTGGTCGTCTGTGAGAGCAAAAGACTTTATGAGAAGTACTCAGTGTGACTGGCTAGAGGCACTTCTTGGTTGGGCTTTCAGAGTGAGCAAGATCCAGAATCTAGTAGATGTAAGAGAATATTCTGATGTGAGAGGCAAGGTAGAAAAGGGATGTGTGTAGTTGAGAGGGATTGGCTTTAGCCTGGTCTCAGAATGATCTAAACTATGGTTCTTACTTTTGATCTTTTATATTTATGTTTTTGAGGCGTAAGACATTGTCCAGACAACAAATAAAAATGTTTCACATTGTTAAAGTTTACATGATAAGCAAATCCTGATGCAGTATTTTAGAATTGGAAATGACCTCAAATGCATGTCATTTTTTCAATTTACCATAAAATTTAGAGATTAGGCTTATGAAAGTGATCCAACTTGCTATTCATAGCATGAAAACGAAACATCGAATTTCCATTCCAAGCTGGGGTTCATTTCTGCTAAAGCCTGTTGGAATTCCATGAATGAAACAGAAACGCACCCCTCGTCCTCTGTTTTCAGGGTCCTTGCGTAACTTTTGTGCAGACAGGAGATTTGGTGGTTGCCAACTTTGGAGGAAACATCTTATAAAATTTGTAAGCAATTGCTGATTGTATTTATGCCCTTAATCCACTGAGATCACTCAGGGTGCTAAGTTCCCATGTGTTGTTAGTTAGAATCATAATCAAGCAGCCGTAGGTTGTCAACAGAGCAAAGAAAAATGAGTTTTAGAGTTTTTTTAATTGATGCACGTTGACCTTTTAACTCTACTGATTGACAAAGTCACGGAAGACACATTCTTTCCTGAGTGGCTTCAGCCTTGGCTGTGGTCCAGAATCATGTCAAAGGTGCTCGCATTCTGCCAGCTGCCATCTTTCGCCAGCTGGCAATGTGCTTGCTTGTCTGTTAATGCTTTAGAAGATGATTAATATTCTCTCCGACTCCATACTGAAAAAGGGGGGCTCCAAGCCATTCGCCAATGCATAGAGATGAATTTAGGAGCAGGAGGCAGAGTGACCTACTGTACACCTGTGGCCCCAGGAGCACCCACTTTTACCTAAAATTGATGATGATGATGATGATGATAATGCAAAAAGCATTCAACTATAAAATAAGATACAGCTTAGTGTCACCTACCTGTGTACACTTACATTTTTAGTATTGCTTTTTAAATTAAAATAAGGCTTAGAAATATAATAGACTATTTTTAAGGGTTCTCAGTGACTTTCGTTTTTTCTTTTATGTTAATAACGTCAAATTCTGTGCGATGGAACGTTCCCTCCCAGTATGCCCATCTGTTGTGTGACCAGAATGACCTTTCTTGTTTCTTCTTCAGTGATGGACACTTTCCCTTTGGTTTTATTAAACAAAGTATTGTTTAAGGGCGTAAAATACTATGTACTTCAGAGAAAGTTTCATGGGCTGCAGAGAAAGTGTGCATTCTGTAGATGTTGGGTAGAATAATCTGTAGATGACTGTCATTCCGTTTGATCTATTCTGCAACTCAACTCTCAAGTTCACATGCTTAAATCCATTATTTCGTCAGTTAACATACCCTAATTTAAAAAGAGATAGAGCAAATGATGAAAAAACAAATACAAATTGATCCCTGTAATCTAAAGCATGCAATAGACACTTCAGTTCTCTACATAGAGGTAACAATTGTTCTTACATGACATACACTCACATGGTGCTAAAGGTTACTTAAGTCATTGGAATGTGTGTTGTATTTAAAACATTAAAGATGTATGGTAAAAATGATACAAAACATGTGGTCAGGAGCATAATTTCTTAGATATTTAAAAACTATTTGCAAGCCTTAAGTGACCAGAATGCTTTCCAGGTTATAGCATGAGACCTAAATAAAAAGGGGAGACCACCTGAGGAAGACTCTCATCCTCACTCAGCACTTTACATACGTGGGGACACATGTCTTCATATGTGCACGTACCCATACACACGTGAAAATGAATAATATACTTACACATGCCATCTTGTAGGACATTTTCTTATTTTGTTTTTGTTAATTTGTGTTATGTGTGGTGTGTGTGTGTTGTGTGTGTGTGTAGATGCACATGCCTATGTAATGCAGGATCAGAAGAGAGCACTGGATTTTTTCAATACAGAACTACGGAAGTTTCAGGGATGCTTGGCTTGTCGTGTGGTGTTGGGAATCGAAATTCTGGCCTTCACCAGAGTGTTGTGTTCTTCATCTCTGACTCATGTTTCAAGACCATTTCTTTAGTTTTCTTGGAGAGTTTGGCTAATTTCCAATACATTGAGTTTCTTTTTTTTTTTTTTTTTTTTTTTTTTTTTAAAGGCGTGCGCCACCACGCCTGGCACATTGAGTTTCTTATCTGTGAAATAATGACAAAACTACAATATAGCATCTGGGTAAATGGGAGCTGCCTGAGACTTCCAGGCAGGTCCCACATCCAGGAGAAAGTCTGATTTCAGAGGCTGGAACCTTTGGCAACGCAGGCCCAATGATGAGGAAGTCCTTGGTCAAAGGGTTTATGTCAGCGGAGGGGAGATCATGACCCCCCAACGGCAACCGATAGTAGGAGAAAAGGGGGTCTGGTGTTTGGTCCACCTCGGCTTCTTATATGAATCTTGGGCCTGAGCCTGTATCTACTTACATACTTTGAGGGCTTAATGCTATGCATAGTCATGAATTAGTTTCAGACCCTGTCGGATTGGCCGAACTCTGCGTTTCTCCCTTAGTTCCAGGCCCATGCCATCAGAACGGATACTTAGCAGTCACAGATCTAGAGAAACTACGGAGATTTGACTTTAAGATGATATTCATGATATTGCAGGAATCTGAATAGTGTCAGATATTTTCTTTTTCTTTTGGGGAGGTGGGTGTGGGATGGTTCAGTTTCTTCTATCACTGAGCTAGGCACCAAGCTTAGGGGATTCAAAGTGACCCTGATGTGGTACAGATTGCACTTGGACATCAGATTCTCAGCACAAAGGAGATGTGATTATTTGGAGGGGTGCAGGGGTTGCAGGATGCCTCTGGATAAGGCAGAGACAGTAATTGCTGACTGGCACAAGGCCATTTTAAGGGCTATAGCATGGGAAAAGAAGGGAGTATCCCTCCCTGGAGAGGTCTGAGGTGCCTATCTTTGGGGGCTAGGAGGAAAACATAAGAGATGAGGTATCAGGCTTTTTAAGTCATGTAGCCAGATGCTATTTTATGAGGTAAGTGTCTGTATTTTCTTCCTCTGACTTCCTAACATCCACATTGCTTGCCCCTCCATACATCTTTTTGTGTGTCCTGGATTTGTTGTCTGAAGCTATGGGGATTCCTTCTCTAGAGATGTTGCACTGCCTGTGTGATATTTGCCTTCCTCAGTGATGGGTTATTTTAGTTTCCTTTTCTATAGATGTGATAAAATATTCTTACTAAAGCAACAAAGGATAGAAAGGATCTATTTGGCTCAGAATTCCAGGTTACAGTTCATTGATACAGGAGAAATCAAAATGCCAGGAACTTGAAGCAGAGAGAGACATAACCATCGTCAAGAATCCCCTTCTTCTGTTTTTTTCTTTTCTTTTTTGTTTTGTTTTTCGAGACAGGGTTTCTCTGTAATCCCTGGCTGTCCTGGAACTCACTCTCTAGACCAGGCTGGCCTCGAACTCAGAAATCCATCTGCCTCTGCCTCCCATGTGCTGGGATTAAAGGCGTGTGCCACCACTGCCCGGCTTAAAGGTTTTTTTTTTTTTTTTTTTTTTTTTTCTTTCCCCCTGGGCTGTGAGATGATCTCACTGTACTGCAGCAAAGGCTGGACTCGGACTCCTGAGCACAGCAACTACAGCAGTGTGCCACCGCTGGCCTGCTCTGTTTTTGTTTTTGTTTTTTTTTAACAGCGCAGGATTCCATGTTCAGAGAATGGAACTGCTTACAATTAGTGTCTTCCAATCAATTATTGGATGAAGACAATTCCTTACAGACATTCTCAGAGGCTAACTTTAATCTAGATTTTCTCTCAAATGTGTGTCAGAGGCCTACACCCTTGGTGTTCAGCTGGTAGTTCATATTCCTCATCTCAGATCACTCAGACCTTACATCATGGCCACATGGCAGGTTTCAGCAACATACAGAAGTTTACTTTTCAGTCTTCTTTGACCTGTGGGACTGTGTAAGGGTATCCTGGTTCTTGGCTGGGCACGGGCCTAGAACCGCGAGACTCCAAGGGAGAAATGGCAGGAGTTCGGCCACGCCCCCAGAACTCAGGGTCCTGAAAAGCAGTCTAATCTCCATGGACCTACATTGTTCAGTCACGTAGGCCATTACAGGCCCTCCAAATTGCACAGGTAGAGGGTGTGACTACAGGCCTCAGGCCCTAGGGATTTACATATTAATGAAGGTCAGAGGGCAGAGCCAATTAAGCATTCCTCCCCTCCCCAGACCCTTCCTACTTCTCCCTCCCTATTTAACTCAGGCCTGCCCTGAGTTTGGGGGGGTACATCAAGATCCATCCACCATCTGCCATGCCAATAAACCCTTTTGGAACCAAGGACTTTCTCGTGTCATTGGGGCCTGCCAGGCCTGCCGCCACCGCCACCGAAGCCTCCAGCCCATAGAACCTGAGACCTTCCTCCGGAACGAGAGACAGGCTGCCTGGAGGCTTCCAGGCAGCCTCCACCTCGCAGGTCCCGGGCGCTGCCTCGTAGGCCTGGGGCCTGCCTCCGCTGGCCCGCCAGTTTTTCCCACATTGACCATTACTGTTGTGTTTGGGACTTTAAGGTATGCCTTCCAGATATTAATACTATGCTTGAGTTGCTTTATCTTTTAGTTTTTAGGCATTGGTTCTAAGCAGAGCTTGTGGGTTGAGATGAAGAAAGTAACATGTCTTGTGGGAACATGATCATTTCAAAGTCATATTACACATCTTGAGTTTAGGAAATTCAATTTGTAGTTGAAAGAACAAAAGGGTTTTTTGTTGTTTTTCTTTTTGTGAAGTTATGAAATTATGGCATTCTTTGAGAGATCAGAAGCAAACCCAGAGATTCTGGCTCTCCTATCAACCTTGTGAACATTGTGACTGTGTGTGTGGTGCACACATCACACCTTCTCTGCCACTCCATTGGGCTTTGCCTATGATATATTACATAGCAGAACTTGTACATGTGACATGACTTATCTAAGAAGGGTACTGAGAAGCAAAATGAAAAACTGAAATTTATTTTTATTGTAACATTTGCTGTCCTGATTAAATCTATTAATTTTCTTTAAAAATTGTTACAGACATATATTTTACGTATTATTCTATTTGTTTATTAATTTAACCATATATGTTGAGGACCAACTACGAATAAATCACAGTTCGTGGTGCTACGGAACGCAAACTCAGTTACTGTCTGATGAGACTACTCCAAGACTTATTGCCATGGGAATGAAGGTTACAGTGGACCATGAAGATAATGGGTCTTTTGGTTTAAGCTGTCATCTTCACTAAAAGTTTGACATCTCTCAGAGAAATACCCATTTCTTTATTTTGTCTGTCACCATTATCTTGGGAAATGTTGTATTAGATGCTTTTTTTTTTTTTTCCTGGTTTGCTCACATTGAAAGTTATGGACTTAGGGAGAACCAACGACATCCACCTTTGAAGGTTCCTCATGCATATAGATTCACACAGGAGATCATTTATTTCCATTTTGTTCATTTTAGGGAGAAGAACTTGTGTGTCACATCTGTGGGAGACCCAAAGATCCACAATGACAAAAGCATTCTGGCAGAAATAAGAGCTTTGTTTTTCAGTTTTTAAAAAATACTTAGAGTGTACAAAAGTATTTATATGAGTTTTTAAAGTTTCTCTCTGTGAAATCACTAATCCACTTGTTGAGTTATAAGTTCATTATATAATATTTAAGATGCACAAAATGTGTCATTTTATACTTTAAAATGATGTTCATATTAACAGAGCAGCTATGGCACATCCTTGTGACTGGAGAACAGAGCACTCCATTATAAATGATTTGATATTATGTCCTTGTCCTGTCTAGTTTTATGGCAACTTGGCACAAGCTATAGTCATCTCAAAGGAGAGAATCTCAATTGAGAAAATGTTTCCATATGATTAGGCTATAAGGTATTTTCTTAACTAGTGGTTGATGGGGAGAGCCCAGCATATTGTGGGTGGTGCCATTCCTGCGTTGGTGGTCCTGAGTTCTATAGGAAAGCAAGTTACACAAGCCATGATGGGCAGCTAGTATGTAGCACCCCTCCATGGCCTCTGAATCAGCTCCTGCCTTTGGGTTTCTGTGCTATTTGAGTCCTTGTGGAAGGATAAGTCAAATAAACCCCTTCCTCCCAACTTGCTTTGGTCAGACTGTTTCATTGGAGCAATAGTAAACCTAGATTCCTGTGTTGCTAAATGTTTTAGACAAATATCTGTACCATTGCCGCCCCCATTTGAAAATGCTATTGTTGGAACCACTGAGTATGTGTATCTTTGGCTCTTTTTCTACATCATTTTACACAGTAGCAAATACTGCTGTGAGGTTTGTAAAAATAATTCGTTATTTAAAAAGGGTTGCAACAGATATCTGTATTCATTTACCAAACAGCTCATCTTGTGTACTTGTTTTAAGATTTTCCTTTAAACACTGGATCCTAACTTGGTGTGGTAACACATACTTGTAATCTCAACACTCGAGAAGCCCAGGCAGGATGCGTGTGGGTTCAAGCAGACCTGGGCTCCATAGTGAGTCCCTATCTGAGAAGGAAAACCTTAATGAACAAACAAAACACAAAACAACAAATGCGTAGATCTGTATATATCTGTGTGCAGCTTTCCATCCTCACTATGGTGCCAGGATTCATGAAGAATGGTCCTTATTAGTGTAGTAGTGTTCAACAGTATTATTTCTGTCACCAACCAGACTCCTTTACATCATGCACTCTGCATCTGGGCTTTCAATTCGATTCTCCTGGGTCAAATTTTGTTTTGTAATTGCCTATTCTAGCATGTCATTGATGGAAGCATTCTTTATACATGTTGGCATCCGACTGGAACAAGAATCTCATTTTGTACTTACTTCTTGATGAGTGTCTTGGCAGTTCTTGAGCTGTTGCTATTCTGCAGAATTTTTAAAATCAGTTTTTAAAAATCACTTGAAACGGTTGGAAATTAATTCAAAATTGTGCTCAATTCCAAAATCATTTTGGAGAAAATGAATGCTTATAAAATGTTGCATTCAATAAGAAAAAAATACCCTGCAGGAAATATTAGAAGCCTTGTGGCAAGGAATAGGTTTACAGGGAAGGGAAGGAGCAGGTGGAACTCTGCTCTACACATGGGATTTCTTCCTCAGAGGTCTCTACTGTTAGGTATTTGACTGATTTATTGAGGCCTACCCAGAATATGGAGAACAGC
The DNA here is from genome assembly GCA_021653895.1 of Mastomys natalensis. Classification (NCBI taxonomy): domain Eukaryota; kingdom Metazoa; phylum Chordata; class Mammalia; order Rodentia; family Muridae; genus Mastomys; species Mastomys natalensis. The sequence goes on along the minus strand of JAJTUV010001999.1, from coordinate 405,376 downwards.
TTCCCTCATTTAAGGTCTATGTACTATAGATCTCATAAAATACTTTCACACAAGTACTTAATTTAGGATCTGGTTAGGTCATAGTATTTGAAACTAGCCAATCTGATACATAAAACCTAGCTTTTACACAGCTCACAAACATGGTAGTTTTTCTCTCTTTATTTGTATTTTTATATTCTGCAAGTTGGTGTTTGTCAGTTTGATACAGGCTAGACAGTCTTGGGAAGAAGGAACCTTGGTTGAGAAAATCCCTTCATCGGATTGGCCTATGGGTATGTCTGTGAGGTATTTTCTCAATTGTTGATAGATGTAGAAGGCCTAGTTCCATCTTCGGAGAGGTGGGGCTGGATTGTTAAAGAAATCATGCAGCTCCAAATGGGATGTCTTTATCAAACCCCTCCCCTAAAGGCTCAGGCCTGTTCCCAGGCCTTTGAAAACACACACAGGCATAGAGACACACAGACACACAGACACACAGACACACAGACACACACACACACACACACACACACACACACACACACACGCACACACTATGTTGCATCTGAAACACATCATTCCTTTGGAGTTATCTACCACCTCTGGCTCTTAAAATAAAATAATATAAATATATATTATTTATGATATATAACATTATAAATATTGTTTACACACACTATATATAGTATTTTGTTTGTGTGGGAGAGATTGTGAAGCTGAGTGGGCAAGGAGGAAGGATAAACTGAGAGGATTTGGGAAAGGGAAAAATTATGACCAAAATATGCTGTGTATGTGTGTATATATACTGTACTTTATAAACATTTAGTAAAAATGTTTAAAACGAATACTGGCTAAGCAGATTCCAGGAGAGTAAGCCGTATTCCTCTTGTACAGTTCCTGCCTCAGCTTCCTTTGATGACGGACTGTACCCTGAAAGCCAAATAAACCCTTTCCTCACTAAGTTTCTTCTGGTTCATGTTTTATCACATCAATAGAAAGCAAACCAGGATGCAGCTAATGTATTTTTATAAACAATTTTTCTCTAAGTCTGTTTAAAAAATTGTATATTCTAGCAATATCATCTTTTGGTATAATCAAATACCAAATTGATTCTGTTACGCTCTTAATAATTCAGACTTTCCCCATGGAAACCGTTTTGCTTATTTCATGCATGCATTCATATTGCTTATAAGAAAAATTAGTTTACCCCTTCATTGCTTATGTTTTTAGAAATAAATTTTAACTTCAAAATAACGTGTGTGAATAGTTCTCTTTGTGGCACACAGTACTTGGATTTTGGCGGTATGGGAAGTCCACCACTACAGTAGAATCAGGAATGGTTTCTGCAGCCTCTAGAATTCATCTGGGTTACAGGGCAGCAGCCAATTATCAATTTCCCACAGAGCCTGAGTACGTTCTCCAGTGTTTCACCGTTCTTAGAATGTTATACAAATAAAACCTCCATACATAACTCCCAGAATGGAGTTATTATTTCTTCTAAGTGAAGGTCTACACATGTTTGCTTCACTTAACCAGAAACTGTAGATCACTGTGTGCATCCCCACAGCAGTACAGGAAGGGAGCTCTGTTGTAAGCACTTGCATGCTTGGCTTTGACATTCTTTCTCATCCTTGAGTTTTTGAAAGCTTCCCATGCTTTGTCCGTGTCTTTTACCAGGTATGTAATGTGCAGACATTTTCTCCTAGTTCAAGGCCCTTTCTGGTTCTCAACAGTGTCTTTTGAAAAACAAAATATATTTTATTTTATAATTTTAAGTCCAAAATATTCACATTATTTTCTCTCTTGTTTCATGCTTTTGGACTGTCCATAAGGAAATTTCACACAGATCCATTCCACAATGTTTTTCTCCTGTGTTTTCTTCTAAGTAGTATACAGTTTTCACACTTATAATATATGATGTGTTTAAGTTAATAAAATGTAGAGTCCATATTTTATCTATTTTTTTGGAGTTAACAATTTGGATAACATATACAATATGAGTTAAAATTCTTTTTACTTTGCTTGCAAATAGACTGTAGAATCCTGGATAAGTATGTGTGTACATTGTAGGGAGATTTTTGGGATGAAAAATAGAGAAATACACTTGTTTCAATCACTCATTTGTTGAGGTGACCCAGACTCAGAAAGATAAATATGGTGTATATGCACTTGTAAGTGGATATTAGGGCTTAAGTAAATGATAATCAAGTTACAATTCGCAGAACCAGAAAGGTTAGGTAAAGTGGAGGGCTCTGGCTGGGGGTTGGGGGCAGGGCACAGGGATCTCCTTGGAAGGGGAAATAGGATAAATTTTGCAGGTGGGATGGGGGGCAGGTAGAGACAGGAGCAAGAAGGATCAGGTTATGTGGGAAGAGATGGAGAAAGAAATGCTGGGAGAGACAGCTGGAATTCACAGGTATTTGGAGGGCAATGTGGAAACCTAGTGCGGTGGAAACCTTCTGAATTCCTTGAAGATGGCCCCAGTGAGGACTCCTAATACTGGGGGATAAGGAATCTGAAGTAGTCATGTTTTGTAGCCAAGCAAGACTTCCAACGGTGGGACTGGGTTGCATTCAGTTAAGTTGTTGGCTGTAGGGGTCCATGGAGATCTCTCCCCCCCCAAAAAAAAACCCAGTCTTGAATCTAGGGCAGAAGTCACTGTCCAAAAACTGACAGCATATTCCATTGTGGAGGATGATATTTACCAGTTCATTGAACTGAGAGCGGTCAAGCTTCTGCCTGCATGGAGCCCTTGCCCTTATATTCTAATGTCTTTCATAAGGGAAAGTACTCTGCAAGAGATGGAAAGAGAAACCTGGCCACCAACTCAGCCACAAAACCCTCGACCTACAGTCTGTTCTGACTGCAAGATGTGTTGGGGTAATGGTGGCACTGAACTTGTGAGAGTAGCCAACCAATGTTTTAATTTGATGCAGACATCATGAGACAGAGCTCAGGCTCTCTACTGCCTGGATGGCTAGGAACTGGAGACAGGAGAGCCCAGAGACCTAGGGCAGAACCAACCATATCAGCCTAAAATGTGTGTGTGTGTGTGTGTGTGTGTGTGTGTGTGTGTGTATAAAATGATTCCTAATGACATTCTGCTATACTCATAGATTAGTACCTTGCCCACTCATCATCACAAAGGCTTCCTTCAGAAGCAGATGGGAATGAGTAGATGAAGAGGCCTACAGACAGCCAGTATGTAGAGAGCTTTAATTGGAGGTCTCTGTTGGGTCTCTTCCCTCAGAGACTAGGAATCTCATGGAAGAGGGAGAGGAAAGATCACAGGAGTTAAATGCGATGAAGGATACCAGAAAAACATGACCATCAAAAGCAACTGAACAGAACTCATCTAGACTCACAAAGACTGAAACAGCAGGCATGGGGCCTGCATGGATTCGCACCAGCCTCTGCATATATATTATGGCTGTTAGCTTGATGTTCTTTGGGACTTCTAACAGTGGGAGTGGGTGTGTGCCTGCCCTTGGGAGATTTTTCCCTCTATTGTATTTGTCCTATCTAGCCTCAGTATGAGGGCTTTTGCTTTGTTTGATGGTATCTTATTTGCTTGCTGTCTTAGAAAAGATATCTGTACTCTTTTTCTGAAGGGAAGAGGAGGGAGAGTAGGTCTAGTGGAGAATGAAGGGAAGAGCTAGGAGGAGTGGGAGGAGGAGGAACTGTGGCTGAGATGTATTGTATGAGAGAACAATCTATTTTCAATAAGACAAAATTACTCATTTGGAATTTAAGTCTTTGCTAGCAAGGACTGGAGGATTGACATGTAAATTTAGTTCCTCACGTGGGAAGTGCATGGATAGAGCACTCTTGTGGGTCTCCTGAATATAATAGTCTTACCCATGTCTCTGATATGCTGTGGTTCTTGCCAGGGATGTATGACTGGAGGAAGGTGCAATTTTACATCACACTAGGGGGAATTCCTGTTCTATCACCTACCAGTGAGATTTATTTTATAATACCTAGTAATTTCAAACTAATTTCTCAGTAAAACAGGCTGCAGATGAGCCATCAAGTAAGTGCTTTCCTCTAAGAGACTGAGAGCAGGGAAGTCCTGTCCTGACATCATCCACCTCTGAGTCATAAACTGGATGTAATGCTCCAAAGTCTGTGATACAAACAAAACTTTTCTTTAACATGTTTAGAAGATAGTGAAAAGCTTATACCTATACCCAATGCCATGGTGTGAAGGGCACCAGTATATCTTTTCCCACTAAATGGTTCCATGGAATACAGTGCTTTATGTAATTTGATTCTCATCTATCTTCACATGAATATTGAAGCGTGCTAGCATCCTGTCTCCATCATACAAGGCATAGGCTCCGAAAGGTGGAGCCCAGTTAATCATATACCTAGAAAAATGGAAGTTCCAGATGTGCGTAACTATGGTTGCAATGCCTGTGTGGAATCCAGGGGTGACTCTGCTTTGTAAATCTCTAGCCCCCCTTTTAATAAATAATAACATTCTTGTTGTTAAGAAATCTGTCATTTGCTTTAGAAAGCCCATTGCTTAGTCAGAGTCCTTGCTACTAAAGTTATCCTTCAAGTGCTGCGGCTGGTCAGGAGCAGCCTTCGTTTACACTATTCTGGCCAACAATTACAGTTTTCGGGCCATAGGGAAACGATGGCCATGACACTGATGGAACAAAAAGGGACTAATGGAGTCCCTGTCTCCTATAGTCACAGAGGGATCTACCTTGCAGAGAGCTATAAAAAGACACACAAAAATCAAACAACTGAAAGTCGGCCTTGTTTACTCTCAGCAAGGAAGATTGATTTTTACTTGTTCTGTTTGCAATTAATTTACCTAATTTAACCTTTAGAAATGTCACCTTCTCTTTCAACCTCAGTAATAAATATAATTTTTTTCCCCTTGATTTAATTTTAGAAGCCTCTCCATTTACTTTCCACAGCTGCTGCCCTTTTGGGTTGAATTGGTAGCGGATAGGAGATAAAGGGAACGTATAAAAAGAGAGCTTTCAGGACACATGTTGTCTTTATTTAAATGTTAGTTTCCTAGCATGTTGATGTGTTAAGTATGTACAGATGTATTCCTCTGTGTTGGAGTACAGGTAAAGGGGGTGGGGGAGGAAAAAATTAATCGGTGAAAAGTTAATAAAAACTAAACACCATAATAAGTCTGTGGAGGAGTTGGAGAACTTAAAACAAAAGATTTGGAGGTAGAACTGTGCCTTGGCTTTGGCAGTGACAGGAATTAGCGCATGCTCCCTATACCCTTATGTTGATGCAATAGAAAAGGGCTTCTCCAATCCCTTGGAGCTCTTGCTAAAATGCAGAAGGCATCACAAGGTCTGGGGATGGAGCTTGGGTTGACTGTGCAGGTTAATCTTGGAGGTCGTATTGACCTTCAGCCTTCAAGGAAGGATGTAAGTCCTGTATGTGTAAACTGGTTAAGGTCTCTACTTATAAAATCAAGCTTTTTGTCATTTTAAACATTTATGTTTGTTTCAAAAAGGATTCGCTTTGTAGTGGAGGATGCCTGGCATCTACTCCATTGCCCAGGCTGGCTTCAATCTAGTATTCCTTCTGCTTTGGCCTTCTGAGTGCTGGTATTGTAGCCATGTATATCATCATGCTCATTAGACATTTTTGGATTGGAGGTTTATATCATGCATTCTTTTATATGAAAGAAAACATAAACCTGTGAGTTTATGTAAACAAAATGTTTGCAAACATTGTGTTTTATTTTTATATTCTTGTGAGAGAGATAAATTACTACACATGGTAGGTGATCTAAGAACCGAAAGTGTATCTCCATGTGGTCACCCAATGAATAATTGATAGAGAGTGCATTTCATCTTTGGTTGTCTTCCTTTAAAGTCCATGTTGATGGTGGTGGCTAATCATTACCATCTTATGAAAGGAAGGGGAATGCACGAATCACAGTCTGATGTGAAGCTCAAGCAGTCCTCCATTTATTGGCTCATCTTGAGCTTGCTACACCAAATTCCTTATTCTAAAGGCAAATGCTGTTCGCTCTGCTATTCAGTCTATGCAGAACTTGGGAGAACCAAAGAAATATCACGTTTGTTGACCTGTGACTGGACACAGAAGTGAGTTCTTCATCCTAGCTCTTGTTCCTTGTTTGTCAAGGATAGACACAATATGATAGAAGTCCCGAGAGATAAGGGATACAAAGGACATATCTCAACATAATAAAGATAGTTTACAGGAAAAACCCATAATCGATGTCAATTTAAATGGGGAAAAGCTCACACCAATTTCACTAAAATCAAGAACAAGACAATGTTGTCCACTTCCTTCATACCTGATCAATATTGTACTCGTAATTTAGCTAAGGCAATAAGATAACTAAAAAAGATCAAAGGGATACAAATTGGAAATGAAAAAGTCCAAGTATTATGCAGATGATATGATATGAATGATATGATATGATATGAATGATATGAAATATAGTATACGTAAGTGACCTGAAAATTCCATCAGGTAACTCCTATATCTGATAAACACTTTTAGCTAAGTAGTTAGATACAAAATTAACTCACAAAAGTTAGTAGACTCCTACATACAAATGACAAAAGATCTGAGAAAGAAATCAGAGAAACAAAACCTTTCACAGTAAAGCTTCAATCTTTGAAGAAAGAAATTTAAGACTGTATCAGAAGATGAACAGGTAAGATTAACATAGTAAAAATGCTACCCTACCAAAATCAATCTACATATTAAATGCAATCTCCACCAAATTTCTGACACAATTCTTCACAGATCTTAAAAGGAAAATCTTTAGTTTCATATGGAAACACACACACACACACACACACACACACACACACACACACACACACACACAAAACAGGAGGTGTTACCATCTTTGATTTCAAGTTGTACTACAGAGCTATAGCAATAAAAACAGCATGGTACTGACACAAGAACAGACACATTGACCAATGGATTCCAACTAAAGATCCGGAAATAAATCCACATAACTCTAGGCATTATATTTTTGATAAAGAGGCCAGAAAACGCACTGCATAAATGACAGTATCTTTAATAAATGGGGCTGGTCAAATTGGATGTAGAAGAATCCAAATTAATTCACACTCATCAGTCTGTATAAAGCTCCATTCCAAGTGAATCAAAGACATCAACATAAGACCAGATACCCTGAACCTTATAGAAAAGAAAGGGAGGAAAACTGAACTCAGTGCACAAGAAAAGGTTTTCTGAACAGAACACCATTAGCATAGGACACTAAGGTCTACAATTAATAAACAGGACCTCAGGAGACCGAGAAGCTTCCATACGGCAAAGGACAATGTCATTCAAATAAAGTGACTGCTTTCATGATGAGACTCTTACTAACCACACATCAGATGGAGGATTAATATCTAAGATATATAAAGAAAGAAGAATTAAGATATAAAGAAAACACATAATCTAATTAAAAAATTGGGTTCAGATCTAAACAGAGAATTATCAGTAGAGGAACCTCAAGTGGCTGAGAAATACTTAAAAAAATGTTTGATATCCTTAGTCATCAAGTAAATACAAATCAAAGCTACTTTGTGGTTTCCTCTAATACCTGTCATAATGGCTAAGATCAACAACAAAGAAGTAACAATTCACCCTCTTACAGATGTGAAGTAAGAGAAATACTCGAAAATTGCTGGGAGTGCAGACTCATATATCTAGTCTGGAAATCATTGTGGCAGTTCCTCAGAAATGTGGTAATCAATCTACGTCAAGATCTAGTTGTACTTCTCTTGGGCATATACGTAGAGGATGCTTCACTCCACCACAGAGATACTTGCTCAATCACATTTATTGCTGATCTCTTCATAATAATCTGAAAGTCTGAAATTGGAAACAATGTAGAATGACCTTAACTAAAAAAGGGATAAAGAAAATGTGGAATATTTATGTGATGGAGTATTACCTAGCCATTAAAAAATGATACTATTCAACTCAGTGAGCACAGAGATATTGAGCTGGTGCCCACAGGGAGCAGTTACCCTTTGTTCTGACATCTTTGGTACAGGAAGGTGCTCTGCATGCTCATAAAAGAGAAACTTAAATAACAATCCAGCCACAAGCCTTTTATCTACAATGGAGTACTATCTGCAAGATATGCTAGGACAACAGTGGCACATAGCTTGTGGGAGAAGCCAACCAATATCTGATCTGACTTAAAACCCACTGTACAAGATAAACCCATATGTAGCACTGCTTGGGTGACCAAGAACTAGAGACTAGATAGCCCAGGGACCCAAAATTTGAGAAGTACAGAGACCCAAAGGCTGCACATTATATAGAAGGTGAGACCTTGGAACACTCAGCCCTAAAAGGGATGTCTCCATCAAATATCACCCCTCCGCCCGTTCTTAGGGAAACCTTTGAAAGCGGAGGTGGAAAGGGTGTAAGACCCAGAAATGGAGGGCATCAAGAAATCAAGGCTTTCTATATCAACATGAACAAATCCTAAAAACTCAGAGACTGAAGCAGCAGGCACAGGGCCTGCAAGGGGCTGCACTAGGTTTTTGTGTTTTTATTATGGCTTCCAGTTTAGTGCTTTTATAGATTCCTGACTATGCAAATGAGTGGATCTCTAAATCTTTTGGCTTCTCTTGGGCTCTTTCCCTGTGGTGGTTTGACTTGTCCAACTTCAATGTGCAAGCTTTTGCTTTATCTTATTATAGTTTATTGTTGTTATATTTAAAAAAAAAAGAATGAATAAACAGAAACCAGGTCACTGGGGTAAAGGTTGACAACTGAATATCATTTATACCTGCAGGGAGAGGGAAAGTCGGTTTTCTTCATTGGAGTGACACTGGGTATATCAACCATACAGGACAGGCCTCGTGTTCAGGAGTAGTTGACCATCATACAATGGACTCCACAGTTTTTTAATGCTTTTATTTAGTTACAGTTTTGGGTTTTGTTTTTGTTTTTGTTTTTTCCCCCTCTTTTTTACATGTTGATGGTTTTTGTTTTCTAAGTTTTAGGGTTTTGTATAGGGTTCTTGGTTTGTGTTTTGAGAAAATTTAAAATTGGGTTGGTAGCAAGTAGAAAGAATCTGGAAGGATTTCAGAGAGGGTAAGAGTATGATTAAAATCTATTTATTAAAAATGGTTTTGAATATTAAAAATAATAAAAAATAAACAAAAAGAACAGGCTTGATGATGTTTGCAAAAATTAAATATATCTCCAGGCTATTTGATGCCTGTGGGTAGGTGAATTTTCATGCACAAATGGGATTCTGCATTTTTGTGACAGTTCTTGAGTTCAGGTATGAGAAGCTGAGGGTACTTAGTCATCCATGCCCAGTCTACCACCTACATCCTTCTTCCAATTCAAACCAGGAAGTATATATATCTGAGGGCCCAGTCAGTTATTTGCCAAGATTTAGATACAATGATGTTGATGAGGATTGCTTTTGGATACAACTACTGTGAAATGAGGCTGGTAGTTAATGAGATGTCTGCTCAGCCACTGTACAGTATTTTAGAGGCCTGTGTTAGGGAAATGTGGCCTGCAGTGAGGCACTAGCAGGCCTCAGAAATCTCAGAGGTGAGAAGTTATGCGGTCTGCTCCTACTAGTCAGGGGAAAAGCAAGACAGAACAAAGTAATTTCCTCAGCTCCACAGGGAGAGGAGAAGGAAAAGTTGGCCATGATTGAATGGAGATCCGGAAGGCAGACAAGTGCTTCCAAGGAAAATTGAATGACTCAGCAGGGAAAATAGGAGAGGCTATGGCTTTTTGAAAGAGTCACTGATTTAATAATCCCTTCAGTGTTTGTAATGCCACCACCTATAACCCCAAATTTTATTCCAAGAGAAATTCCCTTGAGTTAGGAATATGTGTCTCCATTCTACAAATGAAAATAAGCAGTAGAGAGGTTCATTTATTTCCCCCTGAAGTGGGAGAGCTGGAAACTCTAAATTCTGTATATTTCTTGTCATACTCTGGAGCCTCTTTTGCATCAGGTATATTGGAATTAATTTGTTGCACTATAAGTAACACTATCTCTTAAAATTATTTCATAGATACTTTCTTTCTCAAAAATAAATCCCTACTTATGATGCATGAGGTTCAGTACTCATATCTGAAGAGAAGTCAAAGCACCCCCTGTCCTGAATTTGAATTCTTATCCTATGGCTGCCCAATTCTAGCTGCCTCTTAGGGCTGGGAAATGTATCATGTCTTTGCTGGGGCGGAGGAGGAAAGACGCCTCTGGTCCTTGTAGACTTTCCCTGAATATATTCCATACTGTCTTGACTAGAGGGTTTTGTTGTTACAACAAATCTGGTGTGGGCTGACTGAAATTGTAAAGAACACTTTGTCAGAATAATGAAAAAGACCAAGAACCAGGGCTGTCACCTCTTCTCAGACCCTGGACCTTCCTTGGCACTATCCAGGCAGTCTTTTGTAGAGTTTCTCAGCGGCATTGGCTGTGTGACTTACTCATTTCTGTACATTACTTTTTACTCTACTTATTTGGCATCTTCCTAGCTTCAGTTCGGTACAAGCCAGTAGACTGATGTTTCTAGAAAAACGGCTTGACATGCGTATCTTTATCAACGGCCAGCAATCTCTCTGTTCGTCTCCATGCTGCAGTTGAATATTTACTGACTTATGTAGGCTGAAGTCCATCTGTGTTCTGAATATGTCTCTGCCTGGACCTTAAGCATAATGAAGAAGCCAATGCGTCTAGAACAGCCAATCTAGACTAGGAAGCAGGTTCACAGCTGTAAGCTTTAATATCTGGGACCAAAGTTCTAATGGGACAAGAATTTTCTACCTTTAATTCTTTTACCTTTCAATTTTATTGATTGATTGATTGATTTTATTATCGTTTTGTTTGTTTGGTGTATTGTTGTGCACATGTTACAGTGAATGTATGGAGGTTAGAGGAAAACTTGGGATGGTAGTTCTTTCCTTTTCCCATGTGAACCCCTGGATTCAATTCAGGTTGTGAGGCTCAGTTACAAAAGCCTGAGCACTAACTAAGCCCATCTCACCAGCCCTGAATTTTCACCATTTAATGTTAAAGAGGTGATTTTATTTATATTCCATGTATTAAAAGAGATTTAGATTAAAAATATGTCTCAGGAATAGAGTAAGATGAATCATTATTAAAGGATCAGTTTTAGTAATAAATCCCCTGTGATTACGTGTTCTTTCCGTGGTTGGGTGGCTTTTATTGTGCATTTATCTCAGGCTCAGGTGAATGTACACTAATGAACTCTAATGTGCAGTCTATTTGGCCTCTGGTAAATGCCTACATCCAGTTTGTTCTCTATTCTGTTTCTCTGGGACTGGACTTGTTCTTAGAGGCTTCCTCCTGACTTGCATCCTTTGAAGCAAGGGAACTTGCACAACATGATGGACCCGATCATGAAGCGTGCTGCCAGATGTCATAGTAAAATGGAGAAGGATGGCTTTCTCCTCACTATACCTACACAGTAGTCTTTCTTACCTGGTATTGACATTTTATTTCTTATCTTAAGAGAGATAGAAATAAATTTGTTGTTTTTTTAAATGTTGAGCACCGGAAACTGAAATAGGAGGACTTACTACTCAGCTTACAAATATGTTTCTTCTACTTTCGTAAACGAGTTATCAAACAACAACAAACAAGCAAACAAACAAAACCTCAGTTGATCCCACAGTGGGCAGACACAAGCAAACATTGCACATGGCTTTTCTAACTGGAGACTTAGCTGTGCATGCAGGAGTTTTAGTAAAACACTAATTCCTACCTAGTTCTGGCTCCTAGAAGTAACTAACTATATTCTTATAAGTATAGGATCACCAGTGATTTTTGTAGTACAATTTAATAATTTTGTTTGAAAAATAAAAATAAATTTATTTTTAGCTTTTGTTTAATTTATTATTTGCTTTGTTTCTTTCTTTTGAAGCAAAACGTTTCTCCTATAAATATACCAAGGAAAACTTGAATACAATTAGGCGTGCTGTGGAAAAACTTCATTGTAGTTAGATTAGACTTATACACAGGATTCTGAAACCATATATTAGTCACTAAGTGCTCTAAGATACTCCGACTAGTGCAATAGTGGTAGAAAGCTAGATGGACTAGCCAATCAGTACCCAGTTGGATATACAGCCTGCTTCATGAAATGAAACCCATCCTTGACTGCTGCTGTGGTGGCCAAGAACCTGAGACTAGATAGCCCAGGGAACTAGAAGAAAATCAAATATTACTGTTCTTCTGTAGGACTGTTGCAATAAGATGACTCCTAATGATATATGCTACACACAAGGTCAGTGTCTTGCTCAGACATCATCAAAGAACTGTCCTCCAGTATATGGGAATAAATACAGAGACCCATAGCCAGATAATGTGCAGAGAGTGAGAGACTTTGGAATACTCAGTCCTAAATTACATGTCTTTATTAATTCCCTCCCTTCAGAGCTCAGAGAACCCTATGGAATAGGAGGTAGAAAGATTGTAAGAGCCAGAGGGGATGGAGAGATACCAAAGAAATGAGGTCTTCTAAACACACCAGAATTGATGCATATGTGAGCTCAAAGACACTATGGCAGCATGCACAGGACCTGAAGAGATCTGGATTTGATTAGATCTCAGCACAAGAGGAGAAGAGATGCAAGCCTGCATCCCTAACCCAGAAGCTATCTCCAACTGATAACAGCTAACAAATGAAAAGTTAGTTTTCTTCAAGGGAATCTCACTGAGTATCCAAACTATTCTCAAGGCCAGGCCCCATGCCCATCAGTGGATGGCCGACATACAATGAATTCAGTCACATTGTTGGAGGTTTTGTGTCTCAATTCTTTCTCAGAGCTTTTTGCTTTTGTTTAAGTTTATAGGTCCTTTGGGTACATCTTATGCCTTCTCATTTTGCGTTTTTGATGGATTTCTGTGTGTGTGTGTGTGAATGTGTACATTTTTCTATCTACCAGAGTTTCATGACATTTCTTTGGTTTGTTTGTTTGCTTTGTCTATTCTGGTTTATTTGATCTAATCTTTTATTATTATTATTATTATTATTATTATTATTGTATTCTTGCTTGTATGCTAATGAGAGAGGGGAGGAAAGGATGTGAATTTAGGTAGATAGAGCAGTGGGAAGATCTGGGTAGAATTTGTGGAGGGGAAAGCATAATCAAAATCTGTAATATTAAAAAATCTATTTTAAATTAAAAAAGATATTCTGACTTATAAGTATCCATCTTGATATAGCAGCAAAAGCCTCTGTCATTCCATACTTTCAAGCTGCTAGCACACTATATTTGTGATATATATCCTGCAAAAGAAAGGAAAAAAAGGCAAGAGTTGCAGAGAGTTCAGTGCAACTGTTTCCCCATACCCATGAGGGGTGGGATCCACCCCTTTGCAGATGTCAAGATTCAAGATGTCCAAGTCTCATGTCAAAAAGTAGGGTGGTATTTGTATATAAGCTTCATGTATCTTTTATCTTGTCTAATGTATCGCCATATTATTTAATAATACTTAGTACAGTGTAGATGCTATGTAAGCTGTACTTATACTCTTTAGAGATAACGACAAGAAACAAATCTGTACAGAACATACAATATATAAGCAAATATTTTTGTGTCAAGGTTGTTTGAATTGAAGAGGTGGATGATATGATGAGTCTGCTGAATTATTGTGGAATGTCTTATAATGCCAAAAAAAAAAAAAAAAAGGCATCAAGAAATTGAGTTAATAATAGTGACTTATTTGTTTGCCCAGGCTTGGGCTTGGAGGAGGCCTCAGTGAAACTTCAGAGATAACACTAGGCCTTGATTGTTGGGCAATTAAGTACCAGAAACATATTTGGAGGGTCACTTCATGTTTGTCTCCACTTCTCTATGTACACTATACCTTGATCCAAAAGGGAGAAGCTGCTTCTAAAGACAAAAAATATCAATGAATAGGTAAATGGGTAAATAAGTAAGTAAGTAAATAAATAAGTATTTAGAGCTGGAGAGATGACTTTGTAATCCATAGTACAGTGGTCTTGTAGGTCTGAGCCCATCTCCCAATATCCACATTGTAACTCCAGCTCCAATGTACCCTGACTCGTTCAGCCCCTACAGGTACCTGTATTCTGGTGCACGCCCCTCCCCAACACACACATAATTGAAAATAAAGAGTAAACTTACTTGAAATGAATTAATCGATCCTAGCTAAAAATAGCAACTTGCTCCTCTCATTTTTTTTCTGTCACCCATTTTCCTAGAACCTATAGAAAAGTTTCCACAGCGAAATGAAACGAACACCCAGTAAGATATTCTGAAATGAGATAAGAAAAGCTTGATGTAATTTAAGTGCAAATAGGTAATAAAAACTGATAAGAAAGGTATTAATACTCCAGAATTAGAGTGGTAAAGGACAGGAAATGAAATTTCACCAGAGGCAATTCAGTGATCAACAGACCAATGAAAACCATGTAAAACTCATAAAAAAAAGCTCTGTAAATTAGAGGTGATAAAACTTTATTTATCAAAATTGATAAAAAAGATTGAGAGATTTTAATATATAGTATAAAAGGCAATATTTTATAAAATAAGCAGTAGAGGGGTTATTTATTTCCTGAATGGGAGAGCTGGAAACCTAATTCGGGTACTTTCTTAATTTCGGGAAGCTCTATGCAACAGGATTTGGACTTATTTTTTTGACTAAAGTAAAAATCTTTTAAAAATTTAAATTTCCTAGATACTTTTTTTCTCAAAATAAACCTACTTATGATGCAGAGGTTCAGTAACTCATATCTGAGAGAAGTCAGCCCCCCTGTCCTGATTTAAATTTCCCTTATCTATGGCTGCCAATTCTAGGCCTCTTAGGGCTGGGAAATGTTTCTTTTCTTTGTGGGGCGGATGGGGGAAGACGCTCTGGTCGTTGGGGATTTTTCTGATATACCCCCTACTGTCTTGCTAGAGGGTTTTTTTGTTACACAATTGGTGTGGGTTTGACTGAAATTTAAAAATTTTGTCAGAAAATGAAAAAGCCAAAGAACCGGGGCGTCACTTTTCTCAGACCCTGGCCTTCTTGGAATATCAGGCAGTTTTGTAGGGGTTTTCTCAGCGGCATGGGTTTGTGAATTACTCTTTTCCCTGTAATTACTTTTTACTTACTTTTTTTGGCATTTTCTAGTTTTTTTTTATTGGTCAGCCGTAGATGATGTTTCTAGAAAAAGGTTTTGCTTGCGTATCTTTTCAAGGCCCAGCATCTCTTGTTTTCCTGCGCAGTTGAAATTTACTGCTTATGTGGCTGAGGTCCATCTGTTTTTGAATATGTCCTTGCCTGGACAAGCATAATGGAAGCCAATGCGTTTTTAGACAGCCAATCTAGACCTAGGAAGCGGTTTCCCACAGCCTGTAAGTTTTAATATCGGGGGACAAATTTTAAATGGGACAAAAATTTTTCAACCTTTAATTTTATTTTTATTTTAAATGTTTGATTGATGATTTTTTTTACGTTTTGTTTTTGGTGTATGTTGTGAATTTTCATTTGAAGATGGAGGTTAGAGGAAAATTGGGGGGTTTTTTTTTTCCCTTTTCCCTGTGAACCCTGGATTCAATTCGGGTTGTAAAGGCTCAGTCAAAAACCCCGAGCAATTAATAAGCCCACCACCGCTGAATTTTCCCTTTAATGTTAAAAAAGGGGTGATTTTATTTTTTTCCGGTATTAAAGAGTTTAGATAAAAATATGTTCGGGAAATTTGAGTAGTTTGAATCATTATTAAAGGATCAGTTTAGTAAAAATCCTTTTGATTTAGTGTTCTTTCCGTGGTTGGGTGGCTTTATTGTGCATTTTCTCGGCTCGGTGAATGCCTAAGAACTAATGTCATCTATTGGCCTTGGTTATGCTACACAGTTTGTTCTCTATTCTGTTTCTCTGGGACTGGACTTGTTCTTAGAGGGTCTTCCCCCTGACTTGCATCCTTGAAGCCAAAGGGAACTTGCAAAACTGATGGCCCCGGATATGAAGCGGTGCTCCCAGATGTTTTAGTAAAAGGGAAAAGGGAAAGGGTTTTCTCACTATCCCTACCAGTAGTCTTTTTTAAACGGGTATTGAATTTTATTTTTATTTTAAAAGAGGATAGAAATAAATTTTTGTTTTTTTTAAATTTTGTGCACGGGAAAAATGAAATAGGAGGCCTTATTACTGTTACAAATATTTTCTTTATTTTCAAAACGAGTTATAAACAACAAAAAAAACAAGAAAACCCAAAAAAAACCCTAGTTTGATCCACAGTTGGGCAGAACCAAGCAAAATTCCCACATGGCTTTTTCAAACTGGAGACTTAGCTTGCATGCAGGAGTTTTAGTAAAACATTTAATTTACCTAGTTCGGGCTACTCGAAGAAAACTAACTATATTCTTATAAGTATAGGATCCCAAGTGATTTTTGTTATACATTTTTTAATTTTGTTTGAAAAATAAAATAAAATTTATTTTTAGCTTTTTTTTTATTTATTATTTGCTTTGTTTTTTTCCCTTTTGAAGCAAAAGTTCTCCTATAAATATACCAAGGAAAACTTGAACAATTTGCTGCTGTTGGAAAAAACTTCATTGTGTTAGATTAGACTTATAACGGATTCTGAACCATATATTAGTTCCACTAGTGTTAAGATACTCCGACTAGTGCAATGTGGTAGAAAGCTAGATTGGCTAGCAATCAGTACCCAGTTGGATTACAGCTGCTTATGAAATGAAACCATCCTTGACTGACTGCAGTGGTGGCCAAGAACTGAGACAGATAGCTCCAGGGAACTAAGAAAAAAATCAATATATTACTGTTCTTCCTGTAGGACTGTGCAATAAGATGACCCTAATGTATATGTAACACATAGGTCAGTGTCTTGTCAGAATCATAAAGAACTGTCCTCAGTAGTAATGGGATAAATACAGAGACCATAGTAAACATGATAATGTGCGAGATAGAGAGACTTTGGAATACTCAGTCTATAATTAATGTCTTTATTAATTCCCTCCCTTCAGAGTCAGAGAACCCTATGGAATAGGAGGTAGAAAGATAGTAGAGCAGGGGATGGAGAGATACCAAAGAAAGAGGTCTTCTAACACACCAGAATTGATGATATGTGAGCTCAAAGACACTATGGCAGCATGCACAGGACCTGAAGAGATTGGATTTGATTAGATCTCAGCACAAGGGCAGAAGGGATGAAAGCCTGCATCCCTAACCCAGAAGCTATTCCAACTGATAACGCCTAACAAATTGAAAAGTTGTTTTCTTCTAAGGCAATCTCACTGGTATCCAAATATTCTCATAGGCAGGCATGCCATCAGTGGATGGCAGACATAAAGAATTCAGTCACATTGTTGGAGGATTTTTTCAATTCTTTCTCAGAGCTTTTTGCTTATTGTTTAAGTTATAGTCTTTGGTACTCTTATGCCTTTATTTTGCGTTTTGATGATTTCTGTGTGGTGTGTGTGATGTGTACTTTTTCTATTACCAGAGTCATGAGATTTCTTTGGTTGTTGTTTGCTTTGTCTATTGGTTTATTTGATCTAATCTTTTATTATTATTATTATTATTATTATTATTTTATTTTATTTAGCTTGCTTGTATGCTAATGAGAGAGGGGAGGAAGGATGTGAATTTAGGTAGTAGAGCAGTGGGGAAGTTGGGTAGAATTTGTGGAGGGGAAACATAATCAAAATCTGTAATATTAAAAAATCTATTTTAATTTAAAAGATATTCTGACTTATAAGTATCCATCTTGATATAGCAGCAAAAGCCTCTGTCATTCCATACTTTCAAGCTGCTAGCACACTATATTTTGTGATATATATCCTGCAAAAGAAAGGAAAAAAAGGCAAGAGTTGATAGAGTTCAGTGCACTGTTTCCCCATACCCAGAGGGGTGGGATCCTACCCTTTGCAGATGTCAAGAATTCAGAATGTCCAAGTCTCATGTCAAAAAGTAGGGTGGTATTATGTTATAAGCTTATGTATCTTTATCTTGTCTAATGTATCGCCATATTATTTAATAATACTTAGTAAGTGTAGATGCTATGTAAGATGTACTTATACTTTAGAGATAACGACAGAGAAACAATCTGTAAAGAACATACAATATATAAGCAAATATTTTTGTGTCAAGGTTGTTTGAATTGAAGAGGTGGATGATATGATGAGTCTGCTGAATTATTGTGGAATGTCTTATAATGCCAAAAAAAAAAAAAAAAGGCATCAAGAAATTGAGTTATAATAGTGACTTATTTGTTTGCCCAGGCTTGGGCTTGGAGGAGGCCTCAGTGAAACTTCAGAGATAACACTAGGCTTGATTGTTGGGCAATTAAGTACCAGAAACATATTTGGAGGGTCACTTCATGTTTGTCTCACTTCTCTATGTACACTATACTTGATCCAAAAGGGAGAAGCTGCTTCTAAAGACAAAAAATATCAATGAATAGGTAAATGGGTAAATAAGTAAGTAAGTAAATAAATAAGTATTTAGAGCTGGAGAGATGACTTTGTAATCCATAGTACAGTGGTCTTGTAGGTCTGAGCCCATCTCCCAATATCCACATTGTAACTCCAGCTCCAATGTACCCTGACTCGTTCAGCCCCTACAGGTACCTGTATTCTGGTGCACGCCCCTCCCCAACACACACATAATTGAAAATAAAGAGTAAACTTACTTGAATGAATTAATCGATCCTAGCTAAAAATAGCAACTTGCTCCTCTCATTTTTTTTTCTGTCACCATTTTCCTAGAACCTATAGAAAAGTTTCCACAGCGAAATGAAACGAACACCCAGTAAGATATTCTGAAATGAGATAAGAAAAGCTTGATGTAATTTAAGTGCAAATAGGTAATAAAAACTGATAAGAAAGGTATTAATACTCCAGAATTAGAGTGGTAAAGGACAGGAAATGAAATTTCACCAGAGGCATTCAGTGATCACAGACCAATGAAAACCATGTAAAAACTCATAAAAAAAAGCTCTGTAAATTAGAGGTGATAAAACTTTATTTATCAAAATTGATAAAAAAGATTGAGAGATTTTAATATATAGTATAAAAGGCAATATTTTTTATATTTCATATATTTAAAGGTGGTTAGAAAAATTATGCTTTTCAGAAACCAGCACAACTGGTAAAATCAAACTCCTTGGGATCTATTATGGGAGAAAATCTCACAAAGTCACCACTCCTAGATGAAGAATGATAGGCAGTCAATGGCTACTGATAAGAGGAAGAATCAGTGTTTTCCAGGCTGGTTTGGAAATCCCTGGCTGACTTCCCAAACCAAGTATTCAGCCAAACACATAAACAAGTCGGCAACACTAGTCGAACTCACGGGCCACAGCATGTCAAATATATCTGAGATGTATGATGCATTTACCACACACAAAAGCACACACACACACACACATACACACACACGTGCACCTAAAATATATAACACAATAATTATGAAGAGGTTATGAATTTGTGAGATGATGAGTGAACAGGGGAAAGAACTGGAGGGGAGAAAGAAAAGGAGGATACAAATACACTGTACTCATGTATGAAATTCTCAAAAATCAAAACATAATTTTCATTGAGATAAATTTCTTAGTCTGATACACTTAAGAGTCTTTGATTCTTCTTGAGTATCTTTTGTATCTTAGGTACAATTGTATCCTTTGTACTTTTTTGGCTAATAGCCATTATTAGTAAGGGCCCAAGTGAGGATGCTTCAATCTCACTTGAGAGGGAGAAGAAAGCAATCACAGGAGGTAGAGGGAGGACCTGGGTGGGAGATGGGATGGGGAGAGAGAAAGGGAAAGGGGAACATGATCAGGTATTGGGGGTCGTGGGGGCAGAACAGGTGAGAAACCCTGAGGGCCAGCAGAATGAATGGAAATATGCAACCTCAGGGGGCCCTCTAGAATGTACCAGAGGACCTGGGAGGTAGAGAGACTCTCAGGACTCAAAGGGAGGGACCTTAGATGAAACGCCCCAACAGTGGAGAGAGGGAGCTTGTAGAGTTCACCTCTGTAGAAACATAGGACATCAATGGAGGAATGGAGTTGCATCCAGAGTCAAAACTCTGACCCAGAATTGTTCCTGTCTAAAAGAACTACAGGGACAAAAATGGAGGAGAGACTGAGGGGAAGGAAGCTCCAGATGCAGGCCTAAAGTGGGCTCCAGCTCAAGGGGGGAGGCCCAAGGCCTGACAATTACTGATGCTATGATGTGCTTACAGACAGGAGCCTACCAATGGCTGTCTCAGAGAGGCCCAACAAAGAGCTGAAAAGAGTCAGTTAGCAGATACTTACACCCAACCAGTGGCCTGAAGGCGGGGACCCTGTGGTTGAATTAGGAAATGGCTGGAAGAATTGAGGAGAAGCACCATTGCATAGGAAAACAGCAGTCTCAAAGAACCCAGAACCTGAGAACTTGAAGACACTGAGTCACCAACCGGGGCAGCATATGCTAACTGTTCCGAGGCCCCTGACACATGTACAGCAGATAACTGCTTGGTCTGGCCTCAGTGAAAGAGGACCCTAGCCTTTGGGAGTTTTGAGGCCCCAGGGAGTGGGGGAGGCTGGCGAGGGTTGGGGGATAGGGGTTGGGGACCCCTCTTGGAGATGGGTGAGGAGGAAAGGGATGAGGAAATGTGGGAGGGCACACCAGGAGGTGGGTAATGAGCTGGGGAGGGGGTTTTTGGAGCGGGGGCGGGGGAGAGGGGAAAGGAGAACATTTGAAATGTAAAATAAAGAAAATACCAATAAAAGTAATAGTAAAAAAAAGAGTTTTCGATTCTTAAGATTTCATTTTTGTTTTACATTTAAGTTGCAAATTTCTTGTTATTTCTTAAAGTCCAGATGTTAGGATGAATGGCCAAGTGCTCTGAGTTGCTGGGCTCAGAACCTATTTAGTGACACATCCTGTCACTGGACGCAGAAGCATTGTCCTTAAGAGTTCTTCAGAAGAAATCACTGGCATAATTGATACGAGTGTGTAAAGATTACAGAAGTCCACCTGACATTGTTCCAGGAAACCAATGTGTCATGAGCATATCGGATCCTGGCATTGTAGGTAATGGCATAAATATTGCACTGGTGACATGGTCACTGTCCTGGACTTCTTCCCTTAACTCTCTCAGGCATGTTCATCCCCCAGCTGCCTATCTGTTTCATCTGCCCTCTCCGTTTTCTGCTGTCACTACCCATCCTTAATATCACATGTATAAACCATGTATCATTATTCCATAGACAGTGCGTTACTCACATGTGGTCTCAATAACAGTCACTGCTCTGAACATCTGGATTCTGAGGAAGTTAGTTTTATATTTATGGAAAGGGTCAGAAATAATTAAAATCATACGGAAGGGCAGAGGAATTGGAACAGAGGCACAGGTGTGCTGTGTGTGTTGGTGCTAGGTGACCTGAGAAGTTTTTTAATTTTCCTGAACTTTAGTTTCCATGTATTCCAAAATGCAGACAATAATCTACCAATGTAAACAATGAGAATGAAACAAGACATGAGGCGGTGGGGGCAAAAGGACCAGTATTTTCTGAACATTTTCCTGGTTCACTTTTAACTCCTCTTACTCCAGAATTTCAACTTGTTTTCTTTCTGTAATTACCATGGGTCTGTGCAAGGATAAGTCAGCAACATTTGGCAAATGGAGACACATATGCTCATGCACTCGCTCATGGTGGGGGTCTAAATACTATACATAGAGACTATCTCAACCCTATATCTATCATTTTAAAGATTACTTTATAATTATGTGTATGTGTGCATGACTGACTGGGTATGTAAATATGAGCACAGGTGCCCGTGGAGCCAGAGACCCTATGTCCTTCTGAATCTGGAGTCACTGGTGGTATTGAGGAGCTTCTCACTGTGGGTGCTGGGAACTGAACCGAGGCTTCCTGCAATAGTAATGTATACTCTTGACCACTGAGCCATCTCTCTTGCCTCTGACCTGGATTATTTTTTACGTGACACTTACAAAAGGGATATCAAGATTACTTTATAAAAATTCAACTGAAAAGATCAATAGCTTATAATATAGTTTTGGAGTCAAAAGGATTTGGGGAGAGAATTAATCATTATTATTCTTCCGATCCAAACTCTCAAGGTGTTTGCCCACATTTTATATTTTTTTTAAACATACATAGTCCCAGGGCTCTTTCCAGTAAGCCATTCTTCATCTGAGCACTTTTATTATGCATTCTGATTCTTAACCTTGATGGTTTTGAATAGAGCTATATAAATTTGCCTCAAGATGACATGAAATATTACTACATCATCTTCTATACAGGCCCTTAGCACCTTAGAGTAGATATAAGAGGAACTCATGAGCATGCCGAGTCAATGCTTTTACTGGTGGGATGAGATTTTAGGTTTTTTTAGATTTAAAACTTATTTTATGTGTATGGAATAAGCAATTTGGCTACATGTGTATCTGTGTACCACATGCATGCCTGGTGCTGTGTAAGTCAGAAGAGGGCATTTAATTCCCTGAGGCTGCAGTTACAGGCCATTCTAGGATACCACGTGGGTGCTGGGAATCGAACCCTGGTACTCTGGAAAGACAGTCAGTACTCTTAACCATCGACCTACTGTTTATCAGCCGAGATTTTAAAAATATGTTTCTGCATTACACTGAGTGGAACTGGTTCTTATTTCCGACTGAGAGATTAGTAACTGAAGATTCTGGCTACCATGCATAATTTTCATGTACTTTTGATATGGAGATCTAAGTAAACCTGTTAAAAACTTTATCAACCATTTCTACGTGATAAGCTAAATTTTGACCCATCTTAGGTCTCCCTTGATACCTCTGTTAAGTTGTAATGGATAGGAATAGGACTTTCTGGTTCTGAGATTTATTCTTCTGGAGATAACACATCTTGAATTCCTCCTCGTTTCCTTTATTGTACTTTCTGTTCTCCCAGATCTTCTCACCTCTTACAGTCAGTTTTCCTGTGCTCACCTGACTTTTGCCACTCATTCCCAGGCCCCCAACTCCTGCTCCACAGGCATTTTGCTCATCAATCGAGTGCTTCCTTCGGCCTTCCTGTCTGAAGTGCTCTTAGCAGCAGCCCTGAGAGCCTGATGGTGGTGCCCTACATTCATGCCAAATTCCCACAGAATTCAAGGTGGGAAGACGAACCACAGAGGCACTTCTTGGGGAAATTCCATTGCAGAGAGCCTGCTTCTCCACTTCTGGTGCTTTGCTCGGATGGCTTTCCTACTGTTCAGTGTCAACAAGATTCTGGACTGTAGAATTCCTTCATGTCTCCTCTCCTCCTTAATACCAGTTCTAATGATCTTATTTCTATTTCCTTTCCTTTACCTCACTGTATTCAGATTTGTTGTTGTCTTCTAGCATGGGATATACATTTTGTATACATTAAATCATTCCTTTACCACCTCTTCCTTTTCAAGTTCCACATTGGCCTTGTGCTTTATTTGAATTAACTTCTTCATATAACCTATTCCTTCTTTCCTCCCTCCCTCCCTCCCTCCCTCCCTCCCTCCCTCCCTCCCTCCCTCCCTCCCTCCCTTCCTTCCTTCCAGTATTCCTCCCTGTTGTCACTCCCCTTTCCTCCCTCCTCCTCCCTGCCTGCCTCCTTGTTTCCCTCCTCTCCTCCCTCTAATTTTTTTGTAGAAGGGTCTTCATAAGGATCTCTGACTGGCTTGGAACTTCTACATGCCAAGGCTGGCCTGAATGCTGCGTTGTAGACATAAACCATCATGCCAAGCTGTGTATTAAGTCTTAAACCTTTGAATCCTAGAATCTACCCTGCTTCTCTCTTTTAGGCTGTCATAAGTGGCCAGCTGACCAGCCTATCTGGCTATCTGTTAGTATCACTCTCCTACCTCCAGTTGCATTCAAACCATCTATAATTATTTCTTTTTAAGTTTTAAGCTTCTCCTTTTACATCTACATATCTTCCAAACCTCTTTATTTGGTTCTGTGAGATTCATTTCTGGCTTCTTTCTACCTCTTTATTTTTCCTCTAATCACTACATGCAGGATTTTATTAAAAATGTACCGTATTTATTTATTTTTGTGAGAAAATAGAGAATGAACAAACAAAAATTTTGGGATTAGGTGCTGGTTAAAATGACCCTTGGACTAAGTAGAACAAAAACAAATTATTAAACACATCACTTCCTGATTTTCTAGAACAAGGAAGAATATCAAAATGTAAAATATAAAATAAAATATTTAATGAAAAACATGGAACACACATTTTATTAGCTAATATGATCTATAATGGTTATGTTCTGGCTTTGCAAATATCATTCAACAGTGCTGTTGTAGAGAGAAAAGCCAAGAACCTTGAACAATAGACAAGTACATTACAACCAGACAGCAGAATATGGAAGACCAAGGGGACTAAGAACAGCAATACAAGGCTGATGTGACCATGTCACTGAGACCCCAAATAGATGCATTTCGCCTACTCCCAGACTCCAGGTTTGCAGGGACTCATTTGTGTTCTTTAGTCCGTTTTCCATACCACTAGCACAATATAACATGAAGCATGTTTATGTTTCACGGGTTTCTAAAAACTGAAGATGCACATTAGATACAAAGAGCACAAACATTGATATATCTAGGCTCCAAATTGGATGCAATGTCAGAATGGTCTTTAGACCACTTCCCTGTGGTGGCTTGAATGAGAATGGTTTCCATGTGTTTGAACACTTGGTCCCCTGCTCATGGAACATTTTAGGAAGGATTGGTAGATGTGGCTTTATTGGAGGAGGTATGCCACTAGGGTAGGGTCTCAGTTTTCAAAATCCACACACCATCCCCTGTAGGACCTTGAAAGACAGCCTGGTTTCTGGTCAAGCACAGGCTGGAAACCCTGTGACCCCAGGTGACCCTGAGGAGACCCCAGGTAACCTGAGGGATGGCAGGCATTTCGCCACAGTCCCAGACTCCAGGCTTCTGACAGGAGGCCTCCATAGATTTGTGTCCTTTAGTCACGTGAGGGCAAACCCCTAGCCCTCCACAGGTAGAGGACATGACCACAGGTCAGTAGCTTCAAGACAGATCTCTGTTTTAATGAGGTACCTAAAGGCAGAAGGGCTTAGACAATTAACTTTCCTTCCAGACACTCCTCCCATCAAAAGGTATTTAACCTCAGGCCCACTCTAGAAAATGAGGTACGTTTTTCTCATCTACTTTCTGCCATGACAATAAACATCTTAAAACCATGGACTGTGTCTTTTCATCTGCTGTGGGGAGCAATGGAAAAGGCCTTCGCCTATAGAGTCGCCATCTAATCTCCTGCAGAAGACCTCTCTGCGTTCCCAGCCATGGTGACCCCAACCCAAGCCAAGCACTGTGACAAGCCAAGAACTCTCATTCCTACAGGACCCAGACAGAGCACTCTCCCCCTCTCCCCTTGGCCACAGGCCAGTCCAGCCTGTGGGTTCCCACTTCGTTCTCAACTCGTCTGCTGCTTCCAGTGGCACCTGGGTGCGCAAGAGCCTGAGAACCAGATGGTCCCCGGCCTCCCTGAAGCCCAGGGACAACCCCCGACCCAGTCAGCTTGGCTGTCCCTGGGACCTCAGAGTGTCCTTCCCAGCCAGGAGCATTGTCCTTGGGCTTCACATAGCCCTACTCCTGCCCCGTACCCAAGGTGGAATAAGTGCAGTCAAACTTCCTGTGTCCTGCCTCCCTGAGTGGTCTGAGTCCTGAGGTAGGGTGGATGGGGGACTCCCCCAACCCTACAATTCCCTTATTTCTCTCTCTCTCTCTCTCTCTCTCTCTCTCTCTCTCTCTCTCTCTCTCTCTCTCTCTCTCTCTCTGTTTCTCCCTGTCTCATGATTATGGAAGGACATATTTGGGTTCAGTTACTACCTTAGCACCATGCCTGCCTAATGTCATGCTCCCTGACATTATGGCCATGGACTTTGGACTTCTGACCCTTTGGAACCATAACTCCCAGATAAAATGCTTTTAGAAAAATCAGTACCTCAACTGTGGTATCTCTTTACAGCAATAGAGAAGTAATTGACAGAAGTCAGTAATTCCAGTCAGGTATTGCTGTGACAGGCCTGCAAGGCTGCTTTTTTGGAAGGATGTGAAAGACTTTGAGACTTGGGCCTAGAAGATTGATTGAATGCTGTAAGCAGAGCTTAGTCGGTCACTCTATAGGAACATGGAAGAAGATGGTGCTGAGAGCAATGGGGACTATGAAGTGCTTGCTCAAGAGCTTCAGAGGGAAAGATATTAGCAACTGGTTAGAGACAATTCTTGTAATATTTTGGCAAAGAGTATTTCTGCTTTCTGCCTAGTCATAAAAATTTTCCTGTAGCAGAACTAAAATGTTTTGGATTAATTTCATTGATAGAAGAGATTTCTAGACAGCATAATATTGACTCTGTCACGTGGTTATCAGTTATCACTCTTATACTCATATGCAATGAAAAGAGCAAGTATAGCAAAGAGAAATTCAAATTGTATAGTTTTGAAAGAAAGTTCTCCACAAAAAATAATTTGGGAGCAAAAGTTGTGGTTATTTAGAAAGAAGAGATTGATACAAAATGACCAATAGGTGGTTCCTTCACAAGACCCCATAGCTAAGAGCCAATTGCAAAAGAAAATACTAAAAGAAAGTTACCTTAGAACAAAGGAAAACAGGCAAAAATAAAGCAACCTAAGGAAAGCTATGAAAATGTAACAAGGATGGCAGTGTTCCATCCAACCCTCAGCAGCTGAACTGGCGGCAACTGTGTGACTTTAGTACATGAGAAAAGTTGTAGACTTCTCCAGGTAAATGAGAGCCATGGACATTCTTATGATTACTGTAATTAAGGATCCAGTCATGGAGTGAACTGGTAACTGATTCTAAATTGACATTGTGACACGGGAAAGTTGGAGATGCCATGGTTAGTGAGGCATTTTGAGAGAGACTGCAAAGAGAGCCACAGGACGCTGTCAATCAGAGAGTTAATAGTGGTCTGGAGTTGCAAAAGCTCGATGACCCAAGGTATCGCGTCGAAGCTGAGCAAGAGCCATCTAAGTCCTTTAATACGAGGTATGGAGTTACAGGATTTAGAGATTTCTCTGATGGGGTTTCAGTCTTACTTTGGTCTGGTATTTCTTCACTATGCCCCATTTCTTCCCTTTGGAATGGTAATGTATACTTTGTGACATTGTAGGTTAGAAATATGTAATTTACTTTTAGATTATACAGGTGATTATAATTAAGAGATTGCCTTGAGTCTCAGAAGACACTTTGGATTTTTAAACAGTGTTGAGACTGTGAAGGACTGTGGAAGCTTTTGAAATTGGAATATGGACATTTTTAATTATGATATGGGCTCAAACTTATGGTATCCAGGGAGTGGAATGTGGTGGTTTGAATGAGAATGACCCCTTCCCTAAACTCACATTATTGAATACTCGGTCTCCAGTTGATGGAACTGCTTAGGAGGGATTAGAAGGTGTGACCTTGTTGTAGGAGCTGTTACTGGTGGTGTGTTTTGAGGCTTCACATGCCCACACCACTTCCCATTACTGCTTTGAGGGGGAGATGTAAGCTCTCAGCTACTGCCCCAGTGTCATTCCTTCTTGGTTGACTGTGGGGATTTTTTGAGTACAAACCAGTGTCCATCCCTGACTTTTTATTTTGTATGGCAGGCAACTGGTGCCATGCTTTCTGCCATAGGAGTCATGGACGCTAACCCTCTGATGCTGTGTGCTCCAAATTAAATGCTTTCTTTTATGAGTTGCCTTGGTCATAGTGTTTTATTATTGCAATAGAAAAGAAACGAAGAAACTCCCTTAGTTGGGGTCTGATTGTAGTCTCTGGCACGAAGTGAGAACATGGATATTTGGTTGGCTAGATGGATTACTGAATTAACACCAATGCCCATTTCCCACTTTCAAAATTTTGCATATTGAATCCTCTGTGTTTTTCTGAGCATAATTGCAGAGAGACTGTTTCCATACTTCTCTTATATCTACAGCCAACAAATTATAAAGTATGAGATATAAGTAGAAGTGATAGCACATATTTGAAGTTGCACATTAGAAAGAGTTGTTCTCTCTGTGAATATTTTATCCTTTCCATTTGCTGAAAAATGTCAGTCTGGAGTGACCATAGAATTTACAGGTTAAGATGATGGTATTTTTCCAGTAGTTCACAATCTTTATAGTAAATACTACTTAATAAAATTATTATCTCTTCTATAAAACTTTTATTATTTTCTCAACTTAATATAGTGCGCATGTATGTGGTTATTGTGGTGGGTGTGTGTATACATACACATGCATCATATGTGTGTGTTCAGTGTGTGTACATGTATAATATACCTGTCTTTGTGTAAATGTGTGGGCAGACCCCAGGGGTCAATATCAGGAATCTTCCTCGACCATACTTCATCTTATTCTTTTGAGACAAGGCCTCTCCCTCAACCTTAGGCTTAAAAGTTTGGTTAGGCAAAAAGTTGAACAACTCTCTACTCAATGATCTCTGTATCAGAGAAGAAATAAAGAACAATATTAAAGACTTCCTAGAATTCAATCAAAATGAAGGTATAGTATACCCAAATTTATGGGACACAATGAAAGCAGTCCTAAAAGTAAAGTTTATAGCACAAAGTGCTTCCATAAAGAATTTAGAAAGTTCTCATATTAACAATTTAAAAATATACCTGAAAGCTCTAGAAAAAAAAAAAGAAGCACATCAAAGAGGAGTAGAGGCAGGAAATAATCAAAATCAAGACTGAAATCAGTTAAGTTAGAAACAAAGAAAACAATACAAATTATCAATGAAACCAAGAGTTGGTTCCTTGAGAAAATCAATAAGATAGACAAACCCTTAGCCAAACTAATCAAGAGACAGAGAGACAGTATCCAAATAAACAAAATCAGTAATGAAAAGAGAAATATAATCCACAGACCTATAGATACTTGATTTTTGATGAAGAAGCCAAAACCATAGGATGAAGAAAAGAAACCATCTTCAACAAATGGTTTTGGTCTAACTGAATGTCTACATGTAGAAGAAAGAAAAAATAGATCCATATTTGTCACCCTTCACAAAACTGAAGTCCAAGCTGATGAAAGGACCTTGACATAAAATGGAACATACTAAGTTTCATACAAGAGACAGTGGGAAATACCCTTGACAACACTGATACAGGAGACAAGTTCCTGAACAGAACATCAACGGTTCAGGCTCTAAGATCAACAATTTATAAATGGGCTTCCATGAAATGGCAAAGCTTCTGTGAAGCAAAGGACAATGTCAATAGGACAAAATGGCAGCCTACATATTGGGAAAGAATCTTCACCAACCCCCATTAAACAGAGGGCTAATTCCAAAATTTGTGAAGAACCAAGAAGTTAGACATTAACAACCCAAATAACCCAATTAAAAACTGAATTACAGAGCTAAACAGAGAATTCACAATAGAGGAATCTGGAATGGTGAGAAGTACTTAAAGGAATGTTCAAAGTACTTAGTCATCAGGGGAAATGCAAATCAAAGCTACTCTGAGGTTCCATTAGAATGGCTAAGATAAAAAACTCAAGAGACAGCACATGGTGGTGAGGATGTGGAGCAAGGGGAACACTTTTTCATTGCTTCGGGGAGTGCATGCTTGCACAACCACTTTGGAAATCAACTTGTTGGTTTCTCAGAAAACTGGGGACTATTTCTAATTCAGCTATACCACTCCTGGGCATATACTCAAAGATGCTCCAACATCACCAACATCCCCAATATCCCAGAAAGACACTTGTTCAACTATGTTCATAGCTGCTTTAATTATAATAGCCAGAAACTGGAAACAACCTAGATATCCCTCAACTGAAGAATAGATAAAGAAGATGTGATACATCTACACAATGGAATCTGATTCAGCTATAAAAACAAGGACATCATGAATTTTGCAGGAAAACTTGAGAATATCATCCTGAGTGAGGTAATCCAATCACAAAGGGATATTTATGGTATGTACTCATAAGTGGATATTAGTCATAAAATACATGTACCATGCTTGTGAAGATTTGTATATGATCAGCCCAGTGAGTGGTGGCACTATTAGAAGGTGTGGCCTTGTTAGAGTAGGTGTGTCACTGTGGATGTTGGCTTTAAGACCTTCATCCTAGCTGGTTGAAAGTGAGTATTCTCCTAGAAGCTTCAAATGAAGATGTAGAACTCTCAGCTCTCCCTGCACCATGCCTGCCTGGACACTGCCCTACCTTGATGATAATGGACTGAACTTCTGAACCTGTACGTCAGTACCAATTAAATCTTGTCCTTATATGAGTTGCCTTGGTCATGGTGTCTGTTCACAGCAGTAAAACCCTAACTAAGATAGAAGTTCTTATTGGGAGTGGGGTATTGCTGTGATAGGCCTGACTGTGCTTTTGTTTGGAAGAATGTGGGTTTTGGGACTTTGGCTTTGGAAAGCAGTGGAATGTTTTAAATAGGGTTTAATGGGATATCCTACATCTTCATCTGAAGGCTGCTGGAAGAATAGTTGCTTCCAGGCAGCTAGGATGAGAGTCTAAAACCGCACCCACAGTGACACACCTACTCCAACAAGGTCACACTTTTAATAGTGCCATTCCCTGGGCCAAGCATATATGAAACATCACAATGCTACAATCCACATACCCAAAGAAGCTAAACAAGAAGGAAGACACAAGTAAGGAAGCTTGAATCTCATTTAGGAAGGGGAGTAAAATAGTCATAAAAGGCAGATGTAGGGAGGGAACTGTGAGGGACGGGCATGGGGAGGGGAATGTGTGAGTTCAGTATCAGGTATGGGGAAGGACAAGATGGATGGTTAGATGACATGAAAATGAATGGAAATATGCAAATGATGGGGATCAGAGGTGGGGACATCTCCAGGATATGACGAGACCTAGGATAAGAAGACCTAAGATTGCCCTAGAATCAATGGGGTGACCTTAGCTGTGATTCAAAACATTGGGGATAAGACCCTGATGAGGCCACCTTTCTGTAGACAGACAGGAACCCAGTAAAAAACAGAGACACCAACACAGCTACAAAACTTTCAATCAAAAATTTATCTTGTCTACAAGAAAGAAGGCATGGAGGATGGAGCAGAGACTGAAGGAATGGCCAAACAATAACTGGTCCAACTTGAGACCCATCTCATGATCAAGCACCAATTCCTTCCACTATTAGTCATACTCTGTTACACTGGCAGACAGGAGTATGCTGTCCTCTGAGAGGCTCCACTTAACAGCTGACTCAGACAGACACAGGCATCCACAGCCAAATGGTGGATGGAGCCTGGAGACTCTTATGGAAGAATAGGAGGAAGGATTTCAGGCTCCTAAAGGAATAGGAACTCCACAGGAAGACCAACAGAGTCAACTAACCTGGACCCTTGGGGCTCTCAGAATTTGAACCACTAACCAAAGAATATACATGGGCTAGACATAGCCTCCCCACTCATATATAGCAGATGTGTAGCTTGGTCTTCATGTGATAGATATAGTTGTAGAGAATAATGCAAAAATGATTATAAGCTAAGCATAATAAATAAATGTTATGAGATAAAAGCAAAGTAATCACAGAGTTCAAATTTTGTATTTTTTATAACAAAATGTTATTTTTGGTTTTTGCTTCATGGTTTTTGCTTATGCATTTTGGGGAAACGTTATAAATTATATATCGTGAAAATATATCAAGTAATTGATAACACAACTAGGATATTGAACTTCTTGCTTCACAGCATAGATGTGTTCTTCTTTTGTATGTGTGACATGTAATGTTTCACATCTTATTCCCTTAGTGACTTGGGTTATGACAGTTCCTCAAGACATACATATAGCAGATTCCTGCCAGAGATCACAATAGAGATTTGTTGCTGTAATATCTACCCAGTGTTCCTTTTAGTTGAATAACTTAGCTGCCACCAGCTGCTTATCCATTGGTCCTTAGATGCTTTAATGATGACATTGTAGAAACTATTAGCTTCTCCAGGCATACCTCTGCCATTGGTAAGAATAAGGTTTAAAAACAATTATCAGTATTTGCATTTTCAATTTTCTCCCTCTACTCCAAGTAAGAATCTTATTTTGAAAGATTTCTAACTTGGGTTCAGTGTTCCACTAATTCTTATATCCATTCATGTAGTAAGTATATAGTAAGTGTATTTATATATGTATGTGTGTAGGTTGCTTAGGGAATGATTAAAGCATCAGTCAAATTGAGTAAAATTTTATCTGGAAACCTTTTAAATTCTAGCCTCATGTATAAATCTACAAAGCCCAACCTGTTGCTTATTCCCCACCTCTTTGGGCATTTACTGCAGGGGTAGCACAGGTAGACTTTGTAGTGTATTACATAGGACACAGACATGGCCTTCTCTTCCTAGGGACGATCCCCTCACTAGGAAGAAAGCATCCACATAGAAAATGACAATAAAAGCCTTACAATGGACAAGATAAAGAACTGACTGAGCTTCCTAAGCTCTGATGGAGTATAACCACCAGGAGATATCAAGATCAAGTTGATTTAGATGAAAAGAGCTTTTGAAATAGGGGATCTTTAATTCAGTTTAGAAGGAGCTGATAGTCATAAATTTGAGTTGAATGAAAAACGAATTTTAAGTGAGAGGAAAGATAGTAGTAGCAATGTAGAAGCATCACTTGTGATTGAGTTTCAGACGAGTGGGTCTTGTATTAATAAGTTTTTATTGCCTTGGTTTGAAGCTAATGTAGAATGTATATTGAGGAACACATGAGCAATGAATGGATATGAGTTATGCAAAATTGTAAAACTCACACTTTACAGGACTTTTCAAATGTTGGTCAGCAGGAATTATTGTTGTGTACATATAGATGTTCTGGAAGCCAAGATGAGGCAGTCACAACAGCCTCTAAAATAAAACAGGCACAATATTTGGGGTAATAGATATGTAGCTTGGAGAAGACTGACTTCAGTGACAGTTTAGAAAACAAATTCCAGATTTGTCCTGTCTACAAGAAATGCAGTTACAAAGATAGAGCAGAGACGAAGGAATGGTGAACTATAACCAGCCCTACTTGAGACCCATCTCATGGACAAGCACCAATCCCTGACACTATTAATGATTCTCTGTTATGCTTGCAGACAGGAGCCTAGTATAACTGTCCTCTCAGAGAGTCTACCCAGAAGCTGACTAAAACAGATGCAGAAACCCACATAGAAACATTGAGAGCTCAGGGAGTCTTATGGAAGAGTTGAGGGAAGGATTGAGGGACCCAGAGGAGGTAGGAACTCGACAGGAAGACAAGCAAGAGTCAATTAATCTGGACTCTTCAGGGCCTTCAGAAACTGAACCACCAATAAAAGAACATACACAAGCTAGACCTAGACCCCCTGAACATATGTACCAGTTACGAAGCTCGGTCTTCATGTGGGTCTCCCTACAGTTGGAACAGGGGCTGTCCCTAAATCTGTTGCCTGTCTGGGGAACCTGATCTTCTTACTAGGCTGCCTTGTTTGGTCTCAGTGGAAGAGGATGCACTTAGCTCTACAGAGATTTGATGTGTCAGTGGGGTGGATACCCAGGGAGGGGCCGCCACCCTATCAGAGGATAAGAGGGGTGATGGGAGGAACTGTGTGAGGGAAGAACCGGAAGGAGGCTGTCAGCAGTTTGGGATGTAAAGTGAATAAATAACAACAACAAAGAAAAACTCAAATTTCAAAATAATTTCAAACATATTGAAAGAGAAAAGACTGGAAGGAAATATAATGGGATAGTAGCTGCCCAAGGAAGAAATTCATGAGGGTGTTTTCTGTTTGTGTTTTTTGTTTTTTTGTTTTTTTTTTCTTTTGGTCTATTTGAAAAAATAATAACTTTTGAATAATGAGTATTACATTTTTTGAGATACTCAAAAAAGTGAAAACAACAAACAAGACAAATTCTAATTTATGTGTGCCATTTAGGTAGCTGGTAGGGCTTTCTTTACTCTTCCTGGAGGTAGATAATGGTATTGGAGCTGTAGACATGTTGAGCTCTGGGTGTGACTGTAATTCTAGTGCACACAAAGAAATTGTAACTTATTCTATGTTAGGTTTAATGATTATAATTTGAATTCATATTTCTCATAATTTATTTTATTCTTCATTTTACATGACTGATCCATCCATGGGTACTGATTGAGCTCCAGTAATCAGAAGCATTTATGTAAGATTTCAGCTCTGAAGTAAACACTCTGGAGGAAGAGGCTTGTGTGCATGCCTTTTTCGGGGTGGGTTGGGAGGAGACAAGATGCAAACCTGAGGTTTGCAGGCAGTGATGTCTGTAAGATAGAGGTTTTGGTCAAAAGAGTCACTGGTTGTGATCATGCAGTAGACTTAAATTCTTGGCTGGAATTCAAGCTGTAGCCTGTGGAAGTTGTAGTTCTAGGAGAAGTACCTAGAGATTCCTATTCCATTTTGTTGAGTCAGAGTCTCATTGTGTAACTTGACTTGTCTAGAACTCAGTATGTAGACCAAATTGTCTTTGAACCCACATGTAACCCTACCTCTGGCTCTAGTTCCAAATTCTGGGATTAAATACTACTTGAAGGTTGGCTTGGAGAGCTATTTTGCTCTCATCTCTTTGGCTGGTTCCCAAGTCCTCTTAAAGTTTCTTTAACTACTCAATAATCTTTTGATAACTTCTTTTATGTATTACTTACCGGAGTTAATGTTTAATGTTGGCTTTCCTCGAGAAATCCTGATATGTAAATGAAGATGTATAGCCTTTAGGTGTCTTAGAAGATGAATGGAGGATGTGCAAACACTGATAAGGACAGAAGTCAGACAGCAAAGTTTCTCTCTCTCTCTCTCTCTCTCTCTCTCCTCTCTCTCTCTCTCTCTCTGTCTCTGTCTCTCTGTCTCTGTCTCTGTCTCTCTCTCTCTCTGTGTTGTTGTGTGTGTGTCGTTCTCATCATTTCTTCTTTTTTGAAAACAAAATATATTTGTGTTCTTTTTATTCTGCATTCCGTTCGATTTTGTGGGTGTTTCATGGAGAAAAAAACACAATTTATTGAGCTTCCTTCTTCTCTCCCTCTTTCTCTGTCCTCCTCCCTCCTTTCCTCTCTGTTTTTTTTTTTTGTATTGGTTACTTTATTTATTTGCATTTCAAATGTTATCCCTCTTCCCTGTTTCCCCTCCATTAACCCCCCATACCATTCCCCTTCCCTGCCTCTACAAGGATTCTCCCACTCTCCACTCCTGCCTCACCACCCCAGCATCTCCCTATGCTGGGGCATCAAGCTTCCACAAGACTAAGGACTTCCCCTCTCATTGATGCCAGATAAGGCAATCCTCTGCTACATAAGCTGCTGGGGCCATGGGTCCCTCCATGTGTACTCTTTGGTTGGTGGTTTAGTCCCTGGGAGTTCTGGGGCATATAGTTTGTTGATATTGTTGTTCTTTTTATGGGGTTGCAATCCCCTTCAGCTCCTTCAGTCCTTCCCCTAACTCTTCCATTGGGATATCCATTCTCAAGTTCAATGGTTGGCTGCAAGTATCCACATCTGTATTGGTCAGGCTCTGGCACAGCCACTCAGGGGATAACTATACCAGGCTCCTGTCAGCAAGTTCTTCTTGGCATCAGCAATAGTGTTTGGGTTTGGTGTCTGAAGATGGGATGGATCCCTAGGTGGGGCAGTCTTTGGGTAGCCTTTCCTTCAGTCTTTGCTCCACTCTTTGTCCCTGCATTTCCTTTAGATAGGAACCATTCTGGGTTAAAGTTTTTGAGATGGGTGGGTGGCCCCATCCCTTAATCAGGGGCTGTGCCTAACCACTGGATATGGTCTCTACAGGTTCAACTCCCCTTTGTTGGATATTTCGGGTAATGTCATCCATATTGAGTCCTGGGAACCTCTTGCTTCCCTGACATCTGAGACTTTCTAGTGGCTATCCCCAGTTCCCCATTCCCTACTGCTACACACCTCTGTTCAATTTCCTGACCCTCTGTACTTCTTCCTCTCTCCTCCCACACCTGATCCTGTCCCTCCTCTTCCTCTCTCCCTCCCAGGTCCCTCCTCTTTCTACCTCCCTTGATTACCTTCTTCCCCCTTCTAAGTAGGACTGAAGCACCCACACTTTGGTATTCCTTCTTCTTGAGATTCATATGGTCTGTGAGTTGTACCGTGGGTATTCTGAGGTTTTTGCCTACTATCCACTTATTGGTGAATGCATACCATACATGTTATTTTGTGACTGGGTTACCTCATTCAGGATGATATTTTCTAGTTCCAACCATTTGCCTACAAATTTCATGAAGTCATTGTTTTTAATAGCTGAGTAGTACTTTTTTGTGCAAATGTATCACATTTTCTGTATCCATTCCTTTCTTGAAGGACATCTGGGTTGTTTCCAGCTTCTGGCTATTATAAATAAGGCAGCTATGAACGTAGTAGAGCATGTCTCCTTGTTACATGTTGGAGCATCTTTGGGGTGTATGCCCAGGAGTGGTATAGCTGGATCCTCAGGTGAAATTACCTTCAATTTTCTGAGGAACTGCCAGACTGTTTACCAGAGTGGTTGTACTAGCTTACAATCCCACCAGCAATGGAAGAGTGTTCCTCTTTCTCCACATCAAGGGGCTGCAGAGATGGCTCAGTGGTTAAGAGCACTGACAACTCTTCCAGAGGTCTTGATCTCAATTCCCAGCAAACATATGGTGGCTCACAACCCTCTGAAATAAGACCTGATGCCCTCTTCTGGTGTGTCTGAAGACAGTGATAGTATACTCATGTATATAAAATAAGTAAGTTTTTAAAAAATAGTACATTGGGCAAGTTGTATTAGTGATAACCCTAGTGACTCCTAGTGACTGGTCTTTTGAGATGGTATCCTCAAAAGTAGTCACATTATGAAATACCAGTGCTGGTTTTCCCTGTGAATTTTTGGGTACTTAATTCAGCCCCTGAAAGTGTCTGAGTTCCTTTCCTGTGTGTTTGCTTGCTTGACCTCTGGAGGTGGAAGGGCTGTGAGTACAGAGCTCACATCTTTTAAATCTTTTCATCCAAAGCGTGTAGAAAGGTCTGAGTACATAGTAGGCATTTAACATGGTTGGCTTTTGAATTATATCCTTCCTATGGCATAATTCACATTAGATTTTTAAAGCCTACTTAAAATATAAATTTTGCCCTGAGATTAAATGACCAAGAGCTCTGCTATCATTTATTGCATGCACCAATGATCTGTGCAGCATTTTCTCTGGTGCCTTCCTGAGCTGGCAGGAGCCAGCCATTCATTTAAATTGGCAACAGACATGGAAATGAATTTGTGTGCTGTCTTACTTGGTAATAAAACTTAAAGTGCAGTGTAATTTGTGATGGTTTGAAGCAGTAATGCAATTTTGGCAAGTGTGCTATATCT
Organism: Mastomys natalensis; assembly: GCA_021653895.1. Classification (NCBI taxonomy): domain Eukaryota; kingdom Metazoa; phylum Chordata; class Mammalia; order Rodentia; family Muridae; genus Mastomys; species Mastomys natalensis. The sequence continues at coordinate 368,057 of JAJTUV010001999.1, read as the reverse complement.
CTACAAGACTTACTGTTTGAAGATTTTCAAATCAGTGTGTTATAGACTCTCTACCTACAAACAATTGATTAAAGCCTTCTCCTTCTGGATTTGATCCAATCCCCACTAGAAAGAACTAAAGCATAGGTTGTGGTTTTGGTTGAGGTTTTCCTGACCAGATGGAGTTGACCTGTTTACATCATGTTTTTTCTGCTTTGTTTTTACACTAGGAATACATTTTTTCTCTTAACCTAAGGGATAGAAGATAAGAAGAAGGATCTCCAATGCGAGTTTGCAATTGAAATTGAAGCAGCAATGGAAATGCATTGTGACACAGGGACAAAGTGCTGGGGGAAATGGCATAAAACATTTCATCTTTTCAACTTTCTCTATGAAAATAATTCTCATATTCTTCAATATATAAAAAGTAGTAGTTGGGTGCCTGCATGATAGATTTGAGAGCCTCTCGAAAGCTATTTCTTTCTGGAATTTATTTTATTTTATTTTTTTCTTTCTTTCTGGAATTTTAAACTAGAGATGTAAATATTTCTATGTGCAATATCACACAATCTAGAATTTATTTCATTAAAGTGGATCTAAAAAAATCTTAACTCTAATAAAGGTTTTTTCTTAAATGATTCATTTGATTTCTATTATGTTCGTGCCTTTAGTTCTAATCATTTAAGAAATGATTTATATCTTAGAGTATCAAACCAAGTTTACTACAATCCATTCTTTATGGCTGGATAAAATATACTAGGCTCCCATGACATATGCATGTATTCGTCAACAGGGCAGATTTATGAGCCACCCTGTGGTAGTAATTGCAGTGACAGAGTAGTTCTGGTAGGAGTCTCTTTTGGAAGGTTTACACAAGCCAGCATGTAAATGTTACTTGATTTAATTGGACTCTATAAATAACTGTCATTATATCTTTAAAAGATTTGGTTTATCATAGGTCTGCAAAGTTATAATTTTCCTTGGGTAGAAGAAAATGATCGATACATTTTCTCCCTCCCAAATGATGAGCTCCTTCCCTGGTTTATTTCCCCAGCTTTCTGTTTATGCTCTCAACAACTCCTACCTTTCCATCTGAGTCACACCTTGCCTGAGAAGCTTTAACAATGAAGAGAGCTCAACCATTTCAGATGCCATTTCTTCCCTTCCCGTCTCACCTCACATCAGATAAATGTCAGTGTTACCATTTTAAGCAATCCTACCAACAGACTATTTCCCAGAAATTTCTCCTTTAATCCTTGAGAAGCTTTCCTTCCATTTCCTAATATCATAATTCCAGTCTTGCAGTGTATTTGTCAATAGCTTTACTTTCACTTGACCCTGACTCTATCATACTTATTATGGTAATATGTGGAGAATATTATTATTATTGGCTTTTCCTACTTCACATTAGAAAAAACAAGACACGTTAAACAGAGTGATCAGATATAAACTGCACACAATCACTTCCATCCTTTACAATTCTCACTTCCTGCTCATCTCCATGAATAATATCTTCCATAAAAGCTAAATTCTGCCATTACCTTGAATTCTATACTCTCCTTTCCCTTGCTCTTCTAATCCTTTCACTTAATACTTCTCTAGTCTGTCTTTAACATCAATCTCTTTTATCTGGACAAGCCCTTCTTACCCAGAGTAGTCAGTAACTCTAATGACAAAGTGGTGTTTAATATTCATTTACCATATATGGTTGTACTTCTCTTTTCATTTGAAGTTATATTTAGCTATGCTATTTGCTTTGAGTTATAGCTGGCAAGCAGAGGTTTTGTTGATAACTGTAAGCTTTTTGGGTCAAGGTGATGAAGCTTTGGTGTTCTTGTGTCTCTGAGACCTGTAATGAGTAGAGCAGGCCTCCGCTGACCACAGGAGAAAGGCACGTTCAGAATCTTTGAGTTGTTCATTCCTGTAGTATACCTTAACATATGCAAACAGACACAGTCTTCCTTCTGAAATACAGCCTCCTTGGGCCTGTGTGCCTATATTCATTCACATGTCCTATACTATACCCTTTCTGCTATTAACCAGCTTTCCTTTATTCATCTTTTTACTTCTCTTTGATTCCTTAGCTCTTACATGCTCTCTGACCTTATCTTTTCATCAGGACCATTCTTGCTCAAGTTCCCAATGACCTCTGATTTTTAGATCCAGAGGAGTAATTTATTATCTTACTTGACCTTCTGTGGATTCTATAAAACAATACTGACTTCTAGAAGCTTTCTCACTTCTTATCACCATCTCTTTATTCTCATCCCTTCTTTCTCCTCAACCCTTTGCTTTCATCTGGCTGGTCCTCTACTATATGAAATAACCACCTATTTAGCTGTGTTTCCAAATCTACATGTACTAAAGAAAATGTTTTTGCAGCATTATACTAAGACATTCTGATTTTCACCACTAAATTATAAGTCTTGCTCTGTCACACTGAATTACGTAGTATTCATTTCTTGGATAAAAAAGAGTCATGATAGTCTTTGCTAAACATTTTCAATCATGAAACATGTAGAGCCAGAGAATGTCACAATGGTCTAGGGAATCATCCCCCTTTCCTGCTGGGATGTCACATGAATACTATACTTTCACAACCATGGGATATAGAGAAACAGTTAAAGAGGCAGCTAAACAGAAAAACAGAAAATAGAATTAGTATTAATGGAATTATAAAATTACTTCATTAATTACATTAAAGGGTTACTTCCACATTATCCCTGCTTCTTTGACTCATAGAACTTATGAAAGTTAATTATGTATAGAACAAATAAAGTAATTTAGTTCTGTATGTTCATTTAAATTTTATAGTTTCTCTCTCTCTCTCTCTCTCTCTCTCTCTCTCTCTCTCTCTCACACACACACACACACACACACACATTCTTCCATTATATAATTCAGATCTCAATTATTTTGATTATTTCTAACTAGAATCCTCATAATCACCTTACACTCAATGAACTCTGAATTCTGCACCCGCCTTAGTAAATTCTGTTCTGTTTGGGCAAATTTCACATCTCAGACAATAACACACCATCACCGCACACACACACACACCAGTGAACTCTTAGCCTACATAATCCAGCTGTTTACTTTTGTCCCTCATTACAAATGTAATAAGTCCAGCCTCATAACCACCTTTGAGTCATCATGATACAGATGCGAGGGTGTTGTAGAACATGATAAAGAGACATGTGTTATTCTCTCACAAAAACTGTAACCAGTACCAAGAGTTTTGTGGAGAGTGTTGGAAGGAAGGAAACCTTTAGGAACTCTGTCATGAAGGACAGAACAAAGCATATTTTTAGAAATGTATTTGCAATAATGGAATGCAATTCATACATGCCAGACTTAGTGGGACCGTCCTAGGAAGGAGAAAAAGGGGTGGACTTTAGTGAGGCACAGTATCGTGATCTTCAATGAATAAGAGCAAACTAATGTGGCACGATACTTGTCTATTTTAAATCCAAGTGACGACACAGCTGTCTTTAATATCAGATAATGCAGAAGTCATTTTGCCAGATTTCATAAATAAAAATATTAAAATCTTGATATTGAATAATCGCAGTCTTAAAGATAATTACCTACAATTACTGTTAAACAATAGCTACAATGCTTGTCATAATATTTGGCTGGCAGGTGCTACATAAAATATTGTATCCAGTGTAAAAAAAGAAATGAGCTTTTAAAGTCTGGGAAGAATATGGGATTCAGGAGGGATGCTACCTTTCCCAAGGTAATCTGATGAGCAAGGAAAACGAAATGTTTTTGCCATGAGGACGTGGTTTTGAAACTCAGGGTAACCGTATCACTTACATCAGCTAGCAGCTTTCCTTATACTATTTCTAAAGTATTCTGTCAGAGAGGGCTTGATGAGAGTGGGGCTATGTGAAGTTGAAGCATACACTTCCTCCCCAGTTCTCTGACTAAGATGAAAATATACATTATCTCCCCAACCTTTTCTAACTTAGGTATCCAAATAGCTAGGAGGGCCATGGGTCCTTTAGAAAAACCAATGTTACATTTTACAGTCACACATTTATTTTAATGAAGTTATTTTAAAAATTAATTATGTAAATTATATAGTATAAATGGGTTCAAGTGATCTCAGTTGGTGCCTTCCTTTCTTGGGAATGTTCCTGATAGAATTCCTCCAGGCACAACAAAGAAGTTTGGTTTAAATACACTTAAACAACAGTGCCATTCCTTTTGACTTCCAGATACATAGAAGTAACTCTTAGGACCATGAGGTAGCTTCTTCATAGAGCAAGTCTGAATAGGGCAGTGTACCACAAGAATTTCAGAGCCCAAATTTCTCCTTCAAATACTTAAGTCATACTAGCTACCAGTGTGAGACTCCTCATCACATCTGAGCAATATACCATGAATTAAAATCTACAGAACTTTCTCAGATTAAGCGAAGAAACTCTTTAGTCTCTAAAGACCACACTGTACCTTCCTCCTTTTCTCCCTTCCTTCTTTCCTCCCTCTCTCCCTTTCTCCCTTGCCTCCCTTCTTCCTTTTTTCTTTGTTATTCCTCCCTCCTACTCTCCCTCCTTTAATTCCTATCTTTCTTCCCCTTTTCTTCTCCCCCTCCATCACTCTCTCTTCTTTCCTTAATACCTATCTGCCATCTCTCTTCCTTTCCCTCCATCCATCCCTCTATCCCATTTTTCCTTCCTTCCTTCCTTCCTTCCTTCCTTCCTTCCTTCCTTCCTTCCTTCCTTCCTTCCTTCCTTCCTTTTCTCCTTCCTTTCTTCACTTCCCAAGTAATTGGGACCATAAAAATCATGCTGGAATAAGATACTTGTTCTTTTCCATTCTAAAATTTGCCATGCAAAGACAAGTAATAAATAATGATTTTTACTTAGTTTTGGTACATAACACAGTGCTTGATGGAGCTTTCAACATTCAGTGGTTTGAATGAATGAATATATTGGAGTCAAAGTAGAAACAGGACATTCAGTGTCTTGATTACTTTTCTATTGCTGTGATAACCACTATGATCAAGGCAATTTATTAACAAAACATCTAATCGGACTTTGTTTTCAGCATGGTAGAATCCATGATGGTGGAGCAACATCATGGTGGCAGGCAGCAACAGCTGAGAGTTTATATCTGGGACTGCAAATACAAGGCAGAGAGCAAACTAGGAATGACAGAAGATCTCTGAAACCTCAAAACCCATTCCAGTGACACACCTTCTACAGCAAGGCCACACCTCCTAATTCCAGTGACACACGTCCTTCAGCATGGGTACACCTCATAATTCCAGTGACCCACACTTCCTAATCTCCCCAAACAGCTATCAACTGGGGACCTTGTATTCAAATATTGCAGACTGAAGTTAGGGATGGGGTCATCTCATTCAAATCATCACAGGCACACATATGCTAAAACCAGAAAATAGAGATTAAGAGAAAACTCAGAAAGCTTTTCTTTTGCAAATGGATTTAGAAGCAGAATCCTGGTGTTGGGCTAGTAGCCTAATATGCTTCTAGTATATATGTATGCATAACTTTTATTTTTATTTCAGGTGTAGAAAACAGTAGACAGATAAGATTCCAGATAATATGAAAGTGTTTGGAGAATTTTCCCTTATATGGCTTAGTGATGATATTTACCCAGGATTCATCATTCATTAGTCTCTTGATGATAGCTAAAACCAAAAAATGTTCCATGTGTGGAAAGTCTACCAGATATCTGAAAAGTCTTTTGCTCACTAAACTCTCCCTCTTCAACATCCATTCAAAACAGAAGTTTTCATGGACCTGAAGGTAAACAAGTAGATCAGGAAACACTAAGACAAGAGAAAAGAATGTACTGGAACGCAAGCACCAAAAGGCTCAGGGTGGTCATGTTTTAGAGCTGTTAAGTATTTTCCCCTATTTTCATGACCCTAAATAAGGTATTATTTTAAAGAGATATATTACTTTAGTAATGAGAAAATGAGAAAAATAAATGCATTTAATAGTTCTCCAGTAATGTTCTAATCGGGACTCCTTAGTGCCATGCTCCTGGAATATTTTTCCTATATATAAGGTCTGTTCCTAGGAAAAGTTCAGTTTCTTGCAGATGGCAGGATAAATCTACTTTTGAAGACAAGATAGGACCTGATTCTTCCCACAGAGAGCCAATAGCTACTATCCCCAAGTATTCTGTTCTGTGTGCCAAGATGTTTATTCTTGGAACTTGCTTTTTTAAGGGGAGAATTTATTTACAGATGAGCTCTAACTACCCTATCTAACTGGGCAACAGAGCCATATTTGTGATTACCGATGGATTTTTCCTCAACTTGGGCTTTGTCACCCTGATGGCAGGGCACAGCTGTTTATGGCAATCGATAGCAGAAAGATAGGAAGCTTGGAATGTTACTCAACCATTCAAGTAGCCATAAAATTTTCAAAATAAGAAAATTGTATTAATATAAGTTTATTTATGGTTATAATAAAACTAATAGATCTTTATGGCCTTATATTACAAAAGTTAATATTATTCATACCTATTTCTACTGAGAACTCTCAAATGCGGATCCTTCATGTAAATTGTGTCCATTAACTTCACCAGGATGTCAGTGGGGATAATCACTCATGTTGGAAAATTTCCCACCTCCATTTCAGACAATGGGCCACAGGTTCACTCAGCTGAAACAGCCTGTGCAATTGTACTGAAGTCGTAACTTTTAACAAGCATCCTTTTTATAGACAGAAGGAAACTTTAATGTAGCCACATGAACCTGAACTGTGCCCTTGAAGTGTTTTAGAAAGGCATGCCTTTGAGAATTGAAATGAGGTGGAATCCACGATTAACTACTTAATATGTAAATTATCTTCTCTCTTGTACCACCTGTAATGACTGCCGACTGGTATTAATGAGCTGGTGGTACGGTAAGAAACAACGGTGCCCTTTCAAAGCCATAGGTGGTAGCTGCAAGCTGATTTATGATCTAAGGCTTATCTTTCTCCATTATCTGCATCAGTTGACAGGCCTCCCTTCCCCTACCTGTCTGTTGCTTCATCTCTAACAGCAAAGCTTTTCTCCACATCCCCAGTACCATTTGCTTCTGTGCAAAAGCCGAATCCCAACCCAGTGATCCAGAAGTTGAACTTGGTCATTCTGCACAATAAAGATAACAGCTCCTGGCTAGGGCCCTATCTGCAAGCTTTCTAACTCAATCACGAACTGTAAACTGGGAGCTTCAGAGTCCTTTTCATTCAGACTTAGTAATTGTGTACTTGCACAGCAGCCATAATAAAAACTTGAACAGAGATGCTTTGATGGCCAAACAGGACAGCATGTGATACTCAACAAAACTGTGATTGCTATGGCTTTTTAACCTTAAAAAAATTACTCACTGAAGCTTCCTCCTCATCTAGCATCAAGCACATCCCTAAGACAAACTTGGAAGTCACACTTAATTGCAATATCATTTAGAAACTGCTCCAGGAAGAAGAGCAGTGTGGAACAGTGAGTGAATCTAGGCTTGTGCTACAGTTTAAAAGATGCAAACGTTGGCTTCACCTTCAGGAGGAAATTTCCTAAAAGCTAACTCAGTACTTAGGCTCCTGGTCCAGGTGCTCTGTTCATGCCCTGGGTCCAGCTCTGCTCTGGCTACCTGCGTTTGGATTAAATCAAAATATGGTCCAGCTCCAAACCACAGAAGCTCAGCTATTCTGTCATTTCCCCCCACCTGTTCTCATTTACAACCCAGAACCATCTCATATCTAGGATGACGTTACAAAGTGATTCTATAAGGCCACACATAGATAAGCCTGAAATGAAATCTTTCAGCATGGAAACAAAATGCTTCATTATCAGCATGGGTTTTAGGCAAACAATAGTGTGTCATTAACTATGTACCCCTCAAGAACTGCCAGTGATCAAGCCTGAAAACACACCGTACTTTCTGATAGTCGAGACTATCCCATTTTTATTCTTACATTTAGAATGTGCTCTAAATCATGGAAGAGAGGGCAGCTTCCTCGTGGTAAAACAAGACTAAGTTGGGAAATGTTGTCTCCTGTTGCAACACAGGCTAGTCCAGAGCTTTGCCTGCAATTTAATGTTGCTTAACCGAGTGTCACACTCTTTGAATTTTGAATTAGAGGCCTGGAGGAAGAAAGAGGACCAAATTGTCATGAGTTTCCTTGACCACTGGGCTAACTTTGTTTTGTCAGCTATGAATTGAGAAGAAATTAGGATGCAGAAAAGGCACTTGGGCAACAGAGATAGACACACACACATGCACACACACAAGAAGGGGGAGGGAGGGAGACAGAAACAGAGGTAGAGGTAGAGACAGAGACAGAGATAGATGGAAACAGACAGAGACACAGAAAGAGAGAGGGACAGAGAGAGTCTACAACCACCACTCCCCCATGTTTTCTTGTTTTGTTTTGTTTTTTGGCTAATTTTCCCAAGTTACTTAGCTCATTGGGATGGTGGGAGCGTTAGTTGATGGATAATAATCCATAGAATCATTGTTATCATTCCTAAAGGCAACCAGGTCCCATAACCGCATGTCAACATACTGACTTCAAAACAACAGCTTTCCTTGTTTTTGAGAAATTAGAGCTAAGAATCAATGAGAATTTGGGATGTCATTGTTTTTGAAGGAGGTTTTGCACTAGCTTCATCAGAGAGAAGACCAGACCAGCACAGAGTCACTCATGCTAGGAAACATATAATCAGATTACTTTCCAAACCAAACCAAACCAAACCAAACCAAACCAAACCAAACCAAACCAAACCAAACCAAACCAAAACAAACCAAACCAAACCAAACCAAAACAAACCAAACCAAATCAAAACAGAATTATACATACTGAACTTTGATAGTTCTGGATAGTTTACTCTTAAGTCAACAAAATCACATTCTTTTTTCATTTCTCTTACAACTTACCCAGTATAAAGTTAGTGAAGAAGGAAGATGCTATTTGTCTGTACCAGCATGTAAAGAATAGGGAACAGTTATAAAATCCCAGACCTAAGATCTCAATTTGCCAACTGCTAGTTAACCATTGTCAGATCCTCCATTCACTTTTTAATCTGTGTGTGACAGCACTAGCTTCAAAGCCAGAGATACAAAAGTGAGTAAAACCAAGAGCTTGCCACCTGGGGAACAACATTTTGTCAAGAACATAGTTCATGAGGAAGAAACAAACTTCCCGGAGTATTTTCATGACAGGTGATTGTTTTAGCAGGTGCAGAAGCAGACCTCGTCACTTGGATGTCTCATTCTGGCAAGACTTTGTGGTTTTGTTTTAATTATTACTGAATTAATAGCTCTGTTGAGGAGCTGTGTAGTGTTGGGAAATCTGAAGATTCTTGGAGATTTCTAGGAACACCTTTTGTGGATCTACTCAGCTGGAGCTCCTGTGTGGTATCTCTCTCTCTGTGTGTGTGTGTGTGTGTGTGTGTGTGTGTGTGTGTGTGTATGCACATGTGCTATAGAAATGTCATGCCATACCATAAGCATGGAGACCAGAAGACAACTTGTAGGAGTTATTTCTGTCCTTCCACACTGTAGGTCCTGATGAGGAAACATGGGTCATTAGGATTGGCAGCAAGTGCCTTTACCTACTGAACCATCTTGGCAGCCTCTGTTGTTTATTTTTTAACATATCTATTTCATTTCTTTAGGTTATAATAGAACTACATCATTTTCCCTTCCCTTTTCTGCCCTTCACTCCCATATACCCCTTCTTGCTCTTATTTAAAATACATGGCCTCTTTTATTATTTGTTATTACACACACACACCACACACACACACACACACACACACACGCACACACACACACACACACACCATTTGGGATAGATGCATGGAGTTATCCCTTTCATGTGTGTAACTTATTGGGATAGATATAGGTATCTACATTATTGACTGAGGTTTTTTTCTTAAGCATTAGATGTTTTTATTTCCTCTCACACATTCATAGTCTAAATCCTAGCTTTCTAGTTGTTAAGGGGGGGGAACTGATCCAGATGCCTAACAATGAACTCCCTTCTATCTGGGCTGATTATCTATATGTTGTGGTAAATCTTGTCTTCAATTTTATTATGGCTAAATCTATTTTAGATAAGTATTAGCTTAATAGACTTTTCTGAATTCTGTGGGTTTTGTATACACTGAAGCAGTTTGCTACCCAAATATTCTTTTGAGTTCTTATCAGTTTCATTTTCCATCTCTTCCTCTCACCTCACTCTTTCTAGAAGTTCTATTGCAAGACTGAGATAAATTTTTGTCAGATTAAGACAGGGAGATTGTCCAACATAGTGTAATCTGTAAAAAATAGCCAAGTAGGGACCAAGGGCAGAATTTTATATTTCAGAGAGGAGTAAAGCCAAGACACTAAGTCATTTCCTTAGTTTTTCAAAGTGAAGCTGTTCAGAGCTTCATATTACTGCTGTTTTGGTTATTATTTATTTTGACAAATTTCTATTAAGAGATCAAATTACTATTGAGATAAAAAAATCCATATTGGAAGTATAGCAGCCAGTTTCATTTTTGGTATTGCTTGGACTTTGGATCATTTATCCTCTTGCCTCCCCCTGAGTATGAATTATAAGATCATCCATTAAACCTAGAATTAAGAAAAGTTAGAGGTGTCTGTGAAAATTGAGGCATGGAGAAACAGGCTGCTCATATGACAACAACCAAATGATAAAGGAGCTGAAGCCCTGGGCTGACTTTGCTGCTTGCTTGTGAGATCTCTGTACTTTCTCTCAACTGCTGTAAATTTAAATATGTATATTTATACATGTTTTAGGAACATACAGAGGCTTTGACAAAATGTGGTGTCTGGGCCCTCATTTATGTAAGACTAAATCTCGTTTGCTCAAGAGAGGTGTCAAAAAACATTCTTTTAAAGATTTCCATTTATTTGTTTATTTATTTACTTTGCATCTTGACTGCAGCCCCCTACTCCAGACTGTTTTGGTTTTGTTTTTTTAAACAATAGTTCTAATTAATGCTGAGGGTCATTGTCTGTGGACAGTTTTTGAGCCATAGTAGTTTATGGGCAAGTGAGGAAATTCACTGAAGCTTAAAGAGCCAAGGCTCAGGAATTGAATAGCTTGAACCCCATTCTCTCCACTGTGGTTGTAACAAGGTGTTTAAACTAGGCTTTCTAATTTTTATATAGAATATACTTTATTAGGTGGAAGTATGGGCTTTTGATTATCATTAAGCTTCTTAAAACACAATGCTAAAGAAGTGGTGGATGCATAGTAAGTTGCCAGTTTATGTTGCTTCTGATTAGTTCAAGGCAAGTAACCAATCATTAATTCACGCATGTATGCAAACACCACAAAATAGACCAGAAATATTGTCTCCCTTGATCTGAAAAGAAAATCCAATGACCCATCCTTATTTCTAACACAGTTGTTTTCACTTTTTATTTTAACTTTAAAATCATTTCTCCAAAGCCTCCAGCAGTAGTTCCTGGCTCCCACCTTCCCCTCTCCATTCGAAAGAACAGTAATCTATTTTTCTGTCGTCTGTATTTCCCACTGAGTAGACCTGATTGTGGAGCATTAAATTGGGTCAGTTGGGGGAAGAGAAAAGAAGTGTGGGAGAAGATAAAAGGCTTTTACTGAAATCTGAGATTAAATTCTCACCAGTTTGTGGAAGTGTCACCCGGTCCTTTGTTCTGCGTGTTTTCTTTAGCGCTAGTGCGGTTACGTGACATAAAGGTGAATTATTTAAGTGACGCTATTTTACTACTCTTGGAATAGTCATCATTCCTTCTTGTCTTTCCAACGATGACAGGCAAGCACCTCAGAGAATATTCAAAAGCCTTTGTAGTAGAAAAGAACTGAAAATGAACCAATATTTCCTGTTAAAAGAAATACCGACTGAGTCACATGGAGGAGAGCATGGAGTTCACCTCCAGCTGTTCTGTTACTTGATTTATTAACTAGAAAAATGAACGTTATAATATATCCCAAAATTCAGGGCTCAGTATGGTGCAGGAGTAAAATTCAGAACAAGACTGGAAAAGACTGTATTCTGCCCTGTGGCTCCATCTCACAGTACAGGTGTGTCCCTTGTGTCCTTGATTATGCACATGTACTCCTCTGAGAGGAGGAAGAATATGAAGATGAAAGGGCAGTGGGAAGGGAGATTAACTGTCTTCTTGTCAGCACATCTAGAGCTGCAGAGGACATACGTGATTTCTGCCCCAAAATGGCTCCACCATGGCTGCTTTCTAGTTTGACCCTAACAACTTCTAGTTAAAGGTTCCTACCTTGGGTGGAGGCAACGTCACTTTCTACCTTTTTGGAGTCAGCGTCTTTGTCACCGCTATATATGCCAAGATAACTGGCCCATAAGCTTCCATGGCCATCTCTGTCTCTGTCTCACATCTCACTGTATTGGATTACAGATGCAGCATGTTTGCGTTTGTTTGTTGTGGCATATCAGCTTTCACACAAGCTCATTACCCATTGAGCCACCTCCCCAGCCATACTTTTCCATTGTAAAAGAAATTTAGAATAAGAATTGATCAGTTATACCTCAGCAATCAAAGTTAACCCTTCTTTCTATCAACCATAAAAGCAGATGGTTTTGAAATTTGCTGATCAAATATATATCATATGCTTTGTTTGGGAATTCTTTAAGCATTCTGATTACTAATTCCTGTCATATTTTCTCTCATTTTATATGCTTTTACTCCATTGATTGTACATCCTTTGCTGTACAAAAACCTTTTTTAGTTTTGTGAAGTCTCATTGGTCAGTTGTTGATTTAACTTCCTGATCTACCCACCTATTTAGAGAGTCTTCTCTTATGCTTTTATGCTGTGATTTTCTTCCTACCTTCTCTTAGCAGTTACAGGTATTATATTGAGGATTTTGATCCATTCAAATCGATTTTTGTACAAGGTTAGGGAAAAGGGAAGATTAAATGGAACATGTACAGTCATATATGTAATACACACTAATATGTAAAAACAAATAAAAAATTTCAGCAAAGTCTAACATTGGAACTTTAAAAGTATTTTCTTTTTTTTTTTTTTTTTTTTTCCTCTTTATTGAGGTTAATGGAGGTATAATGGACCAATACGCAGAGTAAAATCGGTGACAAAGAAACAGTAGCTTTCTTTTTTACCTTTTTGTTCTGTTATGTTCTTGTAAATTAATGTAAGGACTAAGATTGTATTTTCTTAGCAAATGAGTGGATCATTTCCACGGAACCCATTTGTGCAAATAGGAGAATGTATATTGCTTCCCTCAGGACCTTGTATTGGCTGCTTTCAAGTAGCTCTCTTTGCTTCTTCCTCTGTAGTCTGCTTAACTCTGCACATGCCCTTCCTAGGCCCCCACACCAATTGTCATGGGATAGGGCCCTGTCAACAGGTGTTAAAGAAATTCAAAACAACTATTAAATATGCTTTGAAAACATATATTTCACTACATTGGAAAAGTCTAAAAGAAATGGATAGATTCTTAGATATACAGTCCACCTAAATTAAGCCAGTATGAGATTAGTAGTTAAACAACCATGTAACAAGAAAGAGGTTGAAGCAGCAACATAAAACATTTTGCTAACTGAAAAGAAGTCCGCATCCAGGTAGGCACAGCCAAATTCTACCAGATTTTCAAAGCAGAACTACAATCATGTATTCCTCAATTTATTCCACAAATTAGAAATAAAACACTTCCAAACTTACACACACACACACACACACACACACACACACACACACACACACACGATTCTTTTCTCATACAATACATTCTAAGCAGTTCTCTCTCCCTCCACTTCTCCTAGCTCCTCACCCTAATCCCCAGATAAACTCCTCCTCTGTCAGAAAAAAAAGCAAGCCTTCAAGAGACAAGAACCAAACAAGAAAAAAAAAAAATACAACAAGCCAAGCCGAAAGCCCTCATAACAGAAGCTGGCAATTTAACAGTAGGAAAACAGTCCCAAGAGCTGGAAAAAGAGTCAGAGTCTTAAACTTAACTTTCACAGTTAAGCAACCTACAAAACCACCAGGCTATCAGTCACAACATATATGCAAAGGACCTGGTGCAGACCCATAAAGGCCCCGAGTTCGGTGCTTCAGTTTCTTTGAGCCCAAATAAGTCCTACATAGTCGATTCAGTGGGCCATGTTCTCCTGGTAGTCTTTGTTTTCCCTGACTTCTAATCTTTCCTCTCCCTCTTCCATAGGGATTTCCAGTCTTGAAATGGAGAGACCCAGTGGAGACCTCCAATTAAAACTCTCTCTCCACATACTGGCTGGGTGTGGGTCTGCATTTGCTCCTACCTGTTTCTGGAAAAAGCCTCACTGATTATGATTGGACAAGGCACCTATCTTAGGTCTCTGGGCTACTAGTCCTTAGTTACTGGCAATATAAGTGCTGTCAGGCATGGGTTCCCTCTCATGGAATGGGCCTCAAGTTAAATCAGATATTGGTTGGCTAGTCCCACAAGGTGTGTGCTACCACTGCCTCAGCAGTCCTTACAGGGTAGACGGATTGTTGGTCAACCGTTTTGTGGCTGTTCTGGTGTCCTTTAGCAGCCTGAAGAGGACCTTCTTGCACCAAAGAGTCTAGAACACAGGAGTGAAGGTTCCATACAGGCACCATCTCAACGCCTCCAGGTTCAATGAGCTGTGTGGATGCTATCCTTAGCCATGGGGTCCCACTGCCATATTGCTAAGAGCAATCCTCTGTCCTAGAGTCTTCCTGGGTTGTTTAGGGGATCCTGAGAGGACTTCCTCTTGGCCAAAAACTCGATGGAAGACAATATAGTCCCACCACTAGAAGCTTTGCCTGGCTACAAGAGATGACCAGTTGAGACTCTATTTTCTCCATCAATAGGATCCTCACTTGGATCACCGTCATAATTCCAGGGAGTTTCCACTGCAGTAGGTATCCACACTGCCTCACGTAATGCCCCCAATTCCAGCCATCTCTTCTGAACTTTTTCTATCCATCCCACTTCCCCCACAACCTGATATCTCTCACTCTGGTCTCCACCATACCTACTCAGTCCACCTGCAAAATCTATTCTATACGGATCCCAGGAAAGAACCATGTGAGTCTCTTCTTTATCTAACTGCTCTTGTTCTATAAACTGTAGCTTGATTATCATTTACCGATCAGCTAATATCCACTTTTATGTGAGTACATACCATACTTGTATTTCTGGAACTGTGTTATCACACTCAGGATGATTATTTTCTAGTTTCATATATTCACCTGCAAATTTCCTGATGTCATTTTCTTTTAAGAGCTGAATAATACTCAATTGTGTAAATGTACCACATTTTCTTTATCTGTTCTTTTGTTTAGGTACACATAGGTTGTTTCCAATTTCTGGCAATTGTGAATAGAGCAGCAATGAACATGGTTGAGCAAGTACCTCTATGATAGGATAGGATAAAGTATCCTTTGGGTATATGTCCAAGACTGGTATAGCTGGGTCTTGAGGTAGATTGATGCTCAATTTTCTGAGTAACTTCCATATTAATTTCCAAAGGGGCTGTACAGGTATACATTCCCACTGTGAAAAGTTTGGTTTCTTTAAAAACACAAAAAATGTTATGGAGTATGTTTTTGTTTTAATCCCAGATGTGGGATATGAACTGCTTCAGATTGTCCACAGCAGCTTACTATGATTTGTCTCATGTTCTGACAGGGGTGTGATTTTGTCAGTGAAAGGTAGTTTACATTTGGAATTCTGGGGACTCTTCAGAGGATATATAAATGCTGGAGTCCTGAGAGGCTGCTGTGTGCCGCCCTTGCCCTTGCTGCTGCTAGTTCTTCCTGTTGCTGTTTCTGTTGCTGTTGCTGGTTGTTGGTTGCTAGTTGCTGGTGGCTGGTTTCTGGTTGTTGATTGGATGCTGCTGGGTGCTGTTTGTTAAGTAGAAGAAATGGGGCTTGCATCAAGAAACTCAAAGACCCTAATCAGCAGGAAGTAATCCAATGATATGTATGCCCCTTGTCCACTCTACCATTTTTTCTCTCTTACCTAGTGTTAGGGAAGTAGAATGAAGAAGGGTGGTAGGAAAAAGAATCCAATAAAGAAGCCAACATCTGACAACAGAGGACTGTTCCTCTTGGTTCACATCCTCGCTAGCGTCAGCTGTCCCTTATGTTATCAGTCTTAGCCATTTTCACAGGTGAAAGAATCTCAAAGTAGCTTTACCCTGATGGCTAAGGATATTGAATATTTCTTTAAGTTCTTCTCAGACATTTAAGATTTCACTATTTAGAATTCCCTGTTTAAATCTGTACACCATTTGAAATTGGATGGATTATTTTAATGTCTAGTTTCTTGAGTTCTTAATATACTATGAATGTTAGTCCTCTATCATATGTGGAGTTGGTAAAAAAAAAAAAATCTTTTTCCATTCTGTAGACTGCCATTTTGTGTAACTGATGTGTCTTTTACCATACAGAATCTTTTCAGTTTCATGACGTCCCATTTTTAAATTGTTGATCTTAGTGTCTGTGTGTCAGTGTCTTTTCAGAAAGTTGTCTCCTGTGCCAATTCATTCAAGGCTATTCCTCACTTTTATTCTATCATGTTCAGTATATCTGTTTTTATGTTGAAATCTTTTATCCACTTGTATTTGAGTTTTGTACAGGATGTACAAACAGGATGTATGGATCTACTTGCATTATTCTACAGGTAGACATTCAGTTTGAAGAGCACTATTTGTTGAAGAAACTGTCATTTTTTTCCTGTATGTAGTTTTGGCTTCTTTATAGAAAATTAGGTGTCCATGGATGTGTGGATTCATGTCTGGGTCTGCAATTTCGTTAATCAATCTGTCTTCTTTTACGCAATATCATGCCATTTTTTATTATGATGGCTCTGTAACGCAACTTAAAATCAGGAATGGTAATACCTCCAGCAATTCTTTTATTGTTAAAGAATGTTTAGCTATCCTTGATTTGTTTTTTGTTTGTTTTTGGTTTTTCCATATGAAGTTAAGAATCGTCATTTCAAGGTCTGTAAATAATTGTGTCGAAATTTTTATGAGGATTGCACTGAATCTGTAGATTGCTTTTGGTAGGGTGGCCATTTTACTATGTTAATCTTACTGATTCATGAACATGGGAGATATTTCCATCTTCTATCTTTTTCAATTTTTTTTTCTTCAAAGACTTGAAAGTTTTATTGTATAAGTCGTTGCAAAATATTTTGTATTATTTGAGACTATTATGAAAATGTTGGACCTTGAAAGGTAACCTGGTTTCTGGTCGAGTACAGGCTAGAAACTGCTGAGACTCCAGGTGATCCTGAGAGGCCACAGGTGGGACCCAGGTGATTCAAGGCCAGCAGGCTTCGCATCTCAGACTCTAGGCTCCTGACATAAGGCTGAAGCCCTCCATACATTTGTGTCTTTCAGTCAGGTAGCCTTAAGACAGATTTCCATATTATGAGGTACCTAAAGGCCAGAAGGGCGTAGCCAATTAAACTTTCCTTCCCAGACACTCCTCCTTGTAAAAGGTATTTAACCTCAGGCCCGGCCTGAGAAACTGGGGTATGGATTATCATTTACTTTCTGCCATGACAATAAACATCTTAAAACTATGGACTACTTCTTTTTATTGGGATCCTCCATGGGAGACAATGGAATAGGTCTTCACCTACAAAGCCGCCATCTAATCTCCCACAAAAGACTTCTCTGTGTTTCCAACCACTGTGACCATGAACCCAAGCGAGCTAGCCACAACCAAGCCAAGAACTCTCATCCTCTCAGGGCACAGTTGGAGCTTCTCTCCCCCTCTCCCCTTTAGCCATGGCCAATCCAGCCTGTGGCCCCCACTCTGTTCTTGGCTCTTTCCAGGCTCCCAGCAGTGCCTGGGTGCCCAAGCTGAGAACCAGACGATCCCAGGCCTCATCACAGGCCCGGGGGTGGGGTGGGGGGCATCCCACAAGCCAATCTCGACAGTTCGGGGCCTCAGACTACCTTTCCCCACCCCCAGAGTGTGGTCCTGCAGCTTCCCATAGCCCGGCAAGTGAGTGAAGTCAAACTTCCCATGGCCTGCCCTCTCCCTGAGTGGTCTGAGCCCTGTGGAGGGTGGATGGGACTTTCCACTTTAACCCAAGATGAAAAATGTTGTCTCTCTGATTTCTTTCCTAGCCTGTTTGTCACTTACTGATTTTTGTGAGTTAGTCTTGTATGCAACCACTTTCTCGAAAGTGTTTATCAGCCTTAGGGGATTGGGATGGAATTTTTAAGGGTCACTATATATAAACTATTATATAATTTGCAAATAAGGATTTGTTGACTTCTTCCATTTCGATTTCTATCCCTTTGATCTCCTTCAATTGTCTTCTTTCTTTTGCTAAAACTTCAAATACTACATTGCCATAAGTATATAGGGAGAGGGTACAACCTTGTCTTGTTCCTGATTTTAGTGGAATTGCTTTGATTTCTCTCCATTTAATTTGGAATTGGCTATGGGCTTCCTGTAAATTGCCTTCATTATGTTTATAACTGCCCCTTTTTTCCCTAATTTCTTTCTATGAACATGATGATAATGCAATATTAAGGTCAGATAAACACACAGAAAAAAATCAGAGATGTATCATAGATGTCCTCCCCATGCCCTTGCTCATGCGATCTTTCTGCTTTCTCTTCTCTCAGTGCTCCCTGAATCTTGGAGGGAGCAGCTGTAACAAAGATGTCCTTTTTCATGCTGAGCTCTCCACTGTCACTTATTTTCTGCACCTTGACCAGTTTGACTTTGTGGGTCTTTGTAGTTGTCTCTACTTACTTCAAGTGTGAACTACAAGTTCATTGTTTTGTATATAGTTTTCAACATAGATGGGAGTCAAGTAATTATGTTAAAAAATAAGTCAGACTCAGAAAAATGAATATTGTATTTTCTTTTGTTTGTGGAATCTAGATTTAAATGTGTTCACAAACACATGTATATATATATACATATACACATATATGTATACATATAAACATACACATATATACATTTGTACAATATATAAACACACACACACACACACACACACACACACACACACAAATATATATATATATATATATATATATATATATATATATATATGACATTAAAGAGGAATATTTGGGGAAAGGACAATGACCAATAGAAGGGAAGGAAAAGGAACACAGAGGTTAATGGGGATGAAGACATTAATGTACATCAAGAAAGGAACACAGAGGTTAATGGGGATGAAGACATTAATGTACATCACATAAATACATGCATGGCTGCATAAATATTTCCTAAAGAAAGCCATATGTAATGATTATGTACTAGTAATACATTTCTTAAACTCTATGTGTCTGTAATTACTGCCTATTTATATATCTTTTTTGGAGAAAGGTCTATCAAAATTTTTATCCAATTTCAGAAAACATGTTATTTGGGTTTTGTTGTTATTGCTGCTGAGAAATATAAGGTCTTTGTATAGTCTAGATGTTAAACCCTTATTAGAACTATGACTTACAGACATTTCCTCCCATTCCATATGCCATCTTCTCAATTGTTACTTGTATTGTGTAGAAGTTTTTATGTTTGATGGAATCAGTTTGCCTATTTTTCTCTCTTTTGGTTTCATATAAAAATATGTTGTCAGATATAATTCTATGAAGGTTTTGCATGCTTCTTTCTATAAATTTTACAGTATTGGGTTTACATGTTTAGTCTTTAATTGAATTAATTCAATATAAAGGTCTAAGTTTATGTACATGAATATTCAATATTTTCACATCATCTACTGAAGAGAAAAAGGCTGGGTTTAATTATCTTGTTGTTTTGCTTGTTTGCTTTGTTTTTGTTCTTAACCTTACAGTGTTACCTTAGAGCCTTTCCTGAGGACTGTTCAGCACTGTTCAGGTAGACTAATTTTCTGGCTCTTTCTCTTGTCAGAGTGGTCTATATTTCTGTCAGTAGCACACTATATGGTTTTGATTACTATAGGGGCTATGGACTGTATATTTTTATCTTGCCATGGTCACGCATTGAAGCCCTTATGTCTAATGTGACTGTTAAAGGCAGGATCTGTGTGGAGGTTATAATGGCTGAATGAGATATCAAGGATGGCACTCTAAACAGACATGAGTGGCACTCCTGTAAAAAGAATGCTTTTGTTTTCCAAGTATGAACATTGAAGCAACCTTCAAAGCCCAAGGGAAGGATATGGCTGGCTGCAGATCAGGCAAAGGGCTTTGACAAGGACATGAGTGTCTGGCACCCTGATCTTAGGTATCTCAAACTCTGGGACTTGTAAGAAAGTCAGTGTCTATTATTTGATATGACTATATTTTGTGGTATTTTGTTTTATCAGTTCAATCAGTCTAGAACCATGGCTAGAAGTCAGGAAAAGTGTCGCCTCCAACTTTATTTATCTGTCTTAAAATTGCTTTGCAACTCAGGATCCTTTATGATCCTAGGAGAACCTTATTATGATTCTCATACGTCTGCCCCAAACCATGTCATTGGTATTTTGATAGAAATGGCAGTGAATCTGTAGCTTTTAGGTATGCTGTAAACATTTCAACAATATGCAGTATTCCAATCTATGAACTTAGGATGCCTTCCGTTCATTAATGTTCATGTCAATGTATTTAAGGATATTTTGTAGTTTTAAAGGTATAATAAGCCTGTTACATTTAAGTTAATTATTCTGCTTGTTTTCCTTTTGATGTTGATGTAAATGGGATTTTTTTTCTGATTCATTTTGAAGGTATTTGTGTATTTATTTGTTAGTTATTACTGTGTGTATGAAACCTTGAGGTTTTTCTATGCATGAGACTATGCCATCTGTTAACAGAGAACATTTTGATTTTATTTCTTCTTGTGTGAATACAATATTTCCTTTTTTCTTGTTAAGTGTCTCATCTAGAATGTTCAGCACGATGTTGACTTGAATTGATAGTCATGGGTGTCTTTAGATTGTTTATGTTCTTAGGACATCAGGTAATTATCATGTTTCCTTTCTTTCCTTCTGTTTCTGAGTGTTTTTACTATCAATAAAGCTATAGCACTGCTGCTTTTGAAGATGGAAAAGGGGTCATTGAGTGAAGGAACATAGTTCACTTCTATAACAGTAAAGTCAGGAAGATGATTCTTCCTGAGATTTTTCAGAATGTGATAAGACCTTGGCCAAAATATTGTAGAAGTATACAGAGACTGTGATGAACTTCTGCCTCATAGAACTTTATGATAATAATTTGTATTGTTATCAAAGTTTGGGGCAAATTGTTGTATAAGTTAAGAAAATGTGTATATTTTTGCCTTTCTTCATACTGGTCGTTTTTGTCCAAATGTGCAGGCTTGTGTAAAAGAGAATTCCATGTCACAATTCTCTACACTTTTCAGAATCCCATGTATATCCTACTACCTACTCAGCCAAAGAGTGCTTAATCTCACCTTATATGAGGCCCAGGCTAATGAGGTGAGACATTTACTCTTTATTAGACTCTGAAAAGAATGAGATTTCGCTACATTTAGTGACTTGCCCAAGATAACATGAATAACCTTTTCAGTTCAAACTCAGGGCTATTTCCATCAAGAAGCTTAGAAAAACAAAAATTAATTTAGTTGGATATCAGTTTTGATGTACTTCAAAATTCCATTATCACTTTCTATTTGTGACACAACTGTAGATAAGTCAGTTTGATTTTAATGTCAATGCTTTCTGAAAAACAAAAAACAAATGAATAGGTAGATAATGGAAGGATGAGTGAGATGTGAGCAGAGCTCCCTGACATGTCTTGGGAAATGTTTATAAATAAATGCTATGACTGCACCTATTATTGTAGAGACAGGATATTCAGGTCTGTAGGTGCATTTCTTTTAATGAGCATGATATTTAGTAAATAACCATTACTAGGTAGTGGTGTCAGAGCTATTTGAGTACATGGAATAGTTAACAGTAGCAGACAGACTCTGGTTATGGAGAATGCTGACCTCAAGTATCATATGCTCATTATCTCATTTACTGAGAATTATTATGCTTCGTTACAATTCCACAGATGTTTCACAGATGTCATTAAGGATATATTTCTATAGCTTGTTATTAAGCTAACTTCTGTGCACTATGGCATTTTACCATAGCATATTAATGAGAACATTATAGAATTGTAAATAAATATGTTTGTGGCAATCAAGATGAAGAGCAGATCTATAAAAATGGTTATAAAATTCTAATTAACGTTTTAACAACAAAAGGCTTGCTGCTTTGATACCACATGTCTGAGTTAGTAGATAAAATGAAGAATTCCCAAGCGGGTTGTAGAGTGAATGAAACTCTGTCATCAATATTTAATGGGATGTGTCAGATTTTACCACCATTTGAAAGGAAGCAAATAGGGGTTACCATAGAAATCACCTTGACAGGAAACTTCACAAGATGCAACACAAAATATCCTTCAGACAGTCTTGAAGGGGTTAGTGAGATGTCCAACTATTGTTTCCGTGTAATCTCCTGACAGTAGAAGAAATATGGTAATGCATTTATGTAGGAGTAGCCATGTTTGCCTAATATATCTGAAAATTACAAGAATGTCATAGAAGTTCTGAAGGCAAGTATAGTCTTATTGCTTTATATTATAATTACTCTTTGATAAAGCCATAAATGCTAATATTATTTATAGGTTTAACAAAGCATCCATCACAGCCTTGCTATGCAAAGGGATGGCAACCTCAGTAATGCTCTTACTATTTAAATTTAAAATGCTATTTTGCATTTTAGTGTTTAGAACATTGTATTCTTTTGTGTCTTGGCCCTGGCATATTTAAACACTGTATTTCAGCGACCTGATCTTGCACAAATTAGAAGAGTTTCATCCCCAGACACAATTTTCCATTATTATTATTATAAAAAGGAAATATTTTTAATCCTTGGAAAAATCACTCATACATAGTTGTCTTTATTCCACAGCTAGAACACAGGCACTAAGATGCAAGGAGATCACACTTATTACATGGCCTCTTTCAATAAAAGGAAGTGGTGGTGTAGATTTCCTTGCTCATTAAAACAGGGAGAATTGTAACATGGGGTTTCAAAGGATTTTGAAAAATCATTATTTGTTAAACTGAAGACAAAAAGGAAACAGTTGTAAACATGTAAATGTTAAAAACTTATAATAATTATCTGTTGCAGGAAATATTAAAAAAGAATGGCAGGTTCCTGTGTGATGCCCAACACTGGCGGGCCACATGACACCATCAGGGTGTTCTCATCTCTGCAGACTCTCTAGCCTGGTGGTTCCCTAAATGTCTCCACCTAATTTGCTAAGTTCCCACTAGTGGGTCGCTACCACACCAACCCCATGCTTTAAACTCCCCATGGCCTTTGTGGTGCATGTCTGGCAAACCCACACTTTGCCACTGTACCTTTCTCTCTGGAACCCAATAGAACTTCAACGGGAAAGAAAACACCACACAAACTTAGTTCAGAAACAAAGGTAACTCTATCTCTGGGAACAACAGCTAGAATCCTAATCTTGTATCTATATTAAATCTAAATCCTCTGGTGGCGAATCTTGGTGGATCTGGCATAGAAACTTGGAGACATTAGTAGCTACATCTTGTCCTCTAGCTGTCCCTGTCCAAAAATACCTATCCCTATCCTGCCTCCCTTCCCCCCCCATCCCCCTCCAATCCGAAAGTCTTGCCTACTCACCCAATGATTGGCTCCTTTATTCATTAGGGGATGGTTCACAAGCAGTCACCTGAGTGACTCCTTTCTCACTTGCAGCCCCTCCCAGGAGAGTGGAATCAGCATCAAAACACAAGCAATCCCAGGTTATCCACAACAATTACCTGAGAAAGTAAAGACTATCTTTATTACTTAAAATGATTTGGCAATATTTAAATCGAGTAAACAGTATTTTAATCACACAAATATAAACTCAGGGAAAGTCCTCAAATTTCACTTTATGATCAGTTAGTAGGGAAGGAGGGAAAGAAAATTGAAAGGAAATAAAGGAGAAAAAGAGGTGAACACCAAGAGAAATGAACAAATACAGGAAGATTTGTCTAGGGAAAAATGAGAAGTGTAAATGAAGGATGAGAATACTCATCCCCTTAAAGGACTTTCTGGAATTAAAAAAATAAGATGGCTCGATTCTTTGAAGATTAAAACAAAAACGAAGACAACAAACAAACAAACACCTAAAAAGAGATTGAGAGAAAGAAGTGGTCCTGTCTCTCTTCAGACCAGAGAACTTTGAGTCTCATGTCACTACACCAGGGCTTGTTTTTTATGGTTATAACTATACCTTTAGCCCCTCTACCTGGTCCTTCCTGCTAGGGGCAGACTTATAGCTGGTCTGCTCCTGGGAAGACACCATATTCAGACCCATCCCAGAGGAACTGCAGCACTCAGAGAAGTTGGTAAGAACCCTGCCCCACAACCCGAAGTCCCAGAGCTGCAGCTGGGAGACCTGCAGTGCACTAGGGACCCACCACCCACCAAAACCCCACCCCCTGGAATACCACTTCCCTTTTGCCCCCTTTGCCTGGTCCTTTCTGCTGGCTAGCTGATCTGCTGCTGTGAAGACAGCACATTCTGACTCATGCCAGAGGATCTGCTTCACTCAGAGCAGTTGAGGATCCACTGCACCCAGAGCAGCTGACTCCTAGCTGGTCTGTGTCTGTGAAGACACCATACCCTGACCCATTGGCATGGATTTCATCCAATCTGAGCTGGTGCACTGAGAAGACCTTGGACACTACCTCTTCAACCAATCCCACAACACCCAGAAGAAGCTGGACTCCCAGGAGCTCTAACATGCCCAGGATCATAGGATTACAGGATCCCAGAGGCAGCCTGACTCCCAGGAGCTCTGACACCCAGGATCACAGGATCACAAAGACAGTTGGTCTCTGAGGAGCTCTGACACAACCAAGATAACAGGAGAGGCAGGTTCCAGTCAGAGACAGTGAATGCAGGTAGCACAGAGATAACCAGATGGCAAAAGGCAAGCTCAAGAATGTAAGCAACAGAAACCAAGGTTACTTGGCAACATCAGAATGCAATTATCCCACCATAGCAAGTCCTGGCTAGCCTATCACAAGAGAAAAGCAAGATTCAGAATTAAAATCACTTCTCATGATGCTGATAGAGGACTTTAAGAAGGACATAAGTAACTCCCTTAGAGAAATACAGCAGAACATAGCAGATTTTTGAAGTTCCAAAAATCATCAGATCCTACTACAAAAGCCTATACTCAACAAAACTGGAAAACCTGAATGAAATGGACAATTTTCTAGACAGATACCAGGTACCAAAGTTGAATCAAGATCAGATAAACCACCTAAAGAGTCCTATAACCCCTAAAGAAATAGCAGCAGTCATTAAAAGTCTCCCCACAAAAAAAAGCCCAGGACCAGATGGTTTTAGTACAGAATTCTTTCACACCTTCCAAAAAGACCTAATACCAATTCTCTTCAAACCATTCCACAAAATAGAAACAGAAGGAACACTATTCAATTCATTCTATGAAGCCACAATTACACTCATACCTAAACCACACAAAGACCCAACAAAGAAAGAGAACGTTAGACCAATCTCCCTTATGAATAATGATGCAAAAATCTCAATAAAATTCTCATAAACTGAATCCAAGAACACATCAAAACAATCATCCATCATGATCAAGTAGGCTTTATCCCAGGAATTCAGGGATCGTTCAATGTACAGAAAGCCATCAATGTAATCCACTATATAAACAAACTCAAAGAAGAAAACCACATGATCATCTTACTAGATGTTGAGAAAGCATTTGACAAAATTCAACAACATTTCATGGTAAAAGTCCTGTCAAGATCAGGAATTCATGGCCCATACCTAAACATAGTAAAAGCAATATACAGCAAACCAGCAGCCAACATCAAAATAAATGGAGAGAAACTTGAAGCAATCCCACTAAAAGCAGGGACTAGACAAGGCTGCCCAGTCTCTCCCTACCTATTCAATATAGTACTAAAAATCTTAGCCAGAGCAATTAGACAACAAAAGGAGGCCAAAGCAATTCAAATTGGAAAGGAAGAAGTCGAAATATCACTATTTGCAGATGATATGGTAGTATATTTAAGTGGCCCCAAAACTTCCACCAGAGAACTCCTAAACCTCAAAAACAACTTCAGCAAGGCAACTGGATAAAAAATTAACTCAAACAAATCAGTAGCCTTCCTCTACTCAAAGGATAAACAGTCTGAGAAAGAAATTAGGGAAATGACACCTTTCAGAATAGTCACAAATAATATAAAATACCTTGGTATGAATCTAAGTAAGCAAGTGAAGGATCTGTATGACAAGAACTTCAAGTCTCTGAAGAAAGAAATTGAAGAAGATCTCAGAAAATGGAAAGTTCTCCCATGCTCATGGATTGGCAGGATTAATATAGTAAAAATGGTCATCTTGCCAAAATCAATCTACAGATTCAATGCAATCCCCATAAAAGTTCCAGCTTAATTCTTCACAGAGATAGAAAGAACAATTCTCAAATTCATTTGGAATAACAAAAACCCAGGATAGAGAGAACTATTCTTTTTTTTTTTTTTTTTCTAGAGCTGAGGACTGAACCCAGGGCCTTGCACTTCCTAGGCAAGCACTCTACCACTGAGCTAAATCTCCAGCGCCCCTTATTTTTTTTGTTGTTGTTGTTGCTGTTTTTGTTTTTTGTTTTTGTTTTTGTTTTTGGGTAAAGTATTCTCATCAATAAAAGATCTTCTGGGGGAATCACCATTCCTGACTTCAAGCTGTACTACAGAGCAATAGTGATAAAACTACATGGTATTGGTACAGAGATAGGCAAGAAGATCAATGGAATTGAATTGAAGACCCAGAAATGAACCCACACACCTATGGCCACTTGATCTTTGACAAAGGACTGTAAACCATTCAGTGGAAAAAAGACAGCATTTTCAACAAATGTTTCTGGTTCAACATGTAGAAAAATGCAAATTGATCCATTCTTATCTCCCTGTACAAAGCTCATGTCCAAGTGAATCAAGGACCTCCACATAAAACCAGATACACTGAATGTAATGGAGAGAAAGTGGGGAAAGGCCTCAGACACATGGGCACAGGGGGAAAGTTCCTGAACAGAAAGAACACCAATGGCTTATGCTCTAAGGTCAAGAATTGACAAATGGGACCTCATAAAATTTCAAAGCTTCTGTAAGGCAAAGGACACTGTCAATTGGAGAAAATGGCAACCAACAGATTGGGAAAAAAATCTTTACCAATCCTACATCTGATAGAGAGCTAATATCCATTATATACAAAGAACTCAAGAAATTAGCCTCCAGTCAATCAACTCTATTAAAAATGGGATACAGAGCTAAACAAAGAATTCTCAACTGAGGAAACTCAAATGATTGAAAAGCACCTAAAGAAATGTTCAACATCCTTAATCATCAGGGAAATGCAAATCAAAACAACCCTGAGATTCCACCTCACACCAGTCAGAATGGCTAAGATCAAAAAACTCAGGGGATAGAAGATGCTGGCGAGGATGTGGAAAAAGAGGAACACTCCTCCATTGTTGGTGGATGCAAGATGGTACAACCACTCTGGAAATCAGTTTGGTAGTTCCTCAGAAAACTGGACATAGTATTACCTGAGGACCCAGTTATGACACTCCTGGGCATATACCCAAAAGATGCTCCAACATATAACAAGGACACATGCTCCACTATGTTCATAGCAGCCTTATTTATAATAGCCAGATGCTAGAAAGAACCCAGATGTCCTTCAAAAGTGGAATGGATACAGAAAATGTGGTCCATTTACACAATGGGGTACTACTACTCAGCTTTTGGAAACAATGAATTCATGAAATTCTTAGGCAAATGGATGGATCTAGAGAATATCATTCTGAGTGAGGTAACCCAATCACAAAAAAACACACATGGTATGCACTCACTGATGCTCAGAATACTCAAGATACAACTCAAAAACCATATGAAACTCATGAAGATCGAAGACCAAAGTGTGGGTGCTTCCGTCTTTCTTAGTAGTAACAAAATACTCACAGGAGCAAATATGGAGACAAAGTATGGAGCAGAGACTGGTGGAGGGGCTGTCTAGAGACTGCCCTACCTGGGGATCCATCTCATGTGCAGTCACTACATGCAGACACTGTTGTGGATACAAGGAAGTACATGCTAATGGGAGCCTGATATACCAATTTCCTGAGAAGCTTTGTCAGAATCTGACATATACAGAGGCAGATGCTTGCAGCTAACCATTGAATTGATCATGGGGTCTCAGAAGACTGAAGGAGCTGAAGGGGCTTCAGACCCCATGGGAAGAGAGACAGTACCATTCAACCAGAGCTCCCAGGGTCTAAACCACCAGCCTGGGAACACACATGGAGGGACCCATGGCTCCAGCTACATGTAGGGATGGCCTTGTCAGGCATTGGTAGGAGAGAAGGTACTTGCTCCAGTGAAGGCTGGATGCCCCAGTGTGGGAAAATTCGAGGGCCAGGAGGGGCAAGTGGGTGGATGGGTGGGAGCACACCCTCATAGAAGCAGCAGGAGGGGGGACTGGATGGGGGTTTCTGGGTGGAGGAAATGGGGAAAGCAGATAACATCTGAAATGTAATTAAATAAAATATCCAATAATAATAATAAATAATAATAATAAACCTGTACCGTTAGCCCTTTTCAGTGTTCTATAAACTCCTGACTCACTTCTTAATCTTTGCAATTCAAAGCTCCTAAGCACAAAGTGTTGAAATTCCCAAGGGGGAAAAAAAAAAAACTATAAAGAGAAGCTGTCTAACCTGCAGACACAGAAGGAGTTTTAGTAAACCCCTCTTTGAAACCCATAACAAACAACCAGGAGAACTGAAGAATGGGAGATTTGAATAAGCCACAGAGAGTATATTTTAATAACTATGGAGAGAGGCTTGCAGTCACAACACACAATGAACATTGTTTCAGGGTACACACAAGTGATTTTTCAAAATTCCTCTTGTGCAGCGATATAATAGAAATAACAAATTGCAAATATATAAGAAATTAGAAAAATGGAGATATTCTCATCCCCAATTTGGAGGATGCTTGTTTTGAGGTGAAGATTAGAAGTAACTTGTGTTTGAGTAGAAAATGAATTATAAGTCAATTTTTATAACTGGGGTATTGATAACTCAATGATTCCAATTATTATATACAAAGCCTTAGGGGATAAAATTAAGATAGACCTCAAAGAACATCAGTAGTTTAGATTTCCATATTATGGAAATCAGTAGGGAAAGAAAAAAAAAGAAAATTGGAAATAAAAGGAGAAGTAAATATCAAGAGAGTGAACAAATACAAGAGCATTTGTCAAGGAAGAAATGGGAATATTTAGATATAATTTAGTTATTAAATTAAAAATGCATAAGAACAAAAAAAATTAATCGGGAATTAAGAGATAAGAAAATTAGAGAATTTGGAAATTAAGTGTAGGAAAAATATCTCAAATATCATTTGTATTCTGTTGGTGATGCTTGCATCTGTGATTCCTGATCTCTTTCCTAGGTTTTCCATCTCCAGGGTTGTCTCTCTTTGTGTTTTCTTTTATGTTTCTATTTCTATTTTTTTAGATCCTGTATAGTTTTGTCCAATTCTTTCACCTGTTTGTGTTTTCCTCTGCTTCTTTAAGGGATTTATGTGTTTCCTCTTTAAGAGCTACTTGTTTACTTGTGTCCTCCTGTATTTATTTAAGGGAATTACTTATATCTTAAAGTTCTCTATCATCTGAGGGTCCTAGACCCCAGGGAAGTGAGAGGTTCCCAGGGGATAACTTTAGACAAAATACACAGTGAAGAAGAGACAGAACCTGTAGAGACCACCTCCAGTAGATAGGTAGGGCCCCCAGTAGAGGTATGGGGCCCATCTCAACGTTTTTAACCCAGAAATGTTCCTGTCCAAAGGAAAGACAGACAAAAATAGAGCAGAGACTAAAGGAAGGGCCATTTAGGGACCACACCACCTGGGGATCCATCCTGTGAGCAGACACCAAACCCCAACACTGCTGCTGTTGCCAAAATGTGCTTGCTGACAGGAACCTGGTGTGGCTGTTTCTTGGGAAACATCCTGCCAGCAACTAACCAATGCAGATGTGGATGCTTGGAGCCAATCATCAGAGTGAGTTTGGGGACCCCAGTGGGGGAACTGGAGGAACGACTGGAGGAGTGGATGGGGATTACAACCCCATAGGAAGAACAATATCAGGGGTCGGACCAACCAGTGCTCTCAGGGACTAGACCACCAACCAAGGAGTGTACTGGGAGGGTTCCATGACTAATATATATATATATATATATATATATATATATATATAACACATATATATATGTATATATATATATGTGTATATATATATATATATATATATATATATATATATATATGTATATATATCAGAGAATGGTCTTGTCTGACTGACGTCAATGGGAGGGGAGGCCCTTGGTCCTGTGGAGGTTTGATGCCCAGTGTAGGCAGATGCTGGAGCAGTGGGATGGGAGAGGGTGGGTGGCTGGGGGAGCATCCTCATAGAGGAAAAGGGGAGAGGAGAGAGGGAGAATATAGAATGTAGGGGTTTATAGAGGGGTAACGGGGAAGGGGGACCTCATTTGAGGTGTAAACGAATGGAATGATTGAATTTACAGTGATGGTAAATTTCCTCTTATTGAGTAGGTCTTAACATCCAAGAAGATGGAGAATGCATAGAATGGATAGCCTCAGGATAAGTGTCACTGTTATACCTTTAAGAATATCTTGCCATCCCTATCAAGTTTGTTGGTTCATAGGCATTATAGCTGGTTAAGACTATTGATTGCTTTCCTTCCTTGAGCTTACGTGGTTCTTTCCATTATTGTGAGGGTTAGTCCTCAGTAAAGAGACTTCCATGCAATTTCTAGCTCAATTAATAGATTCTTTAAATTCCTGTGTCTGAAGTGCATGGCGTTTTTAGCAATAGGGCCTTATGTTCTTTTTCTGTAAGTTAGCCAATGAATGCAGTGGCAATAACCATATTGTTAGTAGCTTTCCCTCATATATACTATGAGACATTTGTATAAGATTTTCCTATACTATATTAATAAGTAATTATACTAATGATAATAACATAATATTGAACAAGCCTTCATAAAAAGTAGGTAAGTTTCGACAGCTTTGTATTTCTTAAAGTACCTGTGGCTGGTGAGACCATGGAACCTAGAGGAGAACCTACCGTTGTCACTACCACTGCCCAAAACATTATACTTTTGAACTGCATTCAATAAAAACCTTGGTACCCAGAAATATGTGTAGCTTCCACCCCTCATCAGAGAAGCTTTTTTTTCTTATCCCCCTTCAGTTGCAGGTCATTATAGAGAGCCACAGCTAGTCAAAATGCAGAAAAGTGACCATGGGGTGCCCATTCCCATTTAATACATCTACAATAGACTCTATACTTAAGGTCCAGAGATGGCACAGAGATTGTAACGATCAATGGACCAGAATGAGATGCATGCTGAGAGATAGTATTTTCTAAAGAAAAGGGGGGAGAGGGTGAGAGCCAAAGGATGGATGAACATGGACAAAACACATTGTATGAAAAATTTAAATAATAAAAATATTATTTTAAAAAAGCTATCAAATGCAAAAATGCATTTTCTTATGTTAATGTTATGTTCAATTCACTACAATTCAAAGAGAAGATTGGCAAAAATAGTAATTCCTTACAGGTAAGAAACAAGATGAAATCAGTCAAAATTAATTTTTCCTTTAGTAGGAAGAGTTGAATAATATATGAAGAACAATGTATCATAGTTATATAGGTTTCATTTTTGGAATATAAAGATGTGTAATGTTTTAAATGCCCAAAAGGAACATCCAGTTAAAAATATATGCAAACATTTGTCTCTACTAGCTCTAAAAAGCCTATATGGAAATGCCATTGAAGGGGAAATAAAACACAGAACCATAATGCCACAGCTCACAAGAGAGAAGTACCTGGGGAAGACATCAGTGAAATTTTAGAAGCACAAAAATAAAGGAATGTGTGGTTCCTGAATTCCGTAGGATGCAGCAGAAATGATAACCTGTAGGGAGGGAAGAGAAGCATGCTAATCTAAGGAGATGCTCTTTTAAAATCCAGAAATTGGCCTTGCTTGCTATTGGTGAAGCCAGGAAAACTGGTTTGAGGATTACTCCAGAAGGAAAGCTATGCATGCCCTCCCCTGCTCCACCCAGCAGCACAGCTATCCTACTGCAGAGAATGGCACGTAGCACTGGGACTGCTTCAGAGTGATGGGACAGAGCTGCCGTTTAATAACAGACGCCAAACATGGTCTCCCTGTGTGAGACTCTTAGTTCTTGTTCCCATTCGCTTAAGAATTACTGTCAGTCAGGATTACCTCCTCAGACTGGAAGGTGAGAAGAATTATTGATGTAGAAGTTGATGTGTGTGTGTGTGTGTGTGTGTGTGTTTCCTGTGAATGTGTATATTTGCTTGTGCATATGTATATTTACATGTGCATTTGCGTCTCTATGTGTGCACAATATGTGTTTCACATTCGGGCACATGTGCACATTCACATGTATTCTGTGCTTATAACACACAGTACATTAAATATTATATTTAACAGAAGACTAAGGTGAAAAGTATGTAGCAATAGTTGGCATATTAAGAACTTTTGTGACAAAATATATTAAGTAGTTAAAATGATTCTTTAAAAAGTTAAGGGGAATATTCATTTGTTCCTAAAACAGACAAATACTGAGCCTGCACTAAAGGCAAGGTTGTTAAACTCTGCTTGCTCTTGCTTCTTGAAGTGATTGACCTGGTATTTAGATGGAGGGAAAACTGGGAAACTCAGTATTACCCACAATACAATATCACTTTGCTTCTCTTACAACCATAGCATAAAGGGAAAAAAATTGCAAACTTTAATGTAGTCACATGCTTTTTAAAAACAAGCTAGACATACAGACTTGTTTATTCCTATGAAACTATTTGAACCAAAATAACTGATATGTTAAGCACAGTAATAATCCTTATGCTCAACTGACACTGCTTCCAATTCAAATTACTGGCAAACATGACCAAATCATCTTCTTACAGGTATTGAAGAGTATTTCCATATGTATCCTACTGCATCCCATGCTGTGAGGTCCCAGAACCCTGACTATGGGTGCAGAGGACATAGTCACACATTTCAAAGGTGTTCTCTGTATCGTGTAGATTCCTCTGTATGACACGGACATCAGTTACTTAAATATTGCTATGGAATCTATTGTTAAGGGAAGCCATGTTTTCCTCCACATTCCTGTCTAGCCATTGGAGCATTTCTCTGTTTCCATGAGAGCCTCTTAAAAACTAATATCTAGAAATGTTCTGATACCTAGAAACATTGGCTCTTCCCACTGCCTGCATTTCATTTTTCTCCATTTAGATCAAAGTTCTTTCCCTGTCATATTCACTACTGTTTACTCAATCTACCAGTGATGCCTTTCCTGTCTGATAATTCTTCTTAAAATCATGAATCACTTCCACCCTGGCACTTTCAGTCTCTGTGAGGCTAGGTGCTTCCTCTCCCACTGAGGTCAGACAAGGCGCCCCTCAGAGGAGAAGGGGAGGAGGGATGGGGGAAGGATTGTGGGAGAGTTGACAGTGAACAAGATGTAAAGTGAATAAGTTAAAAAATTAAGTTAAAGTTTAAAAACACCATTCATTACTGGGTTTCTGGGATTCAGCTCTCTTTACCCTTGTTTGTTGTTTCCACTTGGTCTACCTGGCTGTGCCATCTTCTATCCAAAGTTATCCCGTAACCATGCATCAGGACGTGTCTTTGGATTTCCATTTTGGTCTTAGAAATTCTCTTTCTCTAGGTACTTTATTCAGACTTATGTTTCCTCTCTTAATTTGTCAGGGCTGATTATGATAAAAAAAAATCCTTCTTAAGATAAAACATCTTTTCCACTAAAAAAATAAAATAAGAAGGCTCTAAATGGGTGATTTCTCACTTGGCTTATATAGTAGGGAGGGAGAAGTGAACAGGAGAGAGGGAAGAGAGAGAATGGAGCTAAATAGCTACTAAAGAGAGAGAGAGATCTGATATCCCTTTATTTTCTTATAGTCAGTAATTCAATCACTTAGGACTGATTTTCATAACTTTATCTAAGCCCAATTTTTCACTGAGGTCCCTAAATGCTTCTTATCAGGAGTTAATAACATCAATGCCTGAATTTGGTGGGGAATCCACAGACATTCAATCTATAATAGCTCCACTATGTACATTTCCAGTTCTCTCTCTCTCTCTCTCTCTCTCTCTCTCTCTCTCTCTCTCTCTCTCTCGTGTGTGGTATCCTAATTTGGTTTTTCAACTTAGCATTAGTCCTCTTGATTCTTTCATGGTACTGAATTATTCTAATGAGGCCAGTCATATTTCAACAATGTTCTTTCCATCCTCCTGATTGGTGAGTCCAAAATTCCCTATTCATATCTGTTTTAGTTAGGGTTTCTATTGCTGTAATGAAACACCATTACCATTACAAAAAATCAAGTTGGAGAGGAAAGAGTCTACTCAGCTTACACTTCCATACATTGGCCATCACCAAAAAAGTCAGGACAGGCACTCAAACAGGGCAGGAACCTGGAGGCAGGAGCTGATGCAGAGGCAGGAGGGCGCGCTCATTGGATTGCTCCCCATGGCTTGCTCAGTCTACTTTCTTATAGAACCCAGAACCATCAGCCCAAAGGATGGCACAGCTCATAATGAGTTGGGTCCTCTCCCATTGATCACTAGTTGAGAAAAATCACTTATATCTGGATCTCATGGAGGTATTTCCTCAACTGAGGCTCCCTCCTCTTTGATGATTCTAGCTGTTCAAGTTGACATAAAACCAGCAGTACATTATCTTTGTATAGTTTCATATTCTTGTCCCCCAACAAATCTGTTTAAAGACAAACTATGTGATCACTTCTACTGTATTTATTAATGTCACTAATTTGTTAAAATTAAAATGCATAACATCTTATTGTTCTGCAGTTTCCCACTTTAATGGATTTGACATCCCTCACCTCGTATTCCTCTCAATGACTCTCCAGCCTTATATTTCTGCTAGTCTTTGTGGACACCAAACCTGTATCTGCTGCACGGATTTCCTTATTTTTTCTTTTTTGGTCTGATATTGTCTTCTTCAAAAACTGCATGCTGTGATTGACCCTTTGCCTCAGACCTATGGTCAAATATATTATTATCAGACAGTTCCTGATGGCAATTCTGCAAAAAATGTAGCCACTCTTCCCTTCCTTCTCTTGATTTTCTTCAAAGTGTTTTTTCTTTTCCTAGCCTCTATGGGGTTTTACTGCTTTTCTTCCCTGCCAGCTCTTGATATCAGGACTTGAGCTATTTTGGTCATATCTGTCTCTTGTGACCTTTGAGCAGTTCCTAGAACATTGTTGATGCTGATCAAATATGTGTTGAATGAACGAATGAATGTTGTGCTCACATAGAACTGCTGTATTGTGAAAGAATGAGAAAGTAGATTTGACAATTAGATTTTCCAGATGAATTTCTTTGTTTTTACATAGAAATCTTAAAAACTCAGGAGGTGTAGAAAATTGTCCAAGACTGAATAGTTAGTAGCAGAGATAACTGTATTTTGTAGATATCTAAGATTTTCATATTTGTTATTTTAAAACATAACTCTAGGCTTTGGTATACTTTTGGGTTCTAGCAATATATAGTTTAGTGAGAGGTGCATTAATTCATTTATGACACACCAATTTAATTTCTCATAAAGCTGATGTACATGTAAGATACAAC
The DNA here is from genome assembly GCA_021653895.1 of Mastomys natalensis. Lineage (NCBI taxonomy): Eukaryota > Metazoa > Chordata > Mammalia > Rodentia > Muridae > Mastomys > Mastomys natalensis. Next base: position 332,300 of record JAJTUV010001999.1, on the reverse strand, counting down.
AAATACATTATTTTACTTGTAATTTTTAAGAAATTAAAATATAATTATATTGTTTCCCTTCCTTCTTCCTTCCAACTACTACCCTGGCCCTAGGTTTCCTCTGAAGTTGATATACTTTTTCTTCATTATTTTTTTTACACATGCACACACATAAACATACATAAATACATAAATACAGCCACCTGAGTCCATTTACTGTTGTTGTATGTATATCTACTGATTTCAGGGATGATCACTTGATGTTTGATAACCAATTGGGGACCTTATCCTTAAAAGAGGAATTCTCAAGCTTTCAGTAGTCTTTATTTGCCTATAGGTCTTTGTCTAGGTGTTGGTCCCTATTAGATTCTTTTTTTCTGTGTTAGGTGTCTATTGGTGTTTCCACTATTTAGTTCTTTATTAGGCAGCCCATTGTTGAGGTGTCATGAGAGTAGCTTCCCTCCTGTCATTTCTAGGAGACAGAATCTTGTGGAAAACTTCCTGGGTATCTGGATACAACAATCTATTTCTTTTCCTCTACCTTCTCTGAGCTATGTGAGCTGTGTTGTATCAAGTAGGATTGAGAACTGGCCATTAGTTAATATCTGCATTTTGACCACTGATGGCTTTCTGTAATAACAGTATCTATATGCTTGCTGGAGGGGAATTGGAGTCGGGTGTGAAGAGGGGAGGTGGGATAGCTGGATGTCCATGAGAATGAATGGAAATCTGCAACTGATAGGGGTGGGGAGGAAGAGAAGGAGACCTGGGATAGAGGAGGCACCCAAGAATCAATGGGGTATCCTTAGTACTGGGGTTATGGGACTTGGGGAAGCTGTCTCCTGCCGCTAGACAAGAACCCTGTTGGAGTGAGAGGGACAGCAATCCACCCACAAAGCATTCCACCCCAAACTTATTCTGTCTAGAAGAAATGCAGGGATTGGGGATGGAGCTGAGATTGAGGGAATAGCCAACCAGTAACCAGCCCAATTTGAGACCCATCTCATGGACAAACACAAATCCCTGATGCTATTAATGATACTCTCTTATACTTGCAGACAGGAGTCTAGAATGGCTGTCCATTGAGAGCTCCACCCACCAACTGATTAAGACAGAGGCAGAGATCTCAGCTGAACAGTGATGGAGCTTCGGGACTTTTACGGAAGAAACGAGGAAGGGTTGAAGCCTCTAAGAGGATAGGAACTCCATTGGAAGGCCAACAGAATCAACTAACCTGTACCCTTGGAGCTCTCAGAGATTAACTACCAAAGAACATACTTGGGCTGGACCTAAGGCTCCCCACACATGTAGCAGATGTGGAGCATGTTTTTTATGTGGGTCCCAAACAACTGGAGTGGGGGCTACCCCAAAAGCTGTTGCCTATACATGGGTTATGTTCTTCTAACTGGGCTGCCTTGTCTGTCTCCTTGGGAGAAAAAGCATCTAGCCTTAGAGAGACTTGAAGTGCTAGGGTGGGGGACATACCCAAGGAAGACCCACCCACTTAGAGGAGAAGAGAATTGGGGAATGATTGCAGGAGCGGGTTACCAGGAGTGAGGCAGTGAGCAGGATATAAAGTGTATAAGTCAAAATAAATAAATAAATAAATTTAAAATAAAAAATAGTACTCACAGGTTACAAAGGAGGAATCTTCAATGTGGGATGAGAGATACACTTACTTGTGGATAAGTAAGGAGTTAGAATGCAGTTAGCAATTTACTGCTGCTGTTAGTGGTGATGGTACTTCTCCTCCATGATCCAATATGTCACTATCCATATGTAGTGGGTGAGGATCTGTATCAGCATGATTTCCCTCCTGTTGAGTGGATTTTAAGTCCAATAGGAGAGTGTTGGTTAATGTCAAGGTATGAGTGGCACTGTTGCATCTCTAGAAAATACTCGCCCTTGTGGTTCATAGACATCACAGCAGGGTAGGACTTGTTGCTTTCTCTGTTCAACAGCTTACATAGCATATTCCAGTTCTATGAAAGGTAGCCTTCACTGGTGAGGTTTTCTGGTTAGATCCAGCTCAACTCCTCTAAGTTCTCTGTCTAAAATATGACATGTGTTCAGCAAATCCGTACTTATCTTCAATTTCGAGGAGGCAACCAGAGGCAACAGATATACCTTCTATTCTTTGGAAGAGATTCTTGGACTCCTGAGATCCAACAACTCAAAGAGAGGTTTCTCTTGCATGGCAGTGATAATCTTGTCAGATAGTTTAAGGTTGTTAGGGAGAAAGCATGATCTTCCAAATGGCATCACTTCATTTAAACTATATAAATGCTTATACATATGCATACACTTCTATGTTTTATAAGTAAGTTAGCTAAATATAAAATGAAATGATACTTGTGGCATTTTCAAACATGTTTAGTATTATTAATCCCTCTTCCACTCCTCATACTTTGTATTGAATGATATCCTCCCCTAATCAGAACCCCCACTCTTCCATTTCTCCCAGCACATCACCTCTGTCATCTTAGTCCCCTCTCTAGTGTCCCCCCCCACAATGGTATTTTTATGCTTCCCTGGTTTCTGCAGTTATCCCCAGTTATGAGCTCACGTCTGAAGATTCGGAACAGGAAACCGTAGATGAAAAGAACATTCAGCGTTTGTCTTTGGGAGTCTGAGTTGCCAATGCAACATAAGACCTTCTAGTTTCATCCATTTACCTGCAAATTTCACTTTTCTTTTATAGCTGAATAGTATTCCATTGTGTGCATGTACCACGTTTTTTATTGTTCATTCACCAATTGAAAAGGAGTCCATCTTTATTTCTTAGCTATTGTAAACAGAACTGCAGCGAACACGGCTGAGAAAGTAGCTGTGGAGTGAATGTTAATTCCCTTGTGCATATGCCGAGGAGTGGTATAGCTCAGTCACATTGTACGTTTAGTTTTATGTTTTTCGAAGTTCTCCACACTGATTTCCAGAGTGGCGGCACCAATTTGCAATCCCATCCACAGCGAGTGAGGGTTCCTCTTTTCCCACATCCTTGCCAGCTCTTTTGTTTATCTTAGCTATGTGACAAAGCTAAGAACTCTCAAAGTAGCTTTAATTTGCATTTCCCTAATTGCTAAGAATGATGAATACTTTTTGAGATTTTTTTTTTTATGGCAATTCTTTTAATTCTTATTTTGAGAACCCAATTTTCAGATCCATAGCCTATTATTTAAAATTGGGTCTTTTCATTCTTCACCCTCTTTCTGAGGTCTTTATGTATTTAGGATATTACCCATCCATCAGATGTAGTCTCTTCAACTCTTGGGTTCTGTTCTTCACCACCTCCCCCCAGCTATTTACCTAACTGAAGAGATTATTTTAGTGTCATGAGGTCACACTTTGTTGCCTGTGCCCTGGACGGCTGTCTGCTCGATCCTCCCTGCCCTTGGGAGACTGGGGGTGAGTTGGCGCAGAGTCAACAGCACAGACTCCGGGATCAGGTGGGAAATGCAGCAGCAAGCTCATCTGAGCACTGCTGCACGCTCCTTTAGTACCCTCCACCCACGCCCCCATTGGTCCCAAGAAAGCATTTCTTCTAACCAGCAGTGCCTGATTGGCTGGCATTGTTTGCACTGCCAATCCTTGGTCTCTTAGGCAATACTCAAGTAGGTCCTCCGGCAGGAGATGTTTTTGCAGCTGCACTGCCCCCAGCATTTACCTAGAGGTGGCCCCACTGTTCCTGTGACAACACTTGTCAGTTGTTGGCCTTAATTTCTAATCAAATGGATTACTAGTCATCAGGTTCTTTCCTACACCTATGTCATGTATAGTACTGCCTATGTTTTCTCCTTGCAATTTCTATGTTTCAGTTCCACAGTGTAGTCTTTGATCCATTTGGAATTATTATGGCACACAGTGATGCATAGGGGTTTATCATGTGAAAGAACAAGCTCTGAGGCTTTATTATTATTATTTCTGTTGCTTTCTATGTTTCTATTTCATTAATTTCTGTTTCGGTTCTTTAGTTTTTCAAATTCTTAAGTTGTATCATTACATCTTTTATTTGTGTTCTTTCTGATTTTTGTTTCTAAAAAAAAAAAAAAAAAGTTTGTGAGCTTCACATCTTGCTCAATCCTGCTTCTCTCCTGGCCCCTCAGCTCTACCACATTCATGCCATTGGGGCTTGTCCACCTACAGTTCTGCCACCACAGTCAGCTCCACTGTGCTGCCTGGATGAAGCATAGGGCCCGTGCTCCTGAGTGTTGCCTCAGATAAGAGATGGAGAAAGCTCTCCAGTACCCTACATCCTGTGAGGGGCTACTAGACATCCACATGGTCCCCAGAAGCTGCCGTGGTCAAGGACATCCTCATGTTCTCTAGTGGTTATGTAAGCCATGGACATGGACACTGACCTCTGTCACTGTGTAGCTATGGACTTAGACATGGCCCTCAGCAGCAGTTGGGGCTGAGACCTCACCATAGCCCCATGTGCCAGAGCTGGCTATTCACAACAGGATACTTCTCTGCAGTCTCAAGTACCCAGTTCCATTTCTCTTCATAATGCTCAAACTGCTCAATTTCTCTTCCTATCTGAAAACTACATACTGGCACATTGTGGAAACTCTTGATGAAGGCTGGCCACATGGTTTGACAGTCCCCTGGTAACATCCTCCATCACTGTTGTGTGGCGTGGTTGTGTAGCAGCAAGCAAGTGCCTATGACCTGACTGTGCCCTGTGCTGGAGGGCAGATGGTGGTCCACAGATCTGTCTTCTCCTTCCTGCAATGCACTACCTGGATTTGATTTGATTTTTCTGAGTCCCAGGCATAAGACCGCTTTGGCCACGAAGCTAGGCATCCATCAAGTTATGATAAACAAAGGACTATGATCTTCTCTGTCCCTAACTGACGTAAAAACACCACCACTAAGAAGGTGTTACTCATTGGCAGGGGGAATTTTTGTTTGAGTTTTTTCTTTAACCCATATGTCACTCAGAATGAATCATTTGATCTCCATGTGGCCTTGTCCTTATTAAAGGTTTGTTCACTGTTCATTTTTAGCTTCATCGCACTGTGGTCAGACAGGAGACATAGAGTTTTCTCAGTTTTCCTGAGCATTTATGATTGCTTTTGTGTTCCAGAATGTTCTTTCATTTTAGAAAAGCTTCTTTGGGCTGCTGAGTACAGTACATATTCTTTGATATTTGGATAGAATACTCTGTAAATAATTGCTAGGTACATGTCTGGTATGTTGTCATTTAGTTCTGATTCGTTTGTTTAATTTTTGTTTATATGATCTGTCTATTGGAAAGTATGGTATTGAAATCACTTACTACTAAAAACGAGGCTCACTAGATTCAACCTTAAATAAACTATCTTCAGACTGTCTCAAGCTTCATTGTTCTGCTTTCCATTTATTTTTGTACTATATATGATTTATTAAAATGTCCTAAAGATTTCCTCTTCTCTATTTATTGTTTTTTTAATGGCTACTGCCATGATGTATTTTAGTGGTGAAATTTCCTAAATCTTTATGTTTGATGCAGAATATCTTTCTGACTCTATCTCTATTTAAAAGACATTGCTTTTAATTGTCAATAATAAATTAGATATTCTTAGATTGAATGTCATCATCTCCCGTGATAACCTTATTTACAACACATACTATTTTCCTTGAATCTTATTATCACTGATGTCCCTCCCTCCACTAAGCCAAGGAAATACCACTTTAATCTTTCCTTTTGTCCTCTTGAAGTCTTCTTGCCCATAGATGCTAATGATCTAAACTTTATTTTTCTCTTTTCCCTTCCCAATTCTGTCTCTTTGTCTCTCTGTCTCTATCTCTGTCTGTCTTACACACACACACACACACACACACACACACACACACACTTCCTCTCTTTGCTAGTATAATATGCCTGAAATCAGATTTTCCCACTGCTTGATTTGGTCATTTTATTTTGGTCATTGTCTCTATATTGCCTGGCTGGTACCCTGCAGTAATTTTGCCACTCTGGCTTAGAAAGTAAATATTGTTGAGCTTCACAGTACTTGAACTACTCCCTATTGCTTTAAGAATAAAGCCTTAATTTCTTAATATATAACAAATTCCCTATATCATTTGATGCCTGCTAACCTTTTAGGTTCATTTCCTTGCTTGTGTTCTATTCTAGCATGTTGTAACTTGTAGGCATCTAGCTATTCCTTGGAGTCTCACCATTTCTTGGGTTTTGCTTGGCTACACTGTTTGCTTATTACTCATTCTTGCAAGTGAGATGCTGTGTCTTCCAAGGAAACTCTATAATCTGTCTCTTCTATTCTCAGACTTGATTCATGGTTGCTCTCATGTATTCTCATTGTGCTTCTAAGGTATCTGTAATAGCATTACTGAGATTCATTGTGGTTGCCAGGTTACCTACTGAAAAATTTCCATATCCCTTGTTTATTCAGCATTTAGAAAGATTTCTGGCACATGAATATTAGCTGCAGAAAAGACTGAATGAGATGTCTGCAGAATAACATCTTTTCTGTTCACTGTCACATAGCATATTTGATAATAAGATAATGAGTATAAATGCTCATCATTTTGTATGTAGCTCATGCAAATGGGGGTTTTGCCTCAGTGCATTATTGATATTGATTATAATGTTTACAATCAGATTATGGTTGCCATTTTATAGAACTCCATTTTTGCATGTTTTATAGATACAATAAAAATAGAGCCCACACAAAGTCACAAAATTTGTAAAATTAATGACAAAATTTATGAAACTAACAAACTGAAGAATAGTAGAACGCAGACACATGTATGTGTTGTATCGGGGAGAGCTCTGAATAGAATTGGCCTCCCAGGAGGGACTAGGGAAGCTCACGAGACTCAGGAAGTAAACAAACTTCACATGGGAAGGCTTAAACTTGCAAGACGTTTCAAACCTCCTCCTCTGCTTTAGAAGCAGTAAAGAATCACTGGAGTTTGAGAATGACTCTCTGAGCCGAAGACAAGGCATCCTAGGACATGTTAAGCTGCTTGTGAACTGAACAGAGGGCTTTAAGGATACAGCTTTTGTGAGGCAACACCAGTGTGGGATCACATTTTTGGTGACATAGGTACTTTTGAGTTATCCCTGATCCTATGAATAACACCTCACCCATACTATTGCTAGTATTCCCACTAAAAACTCATAAAATGCCTGCCATATAATATCAGTGTCACACACATAATAATTGATGAACAGAATATTTGACTCCAGCCTTTCTGAATCTCAGTTAAACACTTGTGATAATTCCTATTAACTCTACACAATCTATAATCGCCTGAGAGTCTCAATGAATGGCTATCTAAATTAAGTTGCTACGCAGGCATGTCAGGGAGCATTATTTTAATTATATTAATCAATGTGGAGACACACTGGGAAGGGGATTCTGGACTTTGTGAAAATGGAAACAAGAAATTGAGCAATAGCATGTATACATTCATAGTTCTCTTCTTTTAACTGTGGACCAGCTGCTTAATGCAACCATATACATAATGTGATTGTGCTACTACCATACATTTTCTGTCATGGTGGCCTATAGCATAGACCTATCAGATAAATAAAACTTTTCTTGTTTTCTGCAATTGCTTTTGTCAAATATTTTATCTGAAAGAAACTAACGTGACATCTGAGAGATATTGCTACAATCCTTTCCCTCAATCTACCCTATTCACCATGTTTAAACATCAGCCTCTTTAGGGGGCTGCACAGATGGCTCAGCCATCAAGTGCACTGGCTACTCTTCCAGAGGACTGGGCTCAATTCCCAACATCCACTTGGTGGCTCACAACCATCTGCACTTCCAGTTCTAGACAATCTGACCCCTTCTTCTGGCTTCTACGGGCATCAGGCACATATATGGACAAAGATATACATGCAGACACAACACCAATACACAGAAATAAAATAAACATGAATAAGATATTAATAAGTTAGCCTCTTTCTTTTATATACTCCTCAATAACACAGACAAAAATATTTCAGAGGAAACCAGGTGCTTCATCCCAGAGAGTAAGAAGAAAAGGAAACTAATACTACTTTCATATATTGTTTTACTTTCATTTGAAAGAAAAACATGGAAGAAAGAAGATAACATATATGAACAGAAAATAACAGTGTATAATGACAATTCTTTTGGTATCAATGGATATAATTGTTCAATCTATGCAGAGCTAAATTATAAAAAGATTCTTTATTTTTTTATTTTATTTATTTACATTTCAAAGGTTATCTCCCTTCCCAGTTAAAGCCCCTATCCTTTCTCCCATCCTCCCTGCTTCTATGAGGGTGCTCCCCTCGACTCCCTCCTGCCTCAGCACCCTAGCATTCGCCTATCTTGGCTCATTGACCCTCCACAGAACCAAAGGACTCCTCTCCCATTGATGCCAGATAAAGTAATCCTCTGCTATATATGCAGCTGGGGCCATGGGTTCCTCCATGTGTACTCTCTGGTTTCTCTTCAGATTGTATACATTTTTCTCCTTTCACAAAAAAATTATTCTTAATGAAAATTTGTGAGCTTTAAAATTTTCTCATTTGCCCCATATTTGCTTTCTGAAATTTCTTACGATGCACTGACATATTCAATTATCTGTTAGGTGCTCTGGGATTTTAGAACAGTGAGAAGTTGTACCAGAGTAATCACATATCTTATTAGACAATATTTAGAAGGAGTTCTTTGTTGTTGTTGTTCTAAACATTATACAAAGCTCACAGCTGAGAAAACTTTCAACCCTTTGTTGTGTTTGTAGCTGTTCAAATGTTAAATCATCATTTTTTCATTAACTCTATTTTTTTTTAATAGTTGATGCTGCCACCTAAGACCCAATTTCAACCCACAAGGTAAGGCAGAAGGCCGATGGCCACTGTCTCAATCAATGTTATTTAAAATCCTTTAGCCTGTTAGAAATTGGACCTGGTCCTTTCTCAGGAGTCTTAATTCCCTCAGGATATAACACTAAAATCTCTCAAAACACAGCCCATTATTATTTAACTCTGCTTCTGGGTATTGTATGTTTTTAAAAATATTATGTTTCTAAACAAGCCTTTAATTGACGTTTGTTCTGAGTTTGGGGAATTTTTTTTTTTTTTTTTTTATGTAAAAGTGAGCAATGAGTCAATAAGAATTAGGTGTATGTATACACAATGAAATAAGTGGTGTGGAGACTTTTCCTTCATTTATTAAAAATGCAAAGTGCTGATTATAAATTGATGCTATGTCTAATTGACTTTCAAAGTACCTAATAACTAAAGTGGTGGTGCAACATGATATTTTAAAGATTTTATTTTTGATTATTGACAAATCATTATTTAAGATTAAAATGGATTTATGAAATTATTGATATTAGAGGAAACATTTAAATGATCTCTGGCATGCAAAAATATATCTTTAGTGGTCTTTTACTGAGTGAGTAGGCTTTTATTTATTGATTGGAACAATGTTTAGCTAAGGAGCCTAATCCATGTTACTGGCAAATCAAGTCCCCATAGCTCCTTCTATCCTATTCTTTCTCCTATTCATCTAATAAATGCTGTTCATTTAGTCAGATTTAAAATGAATTGGATAAATTTTCCAAGAGGTATATGCCAAACTGGAAAGTCATTTAATAGGAGATTTTTCCTAGCATTAAGATTTCTTTTTTTTTTTATTTTATGTGTTTATGTGTGTGTATTAAATTAGTTCCCAACCTCTGGGTCTCAACCCCTTTGGTGGTCACATATCAGATATTCTGCATGTCAGATCGTTATATCACAATTGAAATAGTAGCAAAGTTATAGTTATGAAATAGCAGCAAAATAATTTTATGGTTGGGGCTTACCATGAGAGGTACTGTATTGAAGGGTTGCAGAATTAGGAAGGTTGAGAATCACTTCTCTAGGGGAAAGAATTTACAGAATCTAATCTATCTATTCTATCTATCTATTCTGTCTGTCTGTCTGTCTGTCTGTCTGTCTATCTATCTATCTGAAGTAAATTTATTAGACTGGCTTACAGCTAGTCCAACACTGGCTGTCTACCAACAGAAGATCTAAGAATCCAGGAATTGTTCAGTTAATGAAGCTGGATGTCTCATCTGGCTTTGAGTTCACAAAAGAATCCCAAAGGAATGGACTTGGAAGCAAGAGCAAGCTTCAAAGAAAGAACTATTTCCCTTTTGTCCATGTCTGTCTTAAAAGTTGTCCGCAGAAGCTGTGCCAAGATTAAAGGTGGATCTTTCTACCTCAAAGATCTGGGTTATAAATGGGTCTTCTCATTTCAAATAATTTAATTAAAAATGCAGGTAAGCAAGCAAACATACAAACAATAACAATAGCAACATCAACAACCTCTTATACGTGTGCTCTGGCATTTGGGTTAATTCCAAATGTAGTCAGGTTGACAACTAAGAATAGCCATCAGAAATCCGAGATTAGCCATTACAGTGTGTGTTTCTATGTGTGCATATGAATGTGTATAAGTACTCTCAGAGAACAGAAGAGATATTGGAATCTTCTGACATCTAGTTCTAGGCAGTTGTGAGCTATCCGATATGGACATAGGGAACCTAATTCTAGTTCATTAAAGAGCAGCAAGCACTCTTAACTGTAGAGCAGTCCTCCTATCTTCCCAGCACCCATTTTAACATGTTGTACATGAATTTATCTTGACTCTAGTTCCATGGTTGCTAAAAATAAAAATATTCAAGATTTGAGTTGTATTTTGATCCCTTTCCTATTTATCAAAGAAACTTCAATTGAAGTATGCCAATACTGACACTTAGAACTATTGAATCAGAGAAGGATTAATGTTAGCATCCATTGGTAAAATATACAAATTGAAAAGAACTATGTAAATTATATGTGTTTGTGGGACAGTGAAAAGGATAGCTTGGTTTCTGGTGGAGCACTGGCTAGAGATGGCCAGAGACCCTACAAGGATGGAATACATTTCACCACACTCCCAGACTCCAAGCTCATGACACTTGGTCTAAGACCTCCATTGACCCCATGGGGCAATGCCCCTACCAACCCCTCCACAGGTAGAGGGCGTGACTACAGGCTTCAGGGCCTCAAGAGATCTACATACTAATGAGATAACTAAGGGCCAGAGGGTGTAGCCAATTAAGTATTCCCTCCAAGACCCTCCTCCCTCTTCGCTCCCTATTTAACTCAGGTCTGCCCTGAGGTTAAGGGGGGTAGGGAGGGATGCAGCCACATTCACTTTCTACCATGACAATAAACCTTTTGTAATCATGGACTTCCTTGTGTCTTTGGGGCCTGCTGTGGAGAACTGTGGAGGGGGACTTAGAATTACTGAGCCTCCACCTAATCTCCCACCTGAGGACTTCTCTATGTTCCTGCTGTGGAGGCCGCCAATTCAACCAAGCTAGCCGAGCCTTGATTGAGCCAAGCGAGGGCTGTAGCAAGAGCCTCAACTTGTGCGGCACTGTTGGAGCTTCCCTCCTATCATTCGTCTCGACTGCAGGCCAGCCCCGTATGCCCACCAGTCTCTGTTCTTCTGAGGTTCTCAGTAGCATCTGGGAGCCTGAGGACATAGACCATCAGCCTTCCGTGTCAAGCGCCTCGGCCTTGGAGACGACCACTTAGAAGCCCTGCCCCCATGGGACCTCAGACTGAATGAGATCTCCCCATGCCCAGGCGGAGCCTCAAAAGGTCTGCCTGGTGCCCCGTGGAATAAACTCAGTCAAATCTCGTGCTTCTGCTCTCCAGAACCACAATAGCCCAACAGGACCCACACTCTCACTCACACAAGAGCTAACTGCCCTACAGGTGTTGGGGTCAGAATGGTCTCTTTTTTTATCAGTGTATTTTTGTTAGGGTTTCAATATGTCACCTGATTACTGACTCATGCAGTAGGTGAGTGGCTGATGTTGAGACACTTAAAATCTCTCTCCCATAGGAGTTCAGCCTTGAGGAACGTCATGGGAATAGGATCATTTGGTAGCACAATATCCACCAGTTCCCGCAATATTAACTCTTGGAGAGGTATTTTCACATTCCCTTCTTAAAGAAGGAGAAACATATTTTCTTTCTAGAATTTTTCCTACTATAATCAGATCTTCTTCTTTTGCTTGAAAACAACAAATAATCTACACTGGTTTAATCTATTCCATACACTAATGGCTAAGAAACATAATTTATTTATAATTACAAAATATGTAAATTCACAAGAGTTATTTTCTTGTGGAAAATATTGTTATGCAGGACAGTTACTCATAGAATTGTAAACAAATTTATAAAATCCAAGTTAATTTTCTTTCTGTCTGGATCTTCTATTATCAAAATTTTCTTTCCTAAGCTCCTTTATGTTATTCTTTAACTCACTAAATATTGAGTGCTCACACATCTCCTGTTGCCCATGAGAGTCCAGGCTTGTATCAGTTCCTCTAGGATAACTGCTAACAACAAATCCCTTGACTCCCATGATGTCTCAGTTTGTAGCCACTTTACTCAAATGTTTTTAATAGCCTTGATAGGTACATTTATCTCAAGAAAAGGTGAGGTGATCAAGTTGTCAAAAATAACTGAGCTTTCTTATAATCTTTTATCCCTTTGAAATAAGAGGATATGCTATTTAATGAGTATAAAATTTGAGTTATTCAATATGAATAAATGATAGAAATATTCTGTACAAGGTGTAGTTATTATACCTTGCTATTAAGAGGGTATATCTAATGATAAATGTTCCTACTATCAAAAAAGTGGCAAAGTGTTGGAAGAATTTATTTAGTTCCCCTGTTCATATCTCCTATATAATTTTTTTTCTTTTTATCATTCTTTTTTTTGGCTCCCTTTATTGTCTTAGTCTATTTTATAATGTATAAAAGATGACGAAGAGTGGATACTTTAAATGTCCAGAGGTTTATTGTGGCTCATGGCTCTGAAAGCTACGAGGGCAATGGCATAGCATGAGTCAGGACATTAAGTTGCTTTATCAGAGTGGCAAGTAGAAGGACGAGCATGTGCATACAGAAGGGGGAGCAAGGCTGCTGGAAGGCTTTATAGAAATCTTCCTTGTGGAGAAATAACCCAACCCCATGAGCTCTACACACCTCTGAAATCTCTGTCTGCCTCAGCCTTTATGGCTTTGAGTTGAACTGATTAGGGTAAGAGGCTATGATGTAAGGACAGACACACTGACATACAGAAAAGCTGGGATCTGGTGGCTCATGTGCCCAGAGATTCAGCCTGTTTAGTATACATTGCTGGTTGAGGTGGGTTTATTGTGTATAGCCGAATGAGAAGGTAGGGTCCATACATATGTGTTTATCTGAAGGAGGAAACAGGTGAGTAGAAGGTCTTTGTAGGGGAGCAGCTTTAAGTTGCTGTCATCCTGGAGGAGAAAGCATCCGTGGTTGGACAGAAGGAAGGTTTTAAATTCCCATGGTTTAAAGGCATTGGGATCCTTAATATGCCTATGCTTGTGTAAAAAAAAAAAAATAGAATCCCTCAGGATTTGATCTCTCCACCTCCCTTGCATTTCAACACTGTTAACTTGGAGCCCAAATTCATACCAGTTTTGGGGAGAGTCAACCATTGGTTTTAACCAGCCTAGATTATTTATTTATTTGTTATTATTATTATTTTTACCTAAACTATTCCTATCTCTCATATTTCTTTATTGGACATTCAACCTTCTTTCACTGGAGCAACCCAAGGTACTTAAGACTTAGGAAACACGAGCATTCCTGCCATCTTCTTCAGACATGCTGGCCATAGGATACTACTAACAAAAGCACCAGATACTCCAATAAAATTGGATCTTCCAATTGACATAAGGTTATGATACTGCCAGTTGATCCTTCTTATCCATGAAGGGAATTTACTTTATAATCTCTGTCTACAAATTAATTTTTCTGCTTAGCATTTATCTTGCCATCCCTCACTCATACCCGTCACATTCCTGCAGACTTTCTTCAGTGCAAAGGCAGATGCTGCCAGGCAGAAGCTGTTTGAATGTCTCCTTGCAGGAACCACCCACCCACTCTGTATAATGTATGTTTACTCACATCCAAAGTCCTTCCTTCCCTTGGAATCAGGGAAGATGTGATTGGCAACCTTCCGGTTTAATTCCTCTGTCCTATATATTTCTGGTATATTTTTTCTGTCCTGGTATATTTTCCATGATGGCTATTGATTTTTCATTATTGTGACTCCTTTTCTCTTTAGTATATGCTGTATTCTGCACAGATTGGGTTTGGAAAACTGATGAGTGGAGAAGAAATGAAAAGGCAGACACATAGACACATGCACAGACACAAATACAGAAAATCTGAGGTCAGGTCATCTGTGAGCACTCTGAGGGTGCGGTACCAACTATTGCAACAACAAGACTGTCAGTAGATTTATTATGTACAACACAGGTGGTGGGGCTAGCTATTCTAGCTAGGAGGTTTCAGTAGGGATATATAAATATCCCAAGGGGAGAAGTTGTAATTTTTGCACACCATGCCAATTGTTCATAAACATTTCCCTTTTTTCCAGAAAAAGACTTTGTCCATTCTGAACCTGACTCAAATGGGGAAGATTTTGACAATTCTCCATGGATCCGTCTTGGCTTTGGTTCATGACATGTACAGCTCATGTTAAATAATACATATTCACTCAGGACTTCATTCATTCCCTAAAGTGTTTGTGTGTGTCTGTGTGGTGTGTGTGTGTGTTGTGTGTGTGTGTGTTGTTTAAGAGAGGAGAGCAGGGAGGCAGGGAAAGGGAGGAAGAAGGAGTGTTCTGGGATTACTGGCATTAACCACCACTGGCAGCTGCCATAACTCTTAGTATTATCATTCCCAGGTTTCTGTCTTTATCTATTCTGGGAACTCACAGTTCCCTAGTGCAATGTAAAGTCTCCTTCGTTCTTGGAAATCAATAATTCTACTCTGTACTATGGTGATAAAACATCTTGACCAAAGTAACTTAAGGGAGAAAGGACTTATTTGTCTTACAATTCTAGGTCTCAGGCCATCATTGAAAACAAATCAAAGCAGGAATGTAAGTTAGGAACTTGAAGGGAGCCTACTTACTATACTACAGCCTTTTCTTAGAAACAGGCAACTCACTCTGCAGCCAAGAAGTACAGCAGACACCATGGAGGATGCTGCTTGCTGGCTGACTCATAGGCAGCTTGTATCCAACTAGTTTTCCCCAGGACCACCTCCATAGTGCAATGGACTTCATCTTCCTGTATCAGTTAGCAGTCAAGGTTTCACCACAGATATGCCCACAAGCTAATCTTAGCTAGGCGATTTATCAATTGAGATTTTCCCCTCAGAAGACTCTAGGCTTTTCAAGGTGATACATTTAGCCAGAATATTTCCCTGGTCTCAGTCTGCAATAGTTACTGTCACTTGGTGTTCCCACATCATTGTCACTTACATGGCAGAGCCCAGCCATTCATCTTCCCATCGTTATTGGTCTGCTCCAGAATGGAGAAAGATTGCTTTCTTAAAATACATCCATCAATATGGAATGTAAAAACATGCCAGGAAGTAAGGTAGAGCGGGTTGAAACCCAGAGACTCGGTGTGCACACACCTGAAGCTTAGGTGACTCCCAGCTCCCTTCAAGACTCCTGACTTGGATCACCTGCCATACTTCTCACATAAAAGAAACATGTCCTATGGTCATGTAGGCTCAAGACAGAGTTCTCTATTCTAATGAGGTACCTAGAGGCCTGAGGGCTTAGCCAATAAGCTTTCCTTCCCAGACATTCCTCCCTGTAAAAGGCATTTAATCTCAGGCCCATCCTGAGAAGCTGGGTATGGTTTGACACATCCATTTTCTGCCATGACAATAAACTGTTTGGAGCTATGGGTTGTCTCTTTTCTCAAAATTCACCCTGGGCAGCCATGAAGAAGGCCTTCACCTACCGAGCCAGTTGCCTAATCCATTGAAGCCCTCTCTGTGCTCCCAGCCACAACTGCCACCAACCCTGCTACTGTCAAGCTAAGGACAATCACCCGCTAGGCCAAGCTGGAGCTCCCCTTTTCATTCTCCCTCTCCCTGGCTCCTTGCCCCTAGCCTCTAGTCCCCCAACTCTGATCTCTGCTCTTTCCGACTCCCAGCAGTGCCTGGATGTCCAATAGCACCAGCCTTGAAACAGGCCCACGGATCCCTGAACCAGCTCCGGCTTTCCCACACCTAATACTGCACTTCTCCACCCTGGAGCATGTTTTGTTGCTTCCTTACAGCCCTCGAATCTGCCCGGAAGCAATATGGGGTAAGTGCACTCAAACTTCCCGAAGTCTGCCTCCCCAACTGGTAGACATTCCTTCGCAGCGGCAGAGCTGACGCTTCCAACAACCCTACACATCAACTTTTCTACTCAAACTAAAAGGCATCATTACCCATAGCTTAGTAACCATTGTGCATATGTACCACTTTGTCAGTTTTCATTCATCAATTGATGAATCAGTTGATCAACTGACATCTCAGTTGATTCCATTGTGAAAAGACCATCAGTGTGCACGAATGTGTAAGTGTCTATGGATTATGATATAAAGTTCTTCGTGGCTATTCCCAGGAGTGGTATAGCTTGTTATAAGAGTTTTGTTTCTATCTTTCTGAAAAACAAAACATCCAAACTGATTTCCAAAATGGCTTCACCGATTTACACTCTGCCAACAATGACTATGGGTTCCTCAGTTCTCACATTCATTGCCCAAGAAGAAAAACTACTGTTATTATTTTCCTAGTCATATGTGTGTACTGCGTTCTACCTTTATCAGAGAAGCTTGTTTCTTATTGTAGTAGACTGAAGTTAATGCAGAGACTTAGAAAAGTCCCAAGGACTGCAAAGAAGTGCTTATGAATTCCCAACCTTGGATGCGGTATCTATGCCCACTCCTCCAGCTGGAGGGACATTGCAGGAGAGGGTAGTATTTTTAAAAGTAAAGAAGCCAGAGTAGAGCACAAGTCCTGAGAAATACTAAAACCCTGGATGTTGCACAAATGAACTCACAGAATCTGTGGTTACTGTATAAGACCTGTACAAGAATGAACTAGTTAAAAATTGCATTTTGGGTAAAGGAGGGCTTCTGATGCCCACTCCTAGCCAAGGAGTTATTGGAAGTTGATGGGTACTGGGGGACACAGAGGTACTTTTCTTTATGGGTGAGTGGCTACTGGCTGGCACGCTATTCCCTACTAGATGACTTCACACCAATATGCATATCAGCAGTATTAACTGGACTCAGCGACGAGAGAGAGAGAGAGAGAGAGAGAGAGAGAGAGAGAGAGAGAAGAGAGAAGAGAGAGAGAGAGCAGGAAGAGAGATGCTTTGGGAGGGGTCTGAGGAAGAGGTAGAGGGATAGAATGGTGGATGGTGGATATGATGAAAATATATTACATATTTGTATGACATTTTCAAAAATAAAAATACAGCATTGTAAGACATTATTACAGAATATTGTAGTATTAAATTTTTTCTCACTAGGCTGGCAAGACAGTTTTAGTTGGTAAATGTTTGCCTTAGAAGCATGAAGATTTGCTTTCATTCTGAGAACTGACATTTTAAGAAGTCGGGCATAATGATATGTGCTTCTACTTCTAGTGCTGGGGAAACAACAACAGGCAGATTCCTAACTAGGCTGGCTATCCACCTTGTGCATTTCAGGTTAGGAAGAGACTCTGGTATAAAATCAAAAGATAGATGACACCTGAGAAATGACAACCTAATGGTGTCCTCTTACCACCATGTAACCTGTGCACATGTGTTTTCTTCACTCATGGACACGCAAGTATTTTCCTTTGCTCCAGTGTGAACCACCATCAAGACTGATTTTAGGAAAACAGACAATTGGTTGCATACAGGTAAGATTTTGGAATATCAAAAAGATGGTAGACCGGAGAAATGGCATCTCACTATCCTTATACCAGCTCTAGGGCAATGTGATGCTTCTGACCTCTATAGACAGTGCACTCCTGTGCATGTGCACACATGCACACAGATATTAATAAAATAAATCTTCAAAAGAAGAAAGATCAAGGAGTGACAAGTCTTTGTATAGCTTCAAGGATTTGAAAATGATTTAGGTGTGGTGAAAGACTGAAGAAATAGCAGACAAATGGACACAGGGAAACACAAAATCACATGAACTGCGCTCTCTGATGGAGAAAGTACAATATCCTTGACTCAGCACGTTCATTAAACACATATGAACAGAGTTGGGGCTATTTGCATACAGCTGAACAAGGAGGTGAGTTAATTATATATAGCTGAACAAAGAGTTGAGGTTTTTACCTCTTTGCTCAGCAACAAGAAGGCAGGGTTTATGGTACAGTATACAAAGGGGATATGTTGATCTAATATTAGGAGGGGTCTTTGTGGGGGAGCAGTTATAACCTGAACGTCATAAACATTGGGAATTGGAGAAAGTTACTATGGTGGACAATTTTCTGTACTCATTATCAACATCCACAGTTGGATCACAGGGGGAGGCTTTCCCACTTCCCTCTGGATCTGAGGCTAAGGTCCTTGACATGGTCATGCCTATGTCAAAAATAGACACTCAGAACCTCACACACTCAGTTCTGCCTCTACTCTCTACAAAGGAGACAATGGAATTACAATTGTACCTTCAAGTACAAGTGTAAAGCAATAGTTGTGGAATCCTCTGATATATTAACTGCAGACTACAAATACAGGAATTACGACTCAGATTGATAAGCAACATATTCATTGTCAGGTAGTATTTGGTGAAACTGAGATCTGAAGCCAGAAAGACAGACAGGATAGATTATTTCCTTCCTATCAACTACCTATTCTCTAATCCTACAACCCACAGAGGAAAAATTGCAGGCATAGTAATTGTATGATCTGACAAGTAATTCAATTATGAAATAGATACATCAGAATTTATTGTGAATTACTAAAATCTGTGGGCGTATCTTCCCCCATGGTAAATTGCTCTTTATTCTTTTGTATGGGAAATTTCCACACCAGCTTAAGTTACAAACATGTCAATGTTTTATAGTGCCCAATAATGGCTTTATAATAAATGTGGCTTAAAAGATGCAAGCCTACTTATCCAACCATTGAGTTTTGGGGAAAAGTCAAATTTGTTTCTTTGACAATCCCTATTTAAAATAATTAAAATGCTGTACTATATAAAAAGTTCATCCACTAAATTAATCTCCCTGATTTCATTCCTTTTTAGTGGATTTCCTGTATTAAATAGAAATGCTGCTGCTTCACTTTCTAGTATGCTCTGTCTTATGGAAGATGTCTGCCTTTAAACACAATTGATGAATTTTGGGAGATTTTTTTTTACTTCAAAGAGAGACTATTGAATTTTTGATCATCTTTCGTGAGAACAGTCTTTTCTTGGTGGGCCTTCCATTTCTCATTTTTACAGTGAAATGATACACATTTTTACTAAATCATCAATTCCTAATTCAAATTCTTCCTTTAGTTTCATGTATGCATGAATTTATAAAAGTGCAATAAGTTTTCTATGCTTCAGGGACTGTGCAGTGGAAGTAGCATCCAGCAGAGATTTGGCTGTATTCGACAAATGCCTGCTGTCAGATTTTCCCTTCTCCTCTGTTTGACGTGATGGGATCCCTTACAAACATGTCGATTTAGACCAGCATGCTGCATCCTAAATTATGAAAACAGTACTTGTATATTAGCATCAAAAACAGTGGACTCATCATGGGGTATTTTTCTGAAGCAAAACCTTGGTGATGAGACAAGCAAAGAAGACTATCCATCAATTATCTCTATATTTTAAAGGCCATAGCATAGGGTGGGTGTTTGACTCTTACTGCGGGATGGCAAGTTTGCTGTGATTTATGTGGATCTAAGTTATGATTCGAGTTTTGATGACAGATGTTTCAGGAATAATATTCAATTTTGTGATGTGTTGTAATATCCTTAGGGTAAAAATGAATCTACATTGAATAATATTAAAGTTGTAGTTATTAATTGAAGTTGCTGTGCTTTGTGTTTTAGTTCAGAGCATCATGCCTGAACAGACATAGAAAAGAGCAATTATTTTTAGCAAATGTGGTACTTGCTTGCAAAATTCCTGGCATGTGGCAAAACTCTAGACACACAGAGAAGGAGGGGCGGGTCACAAGCTGGGATCTCACTGCTCGTCATTTCTGAAAACCAATAATGCTTTACATGTGTTTTACTTCAACCTCTGTTAGCAATAAGCTGGATTTAAATGTGTTAGAGTTAAATAAAATGGATGTGTCAATCAAAGTGGTAAGTTAGAAACTCATTCTCTTATTTTCATATGATTTGATAATTTAGATATTTTCATTTCAGATTAAGATTATTATCTATCAAAGATTATATCTTTTTGTTTTAAGTGAGATGAGAATGCACTAGAAGAAAAAGAGGGATTTCAACAACACCCTGTGGAAGGGGCTCAATGACACATAATAAAAGGAGAGTCCTTAGGGAGTGAATACTTTCAAGCAAGCATCCAGAAACTGGAGAAACCACAAGGCATTTTTTAAAGCTAGCAATGGAAAATGAATTCAACAAGACAATATTTGCTCAGTCCACTTTTATGCAACTTTATATTTTATTTTCTGAAGCATTTTTCAGACATGTCACTGTACAAATAAAACCACATAAAATGCCCTTATATTGCCTACCTGATAATGACCATGTGGCATAACAGGATTCAAGATCCCTTTCAAACACACTGAGTGATTCAATTCTTGGGTAGACTATGTCCTAGCTTAGGGGCTCCTTTAAAAAAGTCTTCAATTTGGTGTCTAGTCTATTGGAAGAACTCTTTAATCTCTCTCTCTTTTTTACCCATTGTTAATTGGGATTGCTAACATTTTTGAGCACTTTTCATGAGGCAGATTTGCACCAAGTGCTTTTCATGAATTATCTCATTTACTTCACACAAAAATCCTGTGCAGTGGGTCCTAGCATTTTCCCCATGGTGAAAGTTAGACACACAGAGGAACAAAACATCTTCTAGGTTGCAAAGCTAATAAGAATTCAGCTAGAATTCAGTCTCACGCTAGGCTTAAGAGTGCTCTAAACCACTGAACTGAATTGCTTCTGTTTTGCTTTGGGTTTTCTATCCTGCTGCATTCTTCTTTTGAATTCTGCCTTTTCCTAACCTCTGGGGCAGCGACTTTGGTTGGGTTGCCTGGCTTTCTACTTGGTTCTGCACTTGATCTTATTCTCACTTTAATTTTGGCTACATACTTTCTATTCTGAAAGTTGCCCACTTCCTCCACTTCTCATCTGTCTGTCACTGTCCACTGGGAATGACTGTCTGTCAGTCTCCCATGAACACATCACATTAAGTCACTTCTGCATCTTTATTCATATTCCCTGACACTTTCATCTCACTAAACATCTTGGAATGGCATCATACCTTCAAATTCTACTGCGGTCTTTGAAAAAAAAAAAAAAAGTAAAGCACATATCCTAATCTTCCACATTCTAATTGTTTTCTATTCTACACCTGTTGGCAAGTACCTTATTCCTCAACTTCCCATATTAACTATTTTTCTTAGCCTTGACACAACACCTGAATAAAACAACTTAAGGGAAATGCATATTTTGGTTCATGACTCAAGAGCATAGTCCATCATTGTGGGAGACACAGTTCATTGTGATGGGAGCATGGAGCTGGGACTCTTCACATATACAAAGACAAGAGAGTGGGAAGCACGGCATGCTGGCTTTTCTTTTTTCAATTTTCATTCTGTCCCAGTCCTGAGCTCATGGGATGGTGCTGTTGACACTGAGGGTGGGACTTCCTGTCCCAGGTAAACTACTCTGTGGTAAGTTAGGCAGTCATTCTCTTGTGTTCATATGATTTGATAATTTAGATTCTTTCATTTCAGATTATTACACATTGAAGATCATGTTACTTGCTTTACATTGAGGAGAGAAATCACTAGAAGGAAAAACGTTTCAACAGCACCCCGTGGACAGGGCTCAATGACACATAATAGAAAGACAGTTCCTAGTCAGTGAATATTTTCAAGCAAACATCTAGAAAATGGGGAAACAATAAGATGTTCCTTAAAACATCCTTTAAATTTAGCGATGGGAAATGAATTCAACAGGACAAACCGGTTTTATATCACTTCAAATTTTAATTTCTTAAGCAAATTTTAATCACGCCACTGAACTAATAAAATAACACAAATGCCCTTCCATTGTTTTACAAAACAGCTAGATATATGTTTCTTAGACGATTCAAAATCCACAGAGTGACAATGAAGATTAACTGTCACACCCTCAAGCCTATGCTCTCATAAAAGTTCTATTTCATTAAGATTCTTTACCTTCAGTGTGCTTTAGAAGTCATATTCTCATAACTTGTTATTGTTCGGGGTATAAAATTGTAAAATATGTGGCTTTCTTATGATATACTATGCAGTAACTTTCTCTTGTCTACTGAATATTTTCATATCAACTCAATACTTTGTAATTAACCTAACAAGACATCCCTTTATATTCTCTGTTTGCTGTAAAGACTGCTTCTCCAACTTTATGATTTTTTTTTTTTTTAGCTATATCAGCTAACTGGGCTTTGATTTCAGGAGTATGTTTTATTTCTCAATCTCAGCTATATCATGTAACCATAGTAATAATTACTTCAAGCTTATTTTAGGATTACCATATACAAGACAGTGTTCTAAATTATTACATGGATTAATTTACTTAAATATATACTAATTAGTCACTCATTATTGTTTCTATCTCTTGGGAAAGACCTTATCAAATTGTCTTTTCAATTTCTTGATATTTCAGGCCTCTGTGCCATCCCTTTCTCTACCATACTGGCAGCAATAGTTTCTATAAGCATTTTCAGAACTTGAGGTTATCTTTATTTGTTTAGACCTGCCTCCCCTCAACAAAACATTTGCATTTTTGCTGGGGATTAGTCTTCCTAAACACATTCCTTCATAGCCTTAAGATGTTTCATACCTTCTTTTGAGTAGCATATCAAATTTTGAAGGTCCTTGACTCACATTAAAAGCTACCACACATGTGTTCAAATGTATTTTCTAACGCCATGTGATGCAAGCTATAGTCAAATTTTCGTCAAGCACCTTACAGTTTTCAACATTTTTTTCCAAGCTTCCCATTCTGATTATTTTATTTTTAGAGTCCAGCTACTAATCATGTCCTTGCTTACTTCCTTATCTATTGTAGAAATCTGATTTGGTGTCAAAGCTTGACCTAAATGCTACTTTTCATTTTCCTCAGAACCCAAACCCAGGTGATTTTGATACTTTATGAGCATTTATTCAGGCCACTCATATGCATTGTTTATTGCCTTGCTTTGGTGATTGTGAATGTTTCTTTCTGGTGGGCTGTAAGCATCTTAGAGAGATGCATCTGTTACACCTGGCCTGCATTCCCCTGGACACAAGTGGTACTTTTATGGGGGAAAGCCTTAGATTGCATTTGACTGTAAGAATGGGTGCAGAATCCTTTCTATGATGTATTGATTTCCTTGACTTTCAATTCAGAGAGGCCATAGATACTTTTTTATAACCAAAGAAGACTGAGATTTTGAGCTTGCCTATAGGGAGAATGTTTGTTTCTTCTTTGAACTGTAGAGTGTTTGTGTATCCCCTAAAGCTAGTCCAGGTTGAGAAAGTTTAAATTTTACCCATCATGTGCTTTATTTTCTGTAGTTTTGCAGTACAGCACCAAGGGCCACCCAAAGCTGTAAAAGTTCCTTTCACATTTCCCAGTAAAGGTTTCCAAGCTGTAAAAAAAAAATGTTATGTATTGATGAAATCAATATATGTGGAAGTGTGTCTTAGCATAGATATTTGAGACTCTGGATATATGTCATATGGAACATTGTATGGAAGATTTGATAAATGGTAAAAATAAAAAACCACATATTCAGTTATATACAGAAAACACATTTGTATACCTTCTTATATATAAGGCTCCATATATATATATATATGTATACATATACTCTATATGTATACAAGGCTTGTATATATATATACTCCACAACCCTCTCTTCTAAGATACTTAATAAAGAGAGGCAAAGAAGCTAATTTCTTTGTAATTACACACAAAGCTCCTCCTCCCTTTAACAATAGTCATTTTCTGTGTTTTATTTTTTGTTTGTTTGTTTGTTTTTGAGAAGCTGAACTGGATACTAAACTATAGACAACAGGCTCTCATACTATCAGTGTAGGGGAGCAGAAGATGGTTTCAAGTTCACGATAAACAGAAAGCAGAGGAAAGATATTCCTGCCGCTCTGTGCTCCACAGGTGGCTGTCCATCTTACATCTTTTTTTTTTAATTGGAAATTTTATTTACATTTCAGATGTTTTCCCCTTACCCCATTTCCCCCTCCCTCCCAGGAACTCCCTATCCCTTCCCCCTCCTCCTGCTTCTATGATGGTGTACCCCCACCTACCCTTCCCGTACCTCACCTCCCCACCCTCGAATACCACCCCCCCCCGTGAGGCTTTTTAAATTATGCTCTGACTTCCTCGTAGTAAGCTCCTAGTAGCTAACTACCTTTATGACAACCTGAAATACCCCTCCTACCATTTCTCCCACTGCTTCTGACCTTGCAGGGGAGCTAGGTTAAAGCCTATGATTCTAATGATCATTCATGAAACCCAAGCATCCATGTGAGAACAAGACAAGATTTGTGTCTCTAAGATTCTTAGAACTCCTCCCCCCCAAAATGTGTCAGAAACACTAGCACACAATAAATAAGATGTTTATGAAGGCACCTGCTGATATTCCCTAAGCATTGTGGAAATGACAGAGGAGTACCCAAGCCAAACTTTGTAAGTCAGGAAAGACATTCTTAAAGGAGCCACCATTGCTACCACTACCATCACCATCGGAGCTTCATTTGATAAATACATACCATTTTAATGTGATATTGAATTTGCAGATAAGAGAACACACAATGAATACAAACTAGCATATTCATACTGACTTAAAATAAAATACAAGACAACAGGCACGTTGACCAAAGAATTGTACTTAGTAGAAAGTAGATTTTTCTCCCTCCACTCCCTGCTTCCATATCCACTAGGTCCTGGGTCAGTCTGCAAGTAAAGGTCCTAATTAACTTCTATGCTGTGTTGGAGACCACTGGAAATGGACTCAAGCAATTAACTCATTGCCACACTCAAGGTCACTGTGGTTGCTTTAAGATAGGTTTAATTTTTGCCCTGATGAGTAAACATGGGTATTGAGAGTGCCACTTTCTGAGTTTAGAGGCATGGATACCAAATATTTTTCAACCATGACATTTTTAAAAAAGTCGCTGTAATTCTTCTATTGTTTCACAGAAGAAATCTACTTCATGTACTCTGCAGGAGGTATGTTTTAAGATCCTGTTTCCTATTTGGAATTGTGAAGTGTGCAGATTTTGCAATGATACAGCTGAAAGTCATCTAAGAGTTAATGGTTCTATTAATATGAATAACAGATACCCTTATTTTCAGTTATAATATCTTGATTTTCTTTCTATATTTCTGGCAGATGAATCATTCTTGTTGCAGAACGAACTTCTGGCACATTCTGAAAAATATTAGCAAGTACTTAAAAATTTTAATTAAAGATAGAAATTTTGGAGTAAAAGGGAGAGGATATATATATATAATAAAAATCACATACTTTTACTTAACTTTAGAAAAATAACCAGAACTGAGTGATAAGTTTGATTTTACAATAGAGAAGAATACAGTCCAAACTATTCATAGTCTAAGTCTGCAAAATTCTTTCCTGGCTGATTTTTATTACAGATCCAACTACTTGTTGTTAAGTTGAGGCTTTTTTTCCCCTTGAGATACAAGCTTGCTCTTTCTTCCTTCCTCCCCTCCTTCCCTCCTTCCCTCCTTCCCTCCTTCCCTCCTTCCCTCCTTCTTCCCTCCTTCCCTCCTTCCCTCCTTCCCTCCCTCCCTCCCTCCCTCCCTCCCTCCTCCCTCCCTCCCTCCCTCCCTCCCTCCCTCCTTTCTTTCTTTTCTTCTTTCTTTCTTTTTTCTTTCTTTTTTCTTTTCTTTCTTTCTTTCTGTTTTTCTATGTCATCTCTCTATACATTGCAAAGAATTTTTCATGTATACATTTGTACTCATAACTTGTGATAACTTTAAAATAAATAAGTTAAAATGACAATATTCAGTTGCTTTTCTGTTGAATTACAATTACCACAATCTTAGTCATCTTTTAAAAATGAAACTGCAAGTTAGAAGTATCTTTTTGACCTTGCCTCTTTTCTAATTTTGAGATTTTTCACTTGGATTGCTGATGATTAGAAATGAACAAACTTACACATTCAGTCCTCCAATTTCTCAAATACGAAGACTACAATCATACCAGATTTATTTCTAACGATATGGCCCTGGGTATTAAGAAGGAATAGGACAGTTTCCACACTACATTTTCAAGTGGGTATAATTCAAAAGCTTTTTAGAGCAGAACATTGTGCATTTGACAGTAATTGTGACTGATTTTCATAATGCACTGGTGTAGTGTGTCAACGCTTATGCAGTTAGCTCAGTTCTAGGAAAGGAATTAAATTTGGCAACATTTGGGATTTTCTTCTCCCTGCAATTAAAGCAGGCTCTCCTCACGATATACACATTGCTTTCTTTAGTGTCACTTAGAGATACTCTAATTTCCTGTCAGATTTCAGCCGACCTATTTTATCATGTTGTCAGTTTCCATTTTCAACCCACTTTCTGCCCTTGAAACACTTGTGCAACCCAACATGGAATCAAATGCATGAAAGAAACCGTTTTCCACTTTCTGTCCTATTTTAGAGAATTTTTTTTTTTTAACACCAGAACTATCTGCTGCCTGAAGCACATTTTGTAACAGCAAGCAACATAAAATAGACCAGAAGTTCTTTAAAACAGAAAACATTTTATAGTTCGCAGAGGGTGTTGTTAATTATTAAACAATGAGGGAAACTACTTAAATCATTTTCCTCTTCAGAAGGGCATGTATATCAGGCAAAATTTTTTAAATAAACAAAAAAATATAGACGTTTGGGGGAGCGTTAGGATTTAAAGTATATCTGGGGAACAAATTTAGATTTATTTGTCAATAGCACATTTTTTTCTATGTGTACATGTGTGCGGTGAATGCCTGTATTTGTTTATGTGTATGTGTGTTACATAATTTGGAGGCCAGAGGTAGCTATTAGATTCTTCCCTCCTCTTTCCATTCCTTCCTTCCTTCCTTCCCTCCTTCCTTTCTTCCATTTACTTTCTTCTTTAATTTTTGAGACAAGATTTCTCATTGAATCTACAACTCTCTCATTGACTACGTAGTTCAGTAATGAGCTTCAGGAATCTGCCTGGTTCTACTTCCCCCAGTGCAGGAGTTAGAGAAGCAAGCCACTTTGCTAAGCTTTTATGTGGATGTGAGGATCTGAACTTAGTTTGTCTTGCTTGTATGGCAGGCACTTTACTGAGACATTTCCCCAGTATCAACAAAATATAATTCTTAAAATATACTTCTCTTGACCTTGTCTCTCCTGATTTGTGCATGCTCCATGAATTATAAAGGTGCGTACAGCACAGGTAGCCACAGCAGGGCAGGTAAAATTGGTACAGTAGAGTGACATGACAGGGCTGTATTATAGTAAGTAATACAATTCCAGAAATAACCTATATGGAACATATTGCATCTGCTACACATGTCAGAAAATGGACTTTGATAGATGGTGTTGCAACACAAAACCACATACTAGAACTTTTTAATTATGGTGACAGTGTAGAAGTGTACACAGCCTTGCCAGCAGTGTTAGTAGCTTATATAATTAGCAAATGGACAAAGCTCATAAATTCTGCATGTGCCTTATGCCTTACAAGTCTTTTTGATTACTGCCATCAGCATCTCTGCAAGCGGGAAGGCATGGCAGGGTTTGGCCATCATCACCTCTGAGGGTGGAGGCATTCTGTTGGGGGTGATCATCTATGGATAACCATACCACCTGGACTTGCCATATTGCTACTCTAAAAATGCATTAATGTGTGAGAAAAACATGTCCATTTGTGCTCAAAGATGAACTTAGTTTAGAATACTAAACAGTGGTATCTTGGGTTTATAAAAATCAAACCCTATAGATCACTCACCCGTAATTTGAAATACTTTGTTGTTTAAAACATCTTTACTAAGTTAGGGGAGAGGGATATAGCCAATGGCTGTTCACAGCCTTTCTGTGGGAGCATTTGCTGACTGCGAAAAGTGTCAAGATAGCTGGGTCTATAAGAGTGGCTCACTTGAAAGTGAGTGATGTGATTTATAAAATGTTGGCTTGGAATTGGGTTTTTCAAAAATTGAATTTGCAAATCCAAGTTAAAACATATGGGGCATTTTTATTCATTCATTTTGTTTATTTTAAGCTTTCCTATAAAGAAAATCAGGAAAGAGAAGGACAGATGTGTGGATTACCACCACAGAACACAAATTTCCATTTATTTCTTTGCTTCCTTAGCCAATGTCTATTAAAAATGAATACAGACTTAAGTTATTAATTATGACTGCAAATGATTTCTACAAACATATGTTTCTAACAATAAAAGCAATTTCTATAACTAAGAAATTCCCTGTGATAGGTAGAATTTTTTCTCTTCAAACCATATTTTGTTAACATCAAAGTCACTGATTATTTTACTGTCTTGTTGAAGTATCCCTGGCCGTAATGATATCTTCCTCACTTTCATAATATCTCTTTCTGTTTTCAGTTGTATATAAATGAAACAATTTCATATGCCAAGGATTTAATCAAAGTACATAATTATAGCAACATTATTCTTTACATCAATGCTAAGATTGATTTTTTTCCCCTCAATGATGGAATCTAGATTTGTTAAAACTTTAGTTTTTAAAATTAACTCAGAAGATGGGAAATGAACCTTTCTAAATATTATTTTTTTTAATATTTTTTGAGATGAAAATAATTACTTTTCTCCCTTTTCTTTCTTCCTTTCAAATACTCCTATATTCTCCTTCCCACCAATATTAAGGGCCTTCCTTTTAACTAATATATGTGTATACATACCTATTCCTAAGTATAACCTTTTTAGTCCATATAATGTTACATGTATGTATGTTTCCATGACTGATCATTTGATGCTAGACAACCAACTGGTGTGCTCTTTCTTTGGAAAGACCACTCATCCTGTTCTCAGCTTTCCTCAGTTGGCTATAATTCTTTGTGAAGGGTTGGGGTATCATCAGAGTTTCCCTTCCCAGTTTGGTGTGTTCGTTAATATCATCTATGTTCAGCTCAAATAGGAGCAGTCATGTTGGCAAGCTTTTGGAGCTCTGATGTTACTAGGAACCACAATCTCACAACACACTACTTGGTCCTTTTACTCTTCCAATCTTTCCGCTCCCCTCTTTGGCAATGTCCCCTGAGCCTAGATATGGGAGTACTATGAAACCACCATGCACGCTTTCAGAGGAGAGAGGTAACCAGAGGTCCTACCCAGCTGTAATGACTATGATCCACTTTAACAGTGAGAAAGGTATGGTAACTCAAAGGGCACACATACCTTAGTTGTTACCAATAACTCTCTAATTGAACTTAATATCTGCTCAAAAGAAGAAAATTATGTCTAGTACTAGAAACCTGTTGGGTTGATATGTGTGTCAGACCTATTGTTGGGTTAATGTGTGGGCCCTATCTGTCTTACCACGGGGCTAGGGCCACTCATAGAGGTGAAACAGGAGTTTGACTGTGCTCTCCACACATCGGAGCCAGGCTATGCAAAGCTATGGGTCACCGCTCCAGGGGAATGAGGGAGCGCAGTCTAAGGTCCTGTGGGGAGCCAGAGCTAGCTCATTTGGTTCTCTGGCTGTTCGGCACCCACATCAGGCTATGGGAGCCACGGAAGGGCTGAGAACAAAGTGGGGGCATATGGGTTGGATTGAGCCACCGCCAAAGGGAATAGAAAGGGAGAAAGTGCTTTGGCTGCACCCCTCAGGGATGAGAGTTCTTGGTTTGACACAGTGGGCTTACTTGGCTTGGGTTCAGTTGGTTGTCTCCATGACTGGGAATGTGGAGAGGTCTTCTGCGGGAGATTAGACAGTGGATCTGTAGACAAAAGCCTGCTCCACTGTTCCCCAAGGCAGATCCCAAAGAAGAGAAACAGTCCATGGTTTTAAGATGTTTATTGTCATGGCAGAAAGTAGAAGAAAACTGTACCCCTGTTTCCTCAGAGTGGGCCTGAGGTTAAATACATTTTGCAAGGAGGAGGATCTGGGAAGGAATGTTTAATTGGCTACGCCCCTCTGGCCTTTAGGTACCTCATTAATATGGAGATCTGTCTTGAGGCTCTGTGGCTTGTAGTCACACCTTCTACCTGTGGAGGGGCATTCTACTATGTGACTAAAGGACCCAAATCTATGGAGGGCTGAGGCCTTGTGTCAGGGGCCTGGAGTCTAGGAGCGTGACAAAACACATGCTGTCCTTTAGGATCATCTGTGGTTTCCAGCGATTTCCATCCTGTGCTTGACCAGAAACCAGGTTGCCTTTTACGGTCCTATAGAAACCCAGCTCAGTACCAGTTCAGTTACCAGCTCAGTAACTACACAGTCCAAGTGAAGTCATGGTTATTGGAGGAGAATCTAAAACCACTAATTCACTGAATACCGAAGATGAATAATGAAGAAGTGGGAAGGAAGGTAAATTAACCATAAAAATGTCTGAGAAAGTCAGAACAAAATGTACTTTTATCGATCCACCTAAACCTAGCTAGCTATAATACATACACACATCGTTTTTTAAAAATACCATCTGGGCTGGCAGTGCTCCCTCTAGAAGTTATAGACTATCTATCAAAAATCACAACACCAGGCATGAGAAGCCCTCTTTGAGTTGTTGGTCAGAGTTGTTCAAGAGACTACCCCAAAATTTTGTAGGTTATTGCTATTATCCTTGGTTGACAACACATACTTCTGACATAAGACTCAGAGGACCTGAGGTGGACCAGACCTGAAATTCTTGTTTCTTAGGACTAGCTTCCATGCTACTAGAAGGTGATATGTATGGTTAAACATGAGGCCTACCTAGCTCTGACCTCTATGAATAATAATCAGCATAGCACGATAGCCGAGGGTGCAGTAGTGGCATAGGGTAACACAGAATTCTCCAATTGGACTTCAGGTCTGATTAACGAGAAGAATATTATACCTTGTACTGGAAACTTGCCTAACTACCCAGGGCTAGCAAAGTAATGATCTTGTTGAAGAATCCACAACTACCACTTAACTAAACCATTGTAATCCCTAACTACATTCTAAATACTTGTCCTTATATCTATAGACAAGTGTGGTCCTCACCTTTCATCAAGGAAACTTCTCTTTGCATCTAATAGATATGATTACAGAAAGCCACAAACATTTAAATGCAGAATTGTGCAGCCTAGTCAATATTGATACATCTACAACTCTTGTACCTAAGGCTTAGTGTATGGCATTGGTCTGGTGCTGCTTGTATACAGATTTTAAATTCTGTACTCCAAGATCTGGTTTCCCGTGACAAGGAGATCTTCATCTACACCAAATGATCCTATGTAATTTTTTCTCCCCAAGTTCATTGGTCAATAAAAGGCTAAAGCCTGTGATTGGCCAGTTGGTCACAGATAGAGACAGGGAGGAGAAGCAGAAGAAAAAGGGAGAAGAAAAAGGGAAGAGGAAACTGCCATGAGAGAAGATGGACCATGAGCACATGGTTAGGAGAAACAACAAGTAACCAGGGACATATTTGCCTATCTAAGGTAAAAATAAATCTAAAAAAGAAAAGCAAGGTACAAAACAGCATATTCCACCATAATTGTTACATGCTAAATCCCTGTTTTGACCCTCTATTTATCTGGAAAATTAGAAGCATGTGGAAGATGGTGCCTGTGGAAGATTGTTACTGCAGTGCTCTCTGATAGGTGTTTTCTGTCCCTCAGTGATGCAGATACAGGCTAGATTAGACCAAAGATTAAAGATAGATAGATTCAGGTTCAATAGGCAGCTCCTGGGTGGGTTCACAGATCTCACAGGTGGAAGTCAGTGAAGTCACACGTCCAGGTTAAAGCAAGGGGGCGTTATAGACTTTAGGTGAGGAATGATGACGTGTCAACGAGGAGCTAGGATGAGGTTCATGCATGGTCAAAAACTGAGCCCCTGGGTGGGCCAGAAACAGGGAGAGAAGGAGTGATGACATGTTGGCCTGGAGTTTTCTCCAAGCAGATGGGGACTTTTCTCTGTGCCAAGCGGGGTTTGGGGAAGGAGGTCAGACAGGGTTTCCCAGCTTATGCAGGCGATGAGCAGGGGTTCTGGGGTTCTAGCATAACTCGCTTAGACTACCAAGCCATTTCCCACTTACAGAGATGTCTTTCAGAAGCGTTGTAAGTATTAACTTTGAGAATAGAAATTGGCATGTAAATAAAAGTAGGTGAGGGTTGGAGTTATTTTTCCACTGTTCTCTTGTTACTATAGAAGCAGAGCCTGTACCTATAGGAAATGTTGCAGCAATGCAAAGAGGAAAAAGAAAAAACTCTTTGTTTGAAATACATTCCTAGGCCATATTCAGTGTTAGAAACAGGCATATGCTATAGTGTTTCTGAACTGAAGAAGGTTGAACCAGGTAGGACTTCCCCACAAAGTGGTCATCTGAACTTCGATCATTCTCATATGTGCATGTTAACATTTGTTACATGAGGAACATGGTGGGCTATCAGAGCAGGTTACAAGAAGACACAGACAAATGTCTATCTGTACTAAGTGAACTTTCCAAAACGTGAAATTTATTGAAGAAATATTGCCTCTGATTTTCTTAGTATCTGACATTCAGATAAAGACATTAATAACTCCAGGGACTTTTTAATAATTCACATTTTATTGGGAAAAGTATAAAGTCAATTCTGTTTTTCTTAACCTAATAAACTTTGGCTCTCCCTTGGATTATTCTTCATTCACTAATACAGGGTAAATTCCCTGTCAGTAGAAATGCTACCAGACCCAGCAGAAAGCATCTTACTATTCTCTGTCCTTCCCAATTCATGCTCCACTGGAAACTTTTGGCTTATAGGCTTTTCCTCTCCTGAAAGTACCAGCTTTAATGTGTTCTATAAAATGTCACATTGTACAAAAACAGTTTTTTTTTCCAGGTTTTGTGAAGATTATATGGTCCCTGGGTTCTAGCTGGTTGGTTTTTCCTCACCGTACATCTGTGCTCATGGTGAGCATCGCAGACAGCAAACAGCTCTACCTTTGATGGATGTCAGTACATTTCCCCAGTGGCTGGTTTTTATTAGTGTCAAAAGATAAAGAGTATATGCATGCACACATGCTGATGTTTCTGAAGGGCATGGTGATGAAAGATTGGAATGCCTTTTGTTGTCTTCCTGATCAAACAGTGTGTCTTAGAGAGAGCATGGGAGCATTTATTCTTGTGTCATAAAAAGAATAAAGTCTATTGACACTGTTACTGATCACTCATCTTGAATGCCTCCCTGTTTGGTCAGCAAAGGATGAAACCATTATATTAGACAGTGCATAAATTCAGGCATTCTAAAGGTAATGTTAATCCAGAAATCACTTCAAGATAATGACTAAGAAGCCTGTGATTAAATCACAGGAGTTTAGTGACTGGGTCAGTTTCAGTACTTATTGCTGAGATAAAATACTCTGACAGTAACAACTCAGAGAGAAAGGGTTAAGTTTAGCTCACATGTTCAAGTTACAGTCTATCAGCAGGTATGTCAAGATAACAGGGACAGGAAGCAGCTAGTCAAATCCACAGTTAGCAGGATAGATAGAATGAATGGACACATGCTTACACTCAGCTCACTTTCCTCTCTTTATTACAGTTCAGTATCCAAATCAAGAAATATTGTGGGGTCTTTCCCCATCTATTAGCCTAATCAAGAATCTCCTCCTAAACACACAGCTGAAAACACACCTGAAATAGACAACTCTTCTCTGTGACTTCCTTCCGGGATGGTTCTAGATTGTGTCAAGTTGGCAATAAAAGTAACCATCACAATAACTAGTTATGGAATTAGATTTGCCCTTGGTGTAAAAGTACACAGGGTAAATTTGAAATCAGCACCATGTATAGCTAGGTATTCAGTATAATTACCAATGAGAGAACAGAATAAATCAGATGAACTGCATATTAATTCAGCTGTAGTTGGCAACCTACATATCACAGAAAATATCATACACATTAGAATTAATGAAAAACAAATAGTGATCTCTGGGAAACTAATCCTCTGTTGTTTGTTTATAGTTAACAAGACATATTTCTGTATTTTCTATGTTATATCATGATTTCCTCTTCAATACTGACACTTAAAGGACTTTCTGCTTTTTATTAGACCGCTAATTATTTATACATGTATACCAGTCTGAATGTAACATAAGAAATCACTGGCATTGGCCAGACCACATGTGAAGCACTGTGGAGTCTGCAAACACATCAGTGATTCATCAGCGTTGAGGAAATCTTACCTTAAATGGATAATGTGTTCAGAGCATAAGGAAATCTTCAGATATCCTCTTTATTTGATAAACTCATGTAGTGCTTAAGTGATACGCTGGGGAGTGTCAGCAAAGAGACTTTCACTAACGAGAACAAGATGCTTTTGTGTAGGTCCTTTTGATAGCTATTGATGTTGATAACACAAAGGATATTTTTCATGATCCCCGGGCTTGATAGGACTGGCTTTGAGCATGTGTGAAACTCCTTTCCACATCACTTTTACACAGCCAGTGTAAGATAGTGTTGGAATTCACAACTTGGTGAGTCATTGAAGACTAATGATTATAGATATTATAAAAAAAAAAAAATACTTTTTATGTGAAAGAAATCCTTCGTGGTTTTTTTCCCCACTAGTTTTATCAGTTGATACTTTTCACATCCTGGTGAGAAAAAAGGAGGGTAGTCAAATCATTAATGAGCGAGTGTTAAAAAACATAATATGGGACTGGAGAGATGGCTCAGCGGTTAAAAGCACTGTCTGCTCTTCCAGAGGTCCTGAGATCAATTTACAGCAATCACATAGTGGCTCACAACCATCTGTAATGGGGTCTGATGCCCTCTTCTGGTATGTGTGAAGAGAGCAACAATGTACTCATATACATAAAATAACAAAAAACAGGAAAAAATCGAAACAAACAAAGCCTAATACAAATCAGCTTAGATGGAACACTGGGGTGACTGGCTCACATATGTGAGGTATCTAGAGCCACATGTGGACGAAGCACTGGACTTTGCTTCATCAGTTGAGTTTCTTTTCCAGAACCTTGGTTTGGGGACTACACTTTC
Source organism: Mastomys natalensis (assembly GCA_021653895.1). Classification (NCBI taxonomy): domain Eukaryota; kingdom Metazoa; phylum Chordata; class Mammalia; order Rodentia; family Muridae; genus Mastomys; species Mastomys natalensis. The sequence goes on along the minus strand of JAJTUV010001999.1, from coordinate 297,071 downwards.
TAAATAGTGACTTCTAGTCCAGACTTAGAGGGATCACATAATGTCATCAGCCATAGGTTTACTACTCAGAAAATAATGGCATTGTATTTGTCATCAACCTTTCACATCTCTCACCTCTGGTCCAATTGAGCTGACTATTAATTGTACCTTGGTGGTCAGGAATTCTGGGAATTGTAGTTCCTAGGTCACTGAATTGAAAATAGTCAGCTCTACCCAACATGGAAATGGTTGAGTGAACTATGAGTGTAAATGCAATTCAGAAGCTATGAACAGACCCTGAAGTCTAGTGTTCCATAGCTGAGGCAAAAAGAATGCCATATCTATTATTCAGAAAGTCATATTATGAGACCAACTTACTGCTGTCTAATCCTTGTCAAGCCAAATTTAATTGAGCAGAACGCCCATCTAGAAATAGAAATAATACATGAATATTAAATTATTTTACAATACTTTTAGATATATAGTGTTTGACAATATGTATTGTAACATGCATCTATTTATATATTATACACAGTTAATATTATAATATATGTTATATAACTATAACCGTGATTGGGTCACTGGAGTTGACTCTACACACTTATTAAAAACTGCTTTTCTAAAAGAGTTATCAGTAATGCTATGAAATTCATACCTTGGGTAGATTGGACCCATCATTAAAAAGGGACATTGTCTTCCTTACCCACTACCATATTTATAATGCCCTCAAGCATCTTGCCTAGCAGTGATGTTGTTTTTGAGCAAATGAATGAATTTGAAAAAAAAATGAATGAATGTTTGTTATGACAGAGTTTCTGTCCCTTTGTAGGAGAGAGAACCAATGAGACGGGGAACAGTTCTTTGCTGAGGAGCTTCTGGACCAAGATTAAGCATTAGTAGTAGAGAGTAGGAGCAGGCATCTATGAGAAGGGGGAGCAACCTGGGAAGAGATTTGACATGATAGTGGGCCACTGCCAAATCAAAGTCAAGGAAAGGTTAGATAAGGAAATATGAATTGAAGAGATTTGATGGAGGGAGGATAGAGAGTACTGGAATTTCGTTGTGGGGAAATCTCTGGGATGATCTAGAAAGCTATGGCAATGGAAAAATCCCAGGAACCTGTAAGGGTGATCCTAGCTAAGACTCATAGCAATGGGGGATATAGAGTCTGAACTGGCCATCTCCTGTAATCAAGCAAGACTTCCAATAGAGGGATTGAGATACCAAACCAGCTATAAAACCTTTGACCTACAATTAGTCCTGCCCACAAGATGTACAGGAGTAAAGATGAAGCAGAAATTGAGGGAATGGCTAACCAATGACTGGTCCAGCTTGAGACCCATGCCATGAGAGGGAGCCCATCCCTGACCCTGTTAAGGATAGTCTTCTATACTTCCTGACAGGAGCCTAGCATAACAGTCATCAGAGAAGCTTCATGCAACAACTGATGGAAACAAATGCAGAGACCCACAGCCAAACATTAGGCAGAGCTTGAGGAGTCTTGTGGAAAGCTTGTTGGAGTCAAACAGTCAAGGCTCCTTGTCCTCACATCCAAGGATACCACAAGAAAACCTACAGAATCAATGAACCTGGCCCCACAGAGGCCCACAGAGACTGAACTCCCAACCAGGGAGCTTGCATTGGAATGATCTAGGTCTTCTTCACATATTTAACAGTTGTGAAACTTGGTCTTCATGTGGAATTCTTAACAGGGGAAATGGGGTCTGCCTCAGACCTAGTCGCCTGCCTTTGGGACCTTTTTACCTTACTGAGCCTCTTCTATTCTCAGTAGGAGAAGATGCACCTAGTCTTACTATAACTTGATATGCCAAGGCTAGTTGAATGAATTCATGGGAGACCCCCCTTTCTGAAGAGAAAGATTGGAACAGTGGATGGAGGGAGAAGAGGAAAAGGACTATGGAAGGAGAGAAAACTGTGGTTGGGATGTCAAGTAAATTGATTAATTTTTAAAGAGACAATAAGTTAAAAAATTGTAAAAAGAACAATTTCTCATTTTTATGTGTTATTACAAGATCTAAATATTAAATTATTTTCTATTGGCAACCAAAAATTTTGTTGGCTGTAATGTCTAAAATACAAAACTGTAATCATAAAGGCCAAATAACTATACTGAGCCAATTGACAGATAAATGATTTCAATAATTGCTTTAGTCACTTTTCCTATTGCTGTGGTAAAATGCCTCTAGAAAGGCAGCTTAAGGAAAGAAGAATTTATTTTGGATCATGTTTGAGAATCTAGTCCACCATGGTGTTGAAGTCACAGTAGTAGAGGCTTGAGGCAGCTGGTCTCACTGCAACTGTATAATGTAGAAGCAAAGAACAGTGAATGGGTATGCTCAGAGAATGGTATCTCTCACAGTGGTTAGGGCTTCTCAACTCAACTAACCTAATCAAGCTAATTTTTCAAAACCACCCCAGAGGCCGGCGCATCTCCTAGGTCATTCTAGATCTCAAGTTAATAATTGAGATTAGCCATTATAGTCATTAAATCATTAATTAAATAACCAAGAGGGTGTTGTTAGACAGATAAAGGCAAAAAACAATGGACTTGCATAACAAGTTGTTTTATGTTCAGTACTTTCATATAAAGTATTGAAAAAAAATAGGACTTGGAGGTAGCTGAGTTAGTACAGTTTTTCCCTAGCATGAATATAGCCCTGTTTGACTTCCAGTAGAGTAAAAGAAGAAAAGAATAAAAAAAATATGATAAAATTATAATCTAGGTTTGGAGTAATAATGTTACATGTTTAGTAAGAACTAATAATAGCCACTCCAGAACATACTGATAAACACTGTTTTCTACACCTTGGTTTTCCATTTCAAAAGGAAACCCTTGCTTGATAACTGTCTCTGACACATATCTTGAACATTGCTTTATAATCCTTCTTCACAGAGCATCCTAAAGGTTGCTCGTGATCACAGTTAACATGTCCCTGAAAATCCTATCATATCTCCAGCTCCCAGAGTGCATGTATATAATGTGTATGTATCCTTCACATGATTTAAGTGGTTTTGGTATCATGAGCACAGAAGCCAGGATTACTTCCAACTCTACAATTTGCACACAAAACCAGCGTTTTCAGCTGCCCATATACTCAGGAGGCAAAGCAGATGACAAAAGTCAAGGTAATGAAAGCTTCCACAATAGAGGTAAGTGTTGGAGACTGGAAAAGATTTTTAGTAAGGAGTTTGGTGTATAGAAAAGCTTCAAGGGCTCTGAAATATTGGGGATGAGGTTATGTAATTGGTAGTAGCACTTACTGGTGCAGATGAGATCAGCAAGGAATAGCTATTGATGGAAAAGAGGACAATAGAACAGAAGAAAACAGAAAGTTTCCCGAGATTACTAATAATCTCGAGTACATATTAAAATGACAAAATATTCCTTTAAACTAGATTACAAAAAAGTAGTTGTTACCTTGTATATTATCACAACGATCTCCAAAACTGGCCTCTAAATTTATGTTCCCATAGTAGAAAGCACAAAACAGTACATAATGCAATTTATCTTATTTAGTAGGATTTATGTTAAACATATTCAAAAATTTAATTTGTAAAAAAATGACATTTTTTTTTTTGTTTCATAGCCTTGCTGTTATTTGATCCTGAATGTTTTGCAACTTTGATTAGTGGATTATTAAGGCTTTGTAACTGGTTTTACACAAAGACAAACTTTAATTTTCTTAAACAGAACTGACAGACATAACAAGAGTACAATCAATTTAACTGCTCAGACAGCCAAGAAAAGCACCACCTATTGTTATGCAGTTGCATTTTGTGATTCTAAGCATCTCAGCTCTACTTCTTCTTGATGCCTTTATGGTCATAACATGGCAGCTGTACTACTTGGTTAATTCCCATTTTGCCTTAGAAATAGAAGAAAGAAAGACAGGAAAATACTGGGGAAATTAAATTTTCCTTCAGGAAAATGATGTTTAGGGCCACCAGGACCTGCAAGGGAAGTTGGGAACAAGTGTCATAAGAGTTGAAACAAATGAGAGATAATAGTTGAAAGGAGAACAAAGCTGGCCACATTTGATATTGTATGTTTTCCCTTTTGTAAATAATTGGCATTAGATTTTTACAGAATCATCTAATAACTTTTCATATGACAGTTTTGAATGTTATTATTTTAGTTACTTTTCATGTTCTGTTTTATCTTAATTAAATTTATGTACTTATTTTCAATAGTCACAATTCCATATGTTATATGATTTTAATTAGTTTTAGTCAAACCCATTTTGAAACATTGTATCATATAGCTTATTGTGGTAAATTTTTCCTAGAGTTACTAAATTTTGTTTCTAGTTTATCTTAGTGAACTTATTTATGCTTTGTACATTTTATAAGTGTTAAAATTAGTTTTCCTTTGTTGACTGTGTTGCGTTACACACTAAATGTTGTTGGTTTACACTCACTGATGGACATAGAAGCTGCCTCCATTTGTTTGCTATGACTAGCAGACCTGTAAGTAATTTTGTAGAGATCTCTATGTGTATAGATATGTACTTTCAATTTTTTGAACAACTGGAATGAAATCAGTGAGCTTCAGGACATATTTGATGTTATATGAAGCTATCAATTTAGTTTTCTGTGTTCTTGAATCATTTATGCCCCTCAGTTTTTCTTTATCTCATACATAACTGGTAAATTCATTTTTTTTCTCATTTTAGTCACTCCAGCATATAAAAACCTGCATCTCCATGTAGGACCAATTTGCATTTTCTGATGCATAATGACTTTAAACATTTATCATGTGTTATTTGTCATGAATTTTGTTTTGACAAGTGTCTGTTTGAATCTTTAGTACATTTTTAATTGGCTATTCTCATTATTAATTTGCAGGAGTCTTTCAAACATTCTAGGCTCAAGTTGTCAGTTGCTTGTTTCTGTGAACTCGCTCTCTCAGTCTCTGGCATGCTTTTTTTTTTTTCATTGTGACTTATAAAGTCAGAAGTTATTAATTTTTGTGAACTTCAGCTTTCTCTCTCAATCATCATAACTTTTTATGGCTAAGATATGCTTTTTTTTCACAACATAGTAATGACTTTCTCTTGCATTTTTAATAACTCATTTAGCTTTAGCATTAGTATTAAGTCTAGGATCCATTGTAAATTAATTTAGTGAAGACATGAGGTAAGTGTTAGGTTAAGCTAGTTTTTATTTGTTGATTGAAGTGGTCTATTACCATTTACCAAAATCTTCCTTTTGTACTTTAGTTTCTTGTGATTGTTAAAGGTCAATTTATGGAATATGTAGACCTTGACTTATGACCTTCAGTTTCTTCCACTAATAGACTACATCTACCTACATCTACCTACATCTACATCTACTACACTGTAGCCATGCTGTCTTAATTATAATGGCATTAAAACAATCCACCGTATCAACTAGTATGCCATTTTGAATTTATTTTGTAAAGATTAATTTTGAAAATTTGTTTTTCAATTCTAAGAAGATGGAGGGAATAGATGTAGTTTTCTTTAATCTTTCCATTAAGTATGATCCAAAAGCCCAGACTTTGGTTATAGAAAACAAATATAAGAAGACATTGAAAGGAGGGGGAAGAGTACACTGGTTAGAGATCTTAAGTCCAAGCTGAATTTCCTGAGTGTTGTATTTGTTTATATTTATCTATATCTCCAGCACATGCGGTGAAGCTATGCCCAGTGCTGAGTGCCCTACTCCAGCAAATACTATGAAAGAACCCTCTACCTCTCCCAGCATACGCCAAAAAGCCTAGTACGGAGACTCAACTTTATCTAAATGCTTTGATCTTCCATGAAGTATGGTCAAAAAGGGCCATTAAGGAGTCAAAATTGTATTCCTTGTATGAAGGACAAAAGCCAACTACCCATCCCCTTGCTATACCAAGCGGAAATTGTTGGATGGTTCACTCAGAAGTAACAATGTATCTACTCCTCTCACTAATGGAGAGATGTCAGAGGAAACCTGCTCAAGGCTTCAGACTTTCTATCCCAACTAGCATTTATTATTCTGGAGACCATTCAGGTTCTCTCTCTCTCTCTCTCTCTCTCTTCTCTCATCTCTCTCTCTTCTCTCCTCTCTCTCTCCTCTCTCTCTCCCTCTCCCTCTCTCTCCCTCCTTCCCTTTCTTTCACTCCTTCCCCTCCCTATTTCTCTTCCCCTTCCTTTCCTCCCTTCCTCCCTCCCTTCCTCCCTCCCTCCCTCCCTCCCTCTTTTCTTTCTTTCTTTCTTCTTCTTTTCTTTCTTTCTTTCTTTCTTTCTTCTTCTTTCTTTTCTTTCTTTTTTCTTTCTTTCTTTCTTTCTTTCTTTCTTTCTTTCCTTCATTTCATGGTTTCTCCCAACAAATTTCTCTGTGTATCCTTGGCTGTTGTGGAACTTACTCTGTAGATGAGGCTGGCCTCAAACTCACAGAAATCGTGCTGCCTCTGCCTCCAGCTGCTGGATTTAAATGCATTTACCACCACTCCTGGCAGACACAGTATCTTATCCCAGTCTACACCAAGAGAATCAAAACACATAACAGAGAAACTGAACTCCAGTCTCACCTGTCAGTAAGGAAATTGCATACTTCACTCTCCCCTAAGTTGTGTCAAACCAAGCCATCTAGATGGAACTGTAAGTAAAACCCAGAATCTCATAAATCACAGCCCCAATGGCCAGGTTCTAGAATGCTGCTGCAGTGGTATAGCTGGATCTCACCAAAAATAATACCTTAATATGAACAAGCAGTGTTGTGTCAAACAACTGATGTGCAGGATATTGTAGCATTTTTTCTTTTATTCTTTTATTTATTCTTTTATTTACTTACATTTCAAATGTTCCTCTTCCCAGTCCACCCTCCACTAGCTCCTGACCCCCTTCACCCTCCTCTTTGCCTCTAAGAAGTTGCTCCCCATTCATCCACTTCCAATTCACTCCTTTAGAATCTCCCTTCTTTGGAGCATAAAGCCTCCATAGGACCAAGCACATCCCCTTCCTCTGAGGTCAGAGAGGGCAGTTCACTGCTACATATGTAGTGGGGGCCATGAACCAGCACTTGCATGCTCCTCAGTTAGTGGCTCATTCCCTGGGAGTTCTGAGGTATCTAGTTAGTTGATACTGTTGTTCTTCCTATGGGGTTGCAATCTACTTCAGCTCCTTCATTCTTTCCCTTAACTCTTCCATGGGGTCCCCAGGCTCAGTTCAATGGTTGTCTATAAGTTTCTGCATCTGTTTCAGTCAGCTGCTGATAGAACCTCTCAGAGGACAGCCATGCCAGACTCCTGTCTGCAAGCATATCATGACATCAGCATTAGTGTTAGGATTTGGTGCCTATGCATGGGATGGAGCCCTAGGTGGGGCAGTCTCTGGATGCCCTTTCCTTCAGTCACTGCTCCAGTTTTTGTCCTTGTATTTCCTTTAGACAGGAAAAATTCAGGGTCCAAAATTTTGAGATGGGGACTATGTCTATCTAACTGGAGGTGGTTTCTTCAGGTTCTATCCTTCCACTGTTGGACATTTTGGCTAATGTCATTTCCTTTGAGTTCTGGGAGCCACTCAGATGACTGATGTCTGGAACTTTCTAGAGGTTCCCCACTGTTCACCACTCCACACTGCTGTATAGTTGTACTTATTCTCCTGACCCTCTGGGATTCTCTCCTGTCTCTCCAACACCTGATCCTAAACTTCCTTTCCCCTCTACATCTCATCTCCCATCCAGGCCCCTCCCTCCCTCTGCCTCCTATAATTATTTTGTTCGCCCTTCAAAGTGGGATTGAAGAATACACACTTGAGCTTTCCTTCCTGTTAAGTGTGTGAGTTGTATCCTGAATATTCTGAGATTTTTGTTGAATATTCACTTATCAATAAGCACATATTATACATGTCCTTTGGGTCTTGGTTACCTCACTCAGAGTGATATTCTCTAGTTCCATCCATTTGCCAGCAAAATTCGTAATGGCCTCATTTTAATAACTGAGTAGTGGTGCTCCACTGTGTAAATGTACCACATTTTTTTTGTATCCATTCTTCAGCTGAGGAACATCTAGGCTCTTTCTAGCTTCTGGCTATTATAAATAAGGCTTCTATGAACATAGTAGAGCACTTATCCGTATGATATGATGGAGCATCTTTTGGGTATATGTCCAGGAGTGGTATAGCTGGGTCTTCAGGTAGAACTAATTCCAATTTTCTGAGGAAACAGCAGATTGAGGTCCAGAGTGGTTGTACCAGTTTGCAATACCACTAACAATGGAGGGGTGTTCCTCTTTCTCCACATCCTCACCAGCATCTGCTGTCACCTGAGTTTTTGATCTAGCTATTCTGAGTGGTATATGGTGGAACCTCAGGTTTATTTTGATTTGATTTTCCTGATGACTAAGAATGTTGAACATTTCTTTAGGTGCTTTTGGCCATTCAAGATTCTCAGTTGAGAATTCTGTTTTAGCTCTATAGCCCATTCTTTAATTGGTTATTAAACAATCTACTAAAATCAAGGACAAGACAAAGCTGCACACATCTCTCCCTATTTATTCAATATAGTACTTGAAGTTCTAGCTAGAGCAATTAGACAACAAAGGAGGTCAAGAGATACAAAAGAATACATTTGGAAGGTCAAGGTGTCACTATTTGCAGATAATATGATAGTAATATAAGTAACCACAAAAATTCTACCAGAGAATTCTACGCTAATAAACAACTTTAGCTAAGTGGCTGGATATAAAAATTAACTAAATAAAAACCAATAGCTTTCCTCTATACAAGGGATAAATGGGCTAAGAAAGAAATTAGGGAAATAACAATCTTCACAATAATCACAAATAATATAAAATATCTTGCTGTAACTCTAAGCAAGCAAGTGAAAATTCTGTATGATAAGAACTTCAAGTCCCTGAAGAAAGAAATCTCAAACCCCAGAAGATGAAAAGATCTCTCATGCTCATTTATTGGCAGGATTAACATAGTGAAAATGACCATCTTACCAAAAGCAATCTACAGAGTCAATTCAACCCCCATCAAAATTCCAACTCACTTCTTCACAGAGATAGAAAGAAAAATTCCCAATTTCATATGGAATAACAAAATGACCCAGAATAGTCAAAACAATTCTCAACAATAAAAGAACTTCTGGGGGGAAATCACCATCCCTGAGCTTAAGCTGTACTACAGAGCAATAGTGATAAAAATGCATGGTATTGGTACAGAGACAGACACATCAATCAATGAAATAGAATTGAAGAACCAGAAATAAACCCACACATCTATGGACACTTTATCTTTGAAAAAGAAGCCAAAAACATCCAGTGGAAAAAATCAGCATCCTCAACAAATAGTGCTGGTCTGACTGGCAGTCTGAATGTAGAAGAACACAAATTGATCCATATTTATCCCATGTAAAAAACTCAAGTCCAAGTGGATCAAGGACCTCCACATAAAACCAGATACATTTAATCTAATATAAGAGAAAGTAGGGAATAGCCTTAAACGTATTGGCACAGGGGACATTTCCGGAAAAGATCACCAATGGCTCAGGTTCTAAGATTAGCAATTGACAAATGAGACCTCATGAAAGTGAAAAGCTTCTATAAAAGGACACCGTCAATAGGACAAAATGGCATCCTACAGATTGAGAAAAGATCTTCACTAACCCTACATCTGTTAGAGGGCTAATATCTAAAATATACAAAGAACTCAGTAAGTTATACTCCAGAAAGTCAAATAACCCAATCTTTTGGCATTTCATAACAAGGGCTTTAAAAGTCTTTATAATAATGCTTCAAAGAACCATTACAGATATGGTTTAAACAGATGAGTTAAATTAGGAAAAATTTCAACAAAGAAGTAGAAAAAAGATATAAGATGAGGAGCACAATTTTTAATTTGAAAAACTAAACAATTAAAACCAACAAAAGAACAAAAAAAAAAAACCCAACCAAAATAAAGAAACAAAGAAAAAAACCAACACAATGAACTGAAGAAGTAAACTGAGCAACCAAAAAACTGGCTAGAGACTGAAAACAAAACAAAGGAAGTCACCTAGTTCTCAGCAAAGAGAGCAGTAGACTACTGTGATTGTCAGAATTTCTTCTTTTAGACTTTCTATTTCAAAGCTTTGTATTTACTTAGCCTGTGCATGTAGCCTCAACACTTGCATGCTGATTCTCAAAGAAAGTAGTATGCTTGATCCTGTCAGGGATATAGTACACTGGGAATTACTGTGGGCTGGTTTTCATTGTTTGCTTGTCTGTAATTTAGACAACTCATAAAGACTATAGGTATCACAGAGTGAACCCCTTGAGGTCTGGCTAAGCACACCCCACAAGAAATTTGGGTACCTTCTCCATAGGAAAGCAATGCTACTATCAGAAGTTTGTGGCAACATAATTTGGTTAGAGGCTGTTGAAAATTCTGTGAGGGTATGTCAATTGGTAGAGCATTCTGAGAGTCTCTAAGCACCATTCCTAGATTATCAGGATTTCCTCCTTTTAAAAGGCTGAATGGTATTTTAGTGTATGAGCACAGGCACACTGTGTGTAACATAAGGATATATATTACACATTTTAAATCTGACGACAGATATCTGTATTGACTCAATATATTTTTTATTATGCATAATGTTGGATTAAACATGGGAATGTAGATAACTCTTTGACATGGACATACTGAATTCATGTCCTCTGTTTATATGCTCAGGAGAAGGACTTGGGTAATAAAGTTGTTTTATTTTTGGATTCGATGGTATTTTTCTACTGTTTTCCATAATGATTATGCTAATTTACATTCCTGCCAAAGAGGTGAAGGATTCTATTTCTTCACATTCTTGTCAATAGTTGGTATTTTCACTATTTTAAACAGTCTTTCTAATAGGTATAAGGCAGAATCTATTTGTGGTTTTGTTTTATATTTCTCTAATAATTTCTTATTTTTAATTTTGAGTTTACTTGTTGGCTATTTTCCTCACATCTTTCTTTATCTTTTAACTTGTTTGCTTTCATACTTTAGCATTGACTGAGTTTTGTATATGCAGATGAACTTTATGTGATTATTTGATAACATTAAAGAAAAATCCATCGTGGTGTTTAAGGTATATTGTTTAAATCACTTATATAAATGTGAAGTAAAATTATTTTTTCAAAGTTTTTTATAAAAGTTATTGGAAACAACTAGGGCACATTCACAATCAAGTCATAGCAAAACCAAACCCTAACAGTATGAGTAACCCACTATCTCATGTCTAGGATACATTCATGATCTATAGGATCTTTCATAGAGACTACTTAACTTCTTTGATGTACAGAGATTGTATCCTGGGTCAGATCCTCTTCACTGCTGCTGCTGGTCTTGTTTTTTGTTTTTTTTTTGTTTTGTTTTTTTTTTTAATATTAAAAATGAGATCTTTAATATAAGTACAAAATTTTGTTTCTCTATACAGCTATAATAGGATTTGGATCAAACCACTAGAATTTATTTAAAAAAACAAAATAAAACAGCAAGAAGGCCTGAATCCAAAGTTTTTCCTCTAATAGTACCAAATACCACAAGGTACAATTATTATACAAATGTGTACAAATCTTTAATACAAATACAACAGGGCTAGGCTTCAGAGGAAAACAAACACAGAAAAAGCTGGTTCTCCTCAGGAGCTCACTACTGTCCGTAGCAAGGGCAATGGAGGACTGGCTGCTCCCTGTATGATACATGTCTTCCCTGGCCTCTCCTTGATACCCTGTTTCTCACAGGAAACTTCTGCAGGTTCAAATGAGGTTCTGACATGTTAACGCACATCTAAATTTCTGCTCTGCTTGATTTCAGTTCCCATATATTCCTGTTCCTTTCCCTATTTCTCAGATTAAATCTCACAGCTGCTCTGAGCTGAGATAGAGATATAACCTCCAGAACTCCTGTGAGAGGTTCAGCTATGACAGCAGTCAGGCTACAGGAAGGAGTTACCTAGTATGCCAGCTGGCTACATGGTCCCCAAAGGTTTACTGTGATGCTGCCCTGTTCCATCCAAGCCAGAGGAAGAAAGCATGGTTAACTCAGCTTGGTTTTGGCAGGGAAGGGAATCTCTCATCAAGTTTCCAAACAACCCTGGAGTGCTCAGCTATCTTCTCTCTAATGGGGAAGCAGGTCTGGTTCTTTGGGAATAAGGACAGTTAGGAATGGTGACATTCCTTTCTATTTCACTTTCCTAACATTATTGAAGGCCATGAAGTTCCTTTCTGAGTCATAACACCTTAACATATGGATGACTTGGAGATTTTAGACTAGACAGACATTAAGAAATGACAAACCTGTATGCTCCACATGCTCCTGCTGGTGGAGGCTTGTTATTAAATTATATATAGAGAAATTTACAGGATAAATTAAAATCTAAGAAATTCTAAAAAGTTAAATACACATAATTAAAATATACACTCACATGTACATACAGATAACCTTATGAGAACCAAGGACTTCTCTGTGATCCAGCTCTGTGTGGAATGCAGAGCACAATACCCACCAGGGGAACCAGAGCTGAACCAAGGACCACCAAGCAGCTAAGCAACAGAATCTCTCAGGATTCGGTGGGCAACCAGTGGTGCTAGTGAAAGATGGCAGCTTTGGTTTTTATACACCAAGCCTTGCTGGCCAGACAAGCAGGTTCAACAGGTGGCACCCAAGCTTTGGTTTCTCCAAGGTATTTATTTGTCTGCCAAGAATCACACAACTGAGGCTATGGATGCTACTGATGACTCTGTACTACTGTAGTTACAACAAAACTGGAGACACAGATACCTCTTTAGTAGAATGGGAATGAGTCCCCTACTCAGTCCACCTAAGCTCCACCTCCCCCCAGGTTACTCCACGTCGTAAAGTTTGTAGTCAGCTGGCCCCTCCCATGATCTTTACTACATTTCTGATTATAAGACAGGTAAGGCAAATGGTCAGTGATGGATCTGGAGGTAAACCCAAACTTGGAAAAAAAAATCACATTTTAGCAGTCTATAAGGAGATATACATGGCACCCAGAGTAAGCCCCTATCCCCAAATTACACTGATTTTTAAGGCAGATTTTTTTTCACACACACAAAAAAAATAATTCCAAGCCCACATTCATGCCAAAGTTTCCTTTTAGCTAAACCTTTGCCATTTCATAAAATTATTAAAAGCAAAGTAGTTATAATCCTATATATATACTGTACATTATATACGTATATATAGATATAAAAATTTAAAACCTACACCCAGAGGTCAGTGGAGGATCTGGAACAGTCATATATACATAAACTAGTGAAGGGGTAGACAGTCTTCTGTCCCAGGCTTCTTGGAGGTCACAGTCCAGGCATGATGTATGCAATGTTGTCCAGCGTGTTTGACAAGACCTGTTTCAGACAGCCATTCAGTTCAGGTAGTTGTGTGGTCAGGCATGCCAAAGGGCCAAGAGCACAGATAATGGAATCCAGGAGCACTGACAAGCTTCCAGACACGGCTACCATGCCCTCTGTCTCCTGCAGGCGGTGTCCAATGAGGCTGAGGGACTCTCCCAACAACTGGAGATGAGCAGCAACGTCAATGGGCTCTGTCTCAGGGGCTTTGGTTGATGAGGCTGGCAAAAGCATTGTGGTGGGTAGGGACTTCTTTTGGGGTGACAGTATTCCCACAGAAGAAGCTCTGACTCTCATGGAACCTTCTGCATTGGATGCTTTTCTTTTCACAGTTGTGGCTTCAGCTTTGTTCTGTTTGTGCTGCAGATATTGAGCCTTTTGCTTCCAGATCAGTTTGTCTTTTCTGGCAACTGCTTCCATACTTCAGCCATTTTTTTACTAAGTTCCCCAAAATCTATACCTGGATGGTCAGCCACAATGGTTACCCGGTATTCCTTACAGAATACCTGGTAGGCAGACATGTTCTTCTTTTTCGGCATTCAGACAACTGGCCACACAGGCATCTCCAAGGATGTGGAAGGACAGTAGCTCTCAGCTGATGGAAGTATGAAATAATCTCTTCAGATTCTCTAGACGTTCTGAGGCAATTTCAGGTGAGCAGGCCTTTAGTAACACTGGCCACCTACAAAGGAGGAAGCTGGCACCGTTTTTTTTTTTTTTTTTCCAAAATTATTTGCATTTCCAAAATGCTGGGGTCTTCTGGGGCTAGACTTTTACTAATAGCTTCCCTTGATATCTCTTCAAGACCTTTGGCCCAGTCACACAGTATCACCCTTTAGTGGCCCTCCATGACCAGCAGTACTTCAAGTAGTAAAGTAAGATTATTCTTTTCTATAATTCCACTGAATGAAAGAAAGAAAAGGAAAACTTCATGATCACTTCTGTGCAATTGTTCTCTGGCCCACATAGAAAATCTCCTAACTAACTTATTTCCAGGAACCATGAGAGACAGGTTTGTTAGCTTCCTTATGAGACAAAACAATAAAAACAGTACAGTGCTATGTCTTACTACCCTTGTATCCAAAATAATTTTAAGTATTTTTAAGTAGAAACACATAATAATATTCTTATTCTCAGAAAGTGTTCTTATTTTGAAAGACGAATTTTATTAGCTTAACTGGGGATCCTGAGGTATTTGATTAAACATTATTCCATGTCTTTCTGTCAGGGTGTTTCTGAATGAGGTTAACATTTCTGTCAGTGGGCTGAATGGAACAGTTTTTCTTCCCCTATGCTTCCAAGTTCATTCAATGTTATGGAGGACTGAACACAAATGAAGGCTGAGCAATAGAGAATTCACCTTGCTTGCCTAAACGTAACACCATTAGCTCTTGGAATTTTTCAGCTTCTATACATATAGAAGCCAACCATTTCTAATTTCTATCTCTGTCTCTGTCTCTCTGTCTGTCTGTCTGTCTTCCTCTCTCTCTCTCTGATTTGTGAATTCTGTTTTTCCTAAAGAATTCTAACTAAAATAGAATGAACATTCTTGATACTGTCTGGTGCAACTTACCAGGACAAGATGGGGATCCTCTAATAAAATATGTTGTAGAGAGTGCATTCCATGGAAGTTTTACTAGGAGTACATGTAAATTTGCTCTTTACTAAAGCCAATGCATACAACGCTCCATCAATGTATTTCTAGGCTGATCATAGAAAACTGTGAAAACATTCTCATGTTGTCTGTATTTCTGAGTGGAAAGGTCACATGACAATGATCTCCATTTAATCATATACCGTCAACAACTAACACGAATTTATACTCTTGAAGTCCCAAGAAAGTCTTTATTTTAAGCTTAAACCCCATTCAGAGTTATGATTGATAGGATATTTATTTCCCCTTTGTGTTTTCCTAAAATCTCTATATATCCATTGGTGCAAGTCAACTTAGAGCACTGTTTCCTTTTTTGTATGTTTTTGTACAGGTTACCAGTTAGAGTGACCACATTGAGACTTGAAAATATTTAAATCAAGATCAGATAAGTTAAATAGGCCTATAACCCCAAAGGAAATAGAAGCAATCATTAAGTCTCCCAACCCCCTTTCCCCCAAAAAAGCCTAGGGCCAGATGGTTTTAGCACAGAATTCTACCAGACTTTCTTAGAAGATTTAATTCCAATATTCCTCAAATTATCCCACAAAATAGAAACAGAAGACCACTGACTAATTGATTCTATGAGGCCATAGTTACTCTGATACTCAAACCACATAAAGACTCAACAAAGAAAAAGAATTGCAGACTAATTTCCCTTATGAACATAGACACAAATATTCAATAAAATACTTGAACACATCAAAGGGATAATCTAACATGATCATGTAGATTTCATCCCTGGATGCAGGGGTGGTTTAATATACAAAAGTCAGAAAACGTAATCCATCATATAGCAAACTGAATGATAAAAAACACATGATCACCTTATTACACACAGAAAAGACTTTTGAAATAAATCTGATACCCCTTCATGATAAAAATCCTGGAAAGATTAGGGATACATGGGACATACATAAACATAGTAAAGGCAATTTACAACAAGCCCGTAGCCAACATCAAATTAAATGGAGAGAAATTCAATGCAATTCCCAACAAAAACAAGACCAAAACAAGGCTTTCCACTATCTCCATACATATACAATATAAAACTTGTAGTTTTCTTTAGAGCAATAAGACAACTGGAGGAGATCAATGAGTTACAAATTGGAAAGAAAGAAGTCAATGTATCATTATTTGAAGATGATATGATATTATGTATAAGTGACCCTAAAAATCACTCTTGGGAACTTCTACAGCTAATAAACACTTTTAATGAGGTGGCTGGAAACAAGATTAACTCAGAAAAATCAGTAGCCCTCCTATATAAAATGACAAATGGATTAAGAAAGAAATTAGAGAAATATTGCTTTTCCCAATCGCCTCAAATGATACAGATTTTCTTTGTGTAACTCTCATTAAGTAAAGGAAAGTCTTGTATAATAAAAATCTCATGTCTTTGAAGAAGGAAATTGGAGAAGATATCAGAAGATAGAATGATTTCTCATGCTCATGGATCAGTAAGATTTACATAGTTAAACTAGCAATCCTACAAAAAACTATCTACAAATTGAATGCAATTGATATAAATATCCCAACACAATTCTTTATAGACCTTCAAAGGACAATTCTCAACTTCATATGGAAAAAAACAGAATAAAACAATCACGAACAATAAAAAACTATTGGAAGTATCACCATCCCAGATTTCATTGTACTGCAGAGCTATAGTGACAATAACCATATGGTATTGTCATAAAAACAGACATGTTCACCAATGGAATAAATTTGAAGACCCATAAGTTTAAACACATAAGGACACATGATTTTTATATCAAAGCCAGGAAAACACACTAAAAAAAAAAAAAGACAGCATTGTCATCAAATAGTTCTGGTCAAACTGGATGACTGCATTTAGAAAAATAGCAATAGTTCTCTAGTTATCAAGATGTAAAATACTCACATGTAAGCAGATCAAATATCTCTACATAAAACCATATACAATGTCCCTAATAGAAGAAAAAGTGGGAAATAGTCTTGATTGCATTGGCACAGGAGATGATTTTTCTCAGCAGAACATTGATAGCACAGGCATTAAGATCGACAATTAATAAATGAGACCCATGAAACTGAAAACTTCTGTAAGGCAAAAGACATCATCAATGAAACAAAGTGGCAGCCTACAGATTGGGGAAAGATTTCTTACAACTTTACATCTAATAAAACTTCGATATAAAGAACTCAAGAAACTAGATATAGTCTGCCCCAATGAATCCAATAAAAACGGATACAGATCAAAACAGGTAATTCTCATTAGAGGAATATCAAATGACTGAGAAGCACTTAAGGAATGAATGTTCAACATCTTAGCCATCAGGTTACAGCAAATCAAACCTTCTTTGCTATTCCATCATGCAATACTTGTAAGAATGTCTAAGATTGATAACATAAGGCTCAGTTTATGCAGGTAAGGATGTGGAGCAAAGAGAATACTTCTCCATTGCTGGTAGGAATGTGAACTTGTACAGGCACTTTGGAAATCAATGATAGTTCCTCAGAAAACTTGGAATTGATTTACCATAAGACTCAGATATATTTCTTCTGGGAATATACCCAAAGGATGCTCAATTCTACCTTGTGGAAATTTGTTCAACTATGTTCATTCAGGCCTTATTCATAATAGTCAAACTGGAAACAACTTATGTATCCCTCAGCAAAAGAATGGATAAACATAACATTGTACATTTATATAATGAAGTATTACTCAGCTGCTAAAAATGATATCCTGATATTTTTAGGCAAATGGATGGAACTAGAAAAATATTATCCTAAGTTAGGTAACACAGACCCAGAAAGATATTGTATATTCCACTTATTAGGTGATATTAGTCATTAAATAAATGTTAACCAAGCCACAATTTATAGATCCAGAGAGGTTAGCAAAGAAGTGGGTTCCAGTGGGGAATGTATAGATCTCCCTGGGAATGAAAAATATCAGAGAATTTATGTAATATCTATTATATATTTATAATTATTTGTGGTGGGCACAGGAGGGAATGGGAGAAAGTGATAGAGGGAAAGAGGGTGGGGAGATTTGTCTGAAACTGGGGGACATTTGGGGGGTGGTATGGAAACCTCATTCAGTGGTAACTTCTGGATCTGTGAAGGTTGATCCTAATGAAGACTGTTAGTAATGCGGAACAGAGAACCTCAGCTGGCTACCTTTGTAGCCAGGCAAGGATTCCAGTGGAAGGGATGAGTTGCACTTAATTGAGTCATTGGCCAAGGAATTTCATGGAAATCCCTAAAAACTCAGGCTGATGGGAGACAGAGGGTTGTTCTCTATAAATTGACAGTAGGGCTCCATTGGCTATGACAACATCTACAAAACTCATTGAACGTTGAGAAGTTGAGCTGGTGTCTACAGGGCCCTTCACCCACATGTTCTAGTCTCTTTGGTACAGGAAGATACTCTGCATGCTTCTGAAAGAGAAACATGGGCATCAGTCCATCCACAAAACCTTTGATCTACAATCTGATCTGTGTACAAAATAGGCTAGGAAAATGGTGGCACAGAAGTTGTGAGAGTAACCAATAAATGTCTTATTGACTTAAGGCCTACTCTAAGAGAAGGAACTCATGCCAGGTACTGCTTGGGTTACTTAGAACCAGAGACTGGATAGCTCAGAGATCTAGGGTAAAAATCAAACATGACTGGTTGAAATCGTGTTTCAGTAAAATGTTTCTTAATAATACTCTGCTCTTGATGAAATAAATCACAGATCAGTGCTTTATCCAGCCATCATCAGAGAGGCTTCCTCAGGTGGCAGATGGCAACAGATTCAGAGACCCATTGCCAGACATTATTTGGAGAGAGAATCTAAATGGGAGATCTCCATCAAATCCCTACCCTCAGAGCTCAGCAAATCCTGTGAAATGGAGGCAGAGAGGTTTTAGGAGTCAGAGAAGATGGGGGACACCAGGAGAACAATGCCATCTGAACCAACTGAACAAGGCATATAAGAGCTCACAGACATTGAAGCTGTAAGCATGGGACCTACATTGGTCTACACAAGATCTTCTGTGTATACATTATAGTTATTAACTTAGTATTTTTTGAGAGTTCTGATTTTGAGAAGCAGTGGGTCTCTGACTCTATTGCCTGCTCTCAGAATTCTCTTCCTCCTGTTGAGTTGACTTGTTCATAGAAATCAACAAATTTCTTTTGACATAGAAATCTTTGCTTCATCTTATTATGTCTTATCTTGTTAGGTTTGGTTGTTATCTCTTAGAAGACTGCTCTTTTCTAATGAGATACAGAAAGGCAATGGATCTGGAGAGGAGGAGAGGTGAGGAGGAACTTGGAGTAGAGGAAGAGGAAACTATAATCAGGATATGAGAAAATCTATTTTCAACACACAAAAAAGATGAATAACAAAAGGGTAGTACTATAATATTACTCAAATATTTTTTAAGTCAGTTGTGTATGCTCCTCTGTCATTTACAAAGAATGAATTATTAAACTGCTCTAACCATGGTCTAAAAACGGAAAGAACAATCAGAAGCCAGTAATAATGGAGCAGATTAAACACTATTCACATTGACAAGTCAGGGATGAGGGTGAAAGAATCAAATGAGACACAATAAAAGTCAAATCATATTAGCAATTAGTAAATATTTAGATACTTGTCCCTGTGGTAGGTACCAAGGAAACATTTGCTTATATTATTCTCTTAGTAAATCCTGTGATGTAGATATACTTACTATAACCATTTTTTTCTTTTAATCTCAGAGAGTGACTTGCTTAAATATGATTAATAAATACCTGCTTAAACATGATTAATAAATAAAACTGATTTCTAAAGTAATTGAACCTTCTGTGAGCAATCTTGGGACTAGCTCTTTGAGCCTGGGCAGGCCTGTCCGCATGGGTGCCTGTCATGTGAGAGCCAGAGCATGACAGAGCTGACCAAGGTTTCCCTGTAAGCTGCACTCCCTCCTATAGGCCAGCAAGATAATGAACACACAGTGCTCAGCACAGCGCCTAGTCCTTGGAGGCACACAATGAAATATAGCTACATTATTGATATTAAACTGTTTCTCAGACTGGGACTGAGGTTTTCTGACTTTGGGCTCACACATTACACTTGGTATTGTTTCCGAGGTGTGCTCATGGAGAGGGGCATGATTTCATGTATTTTAGCTAGTGATCTTTCAACAGGTAGCTTTTGCTCATGCTAAGATGTTTAAGTCAGGGCAAATGAGAGCAGAAACATACAATGTGGGCTGCTATCTTTCAAGAGCCGCACATGGAGCCTTTGGCCATTGCTCAGTGGAAGAACCCCAACTAGCAATGGCCCAGCAGTGGTGTGGAAACTCTTTGTTTTTCTCAGCCTTAACTAGGTCTGGAGTAAAACAAAAGTAATAGCTTCTTTTTTAAATAGACAACTGCTTGGTCCATGAATACCTTGTCAACTTCAAAGCCTCAGTTCTGTAGGAACTAAACAGCTTGAGCAGAATGCTGCCAATTTACAGAGAGTCTGAAGATTCTTGGAGAGTCTTTGATGGCAGCGACTACTTGTTCATTAATTTGAAAGTTTATTTTATGGATAGCTGACAGTTTTAAGGATAAATGTATAAAATGAAAAATACTTTGACAAAGATTTATTTTTTTTCTTCTTATTTTATGAGAGGATGGTGTCTAACACATTAAAATTTCTTAGCTCCTCTATCTTTCACAAGGGAGAGAGCAAGAGAGAGAGAGAGAGAGAGAGAGAGAGAGAGAGAGAGAGAGAGAGAGAGAGAGAGAGAAGAAGAGGAGGAGGGGGACAGAATCACCATTTGCCTGTTGTGTGAGTTCTTTTACTATTATTCATTATTGAACATAGTGCGTTTAATGTGTACTAGGATGGAAAGTTTCTTTTCTTGAATTGTTTTATTTTATCTAGGACTGACTACCTGTCTTTATTCAATACTGGACATAGTGACTTACATATTGATAAATACTTGCTTATTGTTGAGTAAATGAATTACTAAAAATAGAGAGCTTCATTTGTATGAAAGGATCAAAACCAGTGGTCCTTGATCTATCAGTTTTAGTTCATTTTGATGGCTGACTGAAGAATGAATATTTATTAAATGCCTTGTAAGTGTGATAGAAGGTGAAGGAAATTTTGAGGACTCAGCTAAACAATTTACAGAATCTAGATTTAGTGAGCTCAATTTATGGCTCAGCATATTGCAACACTTACTAGTGAATCTTGAGAGTAATCATGATGTCCTGATTACTTACTTGAGATTTGTCTCTATTAAACAGATTTGTCAGGATGGCATGCTGGTGCTTGAGATGGTCATAAATACAGAGTTTTAATGGTCCTGAATGGAAGATGTCATGCTGCTAATATTCCAAGAATATGAGCTAGAAAGGCTTCATCTGCTTTATTTCATCATTAACATTGTCAAGAAAGCATATATTTTCTTTCATTTTGTGAAACAGAAGAAATATTACAGAAAGAAGAGGAAGAATGGGAGAAAACAATCGTTCTTCGTTATTATTTAAGACTCTATTTGGTGACTGGTGTTGTGTTGGCAATCGGGCACGTTATCCCCAATCGTAAAGTCATCTTGTATGGCAAATTGTTATTCTGGCGGCGGTGGTGGCGCACGCCTTTAATCCAGCACTTGGGAGGCAGAGACAGGCGGATCTCTGAGTTCGAGGCCAGCCTGGTTACAGAGTGAGTTCAGGACAGCTCGAGCTACACAGAGAAACCTGTCTCGAAAAACCAAAAAAAAAAAAAAAAAAAAAGAAAAAAATTGTTATTCTGGTTTCACCGATGAGAAAAACAACCAGAAAGCCAGTGCTTTCTTGGCCATGCTGCACTGCCATAAAAAAATAGGAGAGTGAAACTCACACCAAAGTCCAGTTCCGGAGATGCCTCTTTGCAAAGCAACACTTTCAGGTATTAGAAATGACATTCTTATGTTTTACATGGCACAAAACCCCTGTCATTTCGTTCATGTCTTAGAAGGTCCAAGGATATTTACTAAAACCCTAATTTTATTATTTTTCAGTGTGATATCAAGACCAAAGAAGCAGAAGAACTGGGATATATAAAACTGTCATGTTTTACGTAGCTAAAACAGAGACATTACATTGTAACTTGGATTGCAAAAGTGTCTACACAGCATATCATTTTATAGAATAGAGCAGAGAAACAGAGGCTTGCTTTCCTTTGTATTTCCTTCAGCTTATCCAGCTCACGCATTTAAAAAATACATTTATCTGTAACTTCTAAAAATATGTCTTTTATTCTTTGATCTTAATCCTGTTTTTCATTCTTAGGGAAGTGATATTTTTATGGGCCAGTGAAGCATATATACCATTGAGTGACATTTAGATAGTGGAGTGATTTCCATGCAAGGAGAATTAATCTCTTCAAAAAAAAAAAAAAAAAAAAGACTCAGAGACATTCCTTCATTCCTGAGGCCACCACTGAAAATCTTGTTATTATTGCTGCCAAAGGAGAACACCCTCCAAGACTATCTTAAAGCTTCAGTGTGGGCAACTTTTATTAGGAGTTGACATTGTATATTGTTTGCTCAACCATCTTTGTATCATGTTTTGTGACAGATAATTAACAAATAAACGCTTTATGTTTTGAGTAAATTAATTTCCCTGAGAATTTGAACTCTCCCTGCCTTTCAGAATTATGGGGGTGTGGTGGGCAGGGAGGAATGTGATAACAATGTGTGGGACATTATTTAAAATTTCTGCAGCTGTAAACAAATAAAATCATAAAGGCTATGAGAAAGGAATTGGGGCTTTTGCATCAAATTTCGATTTTTCCATATTACATACATCTGATTGATTCTATTGAAACATTTAGCATGGATGTAATACTTGGGTTCGTTTTCACCATTGACTCTGGAAGTATTTTTTCTGTTCTGTTTTTAGTCAACTCTGACTCTCCTCTGGTGGATCTCCTCCGGCTGGTTAAAAGCATAATTTTTCTTTATCTCTTTTTCCTTTTACCTTTCCCTCTTTTCTTGGAACCATAGTCCTTACCTTCTCTGCAACAATACAATTATTACTAATGGTGAAACAGAATATAAACAATACAGGGAAGGTTTTGCTCCCCCCTTCCCTGGGTTCTTCATGTTTGTTGTTTTTCTCCGTTTTTTTAGTTCACCCTTTGGCGGAGGTCCCATGACAGATAGTAAATTACACTATGAAAAATGTTAGTAGGTTGGTGGGTAATTGGGTGTGGACTTGACCCCGCAGACTTATTTCACGTTTTCATAGTACACAGAGGCCACTGTTCCAATTGGAATTAAATTGTCACTGAGCACAGAGTCCTCTGCCGCAGACAACCCTGGGATATCTTTGTCTGTTTATTTACCTCTTGGTATCAGTTTTATCACTGTGATCACCAAGCTCTGTGGGAAATATTAATATAACTGAGGTGGTATGATTAAAAAAAAAGTGGAGAAAAAGAAGAGAGAACCCTGCTTCCATGGCGAAAACCCCCAAGGAAACTCAAATTCAGCAGGAAGCACATTTCCTTGTTAGTATTCAGCTCTCAGAAAAATGACAGCCGTAAGATGTTTGAAGCAGGGTGGAAGGAGATGATGGGAATCTTTCTAATCATTAAGACAGGAGACAAAACAGCAGAAGAGGCAAATGGTCCTGCATGCCGTGAGGAGCTGAGGCTAATATATCTGTTTTGACAGTTGAATACATCAGGTTGTACAAATGGTAGGCTTTTTACTGAAAGAATTTTGATGCGAGATTAAGGTTTTAATACGAATTCCTTGTGGTGACAATTATCAGTTTGAAGCAACTGTATTATATGTTGCAGGAAGAGGGCACGGCTCTCGGATCATTGAATACTCAGTCTTTCGTTGTATTAGAACCGTCTTGTGTGGCAAAATGCATGGCTGGTTTAAATGACAACATTGATGGCAGACAGGCACTTTCGGAACATGAATGTGGAGATGAGTACAAGCTGTTAAGATTTCAGCCTTGCATGGATGTCAGGGGGAAAATAGCTGGTCTAAAGAAATGAGTATTAACATCACAATCTGTTTACTCCTATGTCTTAAAACGTATTTTCCTGAAATACAGTTGTTCTCATGTCTGGTGTGGTTCTCCATCTTGGTTCAGCCTCCGCCCCTTTCCTAAGTTTTAATCACTTAGTATATGTGGAAATCTGAAATGGGTTCAAGTTGGATTTCTTTTTTTGTGATTGTTCTTTGGCTTCAATGCCAAAGGTGATGTTTAGTTAACTCATTTTATATTCTGTTTTCTAACATTCCATAGGGCACGCGTAAGACTACAAGCTAATGAGGTGAAAAGTGTTACACACAGGCTAGTAAAATGAAAGGTGTTATCTTTGCATGGGCAAATGGGAACAATGAAAAATGAAGAAACACACAGCACTTTCCCCAATCTTCTGGGTCAAAAATGATTTAATAACTAGAAAAAAATCTAAGGACATAAATACAAGACATGCTATAGTCACAGTGAGATGGATCTCTCTCTCTCTCTCCCTCTCCCCTCCCCCTCATTTCCTCCCCACCTTTCTTCTCTCTCTCTCTCTCTCTCTCTCTCTCTCTCTCTCTCTCTCTCTTCTCTCTCTCTCTCTCTCTCTCTTTTCACACACAGAAAAAGAGAGAGAGAGAGAGAGAGAGAGAGAGAGAGAGAGAGGATTGTGAGAATGCTGTTTGTGTACCATTCTTTCTCCACTGAGACTTCTAGAGCCTCCCTTTTCCTCTTCTTGTTCATCCCCCCAACTTTACATAAAAAGCCAGTTTCCTTTTAAGTTCTTCATGATTTGTTTGTGTTTTTCTATAAGAGTACAGTGATGGGGGTATGCTTGAAGTATGCATTTTTTATTGTTGAAAATTATAAAAGACTGAATTCAAGGTTGGGAGCAGAGAACATCTGCTTTCTGTTCTGAGCAATGAAGTTCAAGCTGTGTTTTCCAGTGGGCTGCAGACATTGTGTTCCACAGCATATGAACTGGAGATCTCAATTTGTTTTGCTCTGGAAGGTGGCTCTCATGACTCATGTCTGGTTATGAGGGGTAACAAGCTATGAGTCATCTGTTTGATTTTTTCCTTATCTCTGCAAATAAAGTATCAGAACATAAAACTACTGATATGAATATATCAGCATCACAGGCTGGGGAAGGAACATCTTTTCATCGTTGGGTGTAACCGAAAAGGTGCTACACATCCTGTCATTCTGAAAAACAACAGTCTTAGGGCTTATTTCCTGGTTCCCAGAAACAATGCAACCCCTAAGAGGCTGCCATAGCAGTCTGCCTCCAGCCTCAGAGTCATTGGACTGGGGAGATAGCACTTCTATAAGAATGTGCTTGGTGCTTCCAGCAGTCCACAAAACACTACTGTGTCCACATTCTTGGATTAAGAGCCCTCTTTGTCTGCAGAGGTCATAGGATGCAACAATGGTTTAGATAGTCCTCATGAGAAAATAGTGCATCAGACAGTCAGGTCAATTGTTGCTATAGCAACTTGTGAGTCTCTGAAGCTCTGGGATGTGTCCTCTGTCAGGTATGTTAAGTACCCATCTGGGCCTCATGAACCATAGAAACAGGTATCATTGAAGAAAGTAGAATGACTGGAAGAAGAAAAGGCACATGTCAGGTAATGGTCTGAAAAGTTAAATTTTAAACATTTGGGATTTTACCTGGAGGCTGCTAGAGCAATTGGAAGGGGTTAGATAGGCATGGGGTGGAGTGGTAGGTAGGGTATGGCATGTGTTTCAGTGAAGAAAGCACTAGGGCCAAGTGACTCTGCATAGTCATCCATGCTTCATCACCTGCATCTTCATCAGACTGGAGAGACCCCAGGGGATGTGCCATGAGTAACATCGATCACTTGGAGTGACTCCTACTGTGGGTAGGAAAAGTCATTCAATTGAGCCACTGTGTCAGAGTTAGACAATCAGTTGCTTCGAAGTTTTCTGTTTCCTCCAAATAACTCATTTCTGACAAGGATTTTCCTAAGTAAGCATTTAGATAGGCTTGAGAAATACTTTACATTAATCTGCAGTTTTTAGACACAAGAGGGCAGGCGAAAATATTTTTAGGCTTTTTTTTTTTTAATTCAAAGAATGGCCTACTGCTAGATATTAAGTGTCCAGGGACCTTCATCTCAGACAACATTAATTTGATCCATATAACGTGCACAGACAGCTTATCTCTTCTTGCTGAAATTATAGCTTTACTAAACCAAAAATATTACTGGAATATTCTCATTTAATTAAAAGAAGTTCTGTAAGATAAAATTATTAGTTAGAGAGAATATTATATCTTTGTCATCAAAGCAGGGTAAGAATTAACAAATTATCACGTATGTTTTCGAGAAACTGCCTGCCGTGGAGGGGATGAACACATGTTCGACAGACAGTTGGATTGTTTGCTGTTTTGGCTCCAGAACAAGCGTTGATGCCTCTCAGGGGGCTGAGCAATACTCACAAGCCGTCCACAGGATGATTTATTTTTATGACTTACTGACATATGTTATGGGCAGTGGAATAGGATGTCTTCCTTTTTCCCTGTGGCTTGTTAAGTATTTAAATGAGCAGACAGAACCATGTATCTCCTTCCTCCCAGAGCCCTGTGGGTCATGCTTTTTCATTTTTCTCCTTATTGAAATAGACAAGAATGGAAATGTTTGCAAATGGGACTTTCGTCCTAATTTAGCAAGGTTCAAGAAAGTGCTAACTTCTTTGCAAATGCCATCTCAGAATGCTCTTTGATTTATCTCCTTAACTTCACACTTTGTAGGGATTGAGGCTGGGGAAGAAGTTCTGGTCTCCAGAACCCTGTTACCTATACTCTTGTGCTGTCTCCCTTCACTGTGATATACTCCGGTAATTAGTTACTGATTTTTCTCTTCAAGAACATCAGAATTAGAAAGGAAAAAAATAATAAAACCACTTGGGAAAAAATGAACCCAAATGAGACAGTGTCAATTAAAAGGCCTATCGGTAACAAACACCACATCAACAGCAATTTTGTCATTTAAGAAATTTAAGATCCAAAGCAATAATATACAATAGCACCTTATTTTTATGTGTCTACCCTTCATAGCCTTGGCTAGTAAGTCAGCAGGCACCATAATTTACACTGACATCTAATTTCAGTGGATCTGCACGCAATCTTGCAGAAGATGGAGATACTAAGCAGAGAGGAGTCCAACGTTATCACCACAGACTTGAAGAGTCATTATTTTTGCCACTTTCAAAAGTGAGCTTTATAAATATCTGTGGTTCCCCCTATGCTTTGCATATCTCATTACTTGAGCTAATTTATGCTTTAAGCAAATGATTCCTGCTTTAAAGTAGATGATTAAATGTTTTAACTGGTTACAAGAGGCATCTAAGCACAGCTATAGCACCTACTTCAGCTATCGGCTTTTCTGTTTCAGAGAACTTGCTGAGAAAAGCAAAGCACAAAGGCAGTTAAAAAAATAGGCACCAAGGTCGAGTTTTGCAGTATACGCTGTTTAGAATTCTCCCCTAGGCTTGTGCAGCTTCCTCTGTCTGTGCATGGAACACCATAAGAAAAAATCTCTCAAGAGGCCTCTCTCTGCTCAGGGTTGTGTTGTTTGCCAATTGACTCAAATAAGTCAAATTTAATTCGTTCTGAGAGAGTTTTTATAAAATGAAATTAGGGGACATTTCAGTTCTGTTCTAATGGTGATGCATTCAGATGAGTGGCTTAGAAATGGAAGAGACTCTGGTTTTAAATCTTTGGAAGGACTTAGTCTGGGGCGGATGGGAGTTTCTCAGCCTCAGCGCTGCTGAAATGCGGGGAAAATTCTTTATATGTGAGTGCTTAACAACATTCATAGCCTCTACCTACCTAATACCACGAGATTCCTCATTTGTGACATCAAAAATGTTTCCAGCCATTGCTAAATGCCCCCAAGAATACTGTGTTCCAGCCAGGTCTGCTAGAGCAGAGAGACATAGAACCCTTGGGGAGACAGGCACTATCAATGTCACAGTTTCTTACAGATACTGTCTTATAAACTTTTAAATCCCCTTGTGTGTGTGTGTGTGT
Source organism: Mastomys natalensis (assembly GCA_021653895.1). NCBI lineage: Eukaryota > Metazoa > Chordata > Mammalia > Rodentia > Muridae > Mastomys > Mastomys natalensis. Next base: position 269,053 of record JAJTUV010001999.1, on the reverse strand, counting down.
GTGTGTGTGTGTTTGTGTGTATGTGTGTGTGCATGAACTGTGTTACACATGAATCGGTTAGAGGATAATTTTGTGGAGTTAGTTATTTTTCTATCCCTATGTGAGTTTCAGGGATTGACTTCAGGTTATCAGGCTCGTACATCAAGGATCTTGTCCCATGAGCTATCTCACTGGCCCAGGAAATTAATAATGAATTTTAACTGCTATGTTTCCCAACCACTGCTTTAGCATTGGAGATTAAATCCAGGACCTTAGCTCATGCTACAAAAGAACTCTACCATTGAGCTACATGATGTGTTCCAATAAGTTTATTTATAAAGGTAATTACAGATAGAGGCTGGAATGGGAAGCACGTGTTTAATGGGTACAACTTTATGTTCACCAGATGATAGGACTTCTGTGGGGCTGGAGAACTGTCTCTGCAGTGAAAAATACTTGCTCCTCTTGCAGAAGACTGGGGTTCAGTTTCCAACCCCATCATGTGATCACCTTTAATGCTCTTTCCAGAGGATCTGACATCGTCTATGGGCTCCTGCACACATATGATGTGCTTACACATACATCAATGAATACAAACACACATACATAGAAACTATCTCTCTTTCAAATAAACATTTTATATATATATATATCAATATAAATTGTGTATGGGTAGTAGTAGAGCAATGTGAATTTACTTAGTGTCTTGTAATTGTGAATTTACAAAGGTTAAAAGGGTGGATTTTTTGATGCGTTTATAAGGCTAGCCACAACTTTAAAGAAAATGTGTGGTCAGGAGAAAAGCAAAGAAGGAAAATCTCATGTTGGGCTAGGCTTGACTTAGGCATTGCTAACTGGTCTGTTGGTCAGCAATTCGTCTTGTCCAGATTCACCACCCACGGCTCACCAGACTGACAATGTTTTGCTTCTGCTGTGATGTTATTATTCTTTGAGTAGCTGCTTTTGAAGAAGATATATTGGGGCATAGACGAAAACCTTCTGAATTATTCTCTGTCAGCTCCTTTGTGCTCTAAATCAGCTGCGGGTCACCTTCAGAAAGGGCTAGAGCTGGTTCTAAATTCAAAGTGGTGTGTTTTGGCTGTGGATTTAACCTATTTAGGATTCTTCATCGTGGGATTTTTTTTTTTTTTTTAATCGTTAGGAGAGGTATTTTTCTTTTCCTGAATAGCTTGTCTTCACAATCCCAGAGGTTGGAACAGACACTTGAGGATGCATCAAAATTGAAAGGGAATGTTTGCTCATCTATGTTCTCCTGTAGATCCTGTCTTAATTAAACACTGTGAAAATGCTGTGGACAGGAACAGGTGGCAGATGGGACTAAGGAGAAAGGAGCTATTATAGGAACCCTGTCCTTGACATGTTTGTTTCATTCTGAATTTCATTCTAAAGTATTTTGACTTGTCAGTGAAACTTAAATTCAGTTTATAATTTAATAAACTGTAGATGCACATTTTAAAGAACATAATATACAAGAAAAGTCTTTGTTTCAAGTGGCTGATTTTAAAATCATTTGAATTTAATGGAAGTAAGAAAAACCCAGTGTCTAAACAAAGCCTTTATTAGTAATATTAATATTAATTAATATTAATATTAATATTAGGAGAAAAAAGGGAAGCATGTTTCTAACATCATGTAAAGTCCTCTAGTCTTCAATCATTTGAACAGGTAGTCAATTCTCTCAAAACAACAAGCCACCTTTGTCCTTAAGCTTGTAGACATAGTTGGTGACTACAGAATAAGACTGCAAGAACATACTTTGCATTAGAAAAAAGTGAATAAAACACAATAAAGGAAAAGAACCAATAGAAAATGAAGGGAAAAAAACAACAGAAGAGATACTTATTAGACAATCATGTTTATTTTCCATAAAGCAAACCTATGGGAAAAGATGCCTCTAAGATGACTGAAATATATTCTGTATAATCACTGTATTACTCTAACAAAATATCATGGATTTTGAAGTTATGCATCCAAAGCTTGACAAAATGATTGGGTCTCCTTGTCACAAATATAATTTAAGCCAGGCACTCTTTAGTGTAAATTTCCCTGTGATATCTCAGGTCACATGGACATTCTGCTACCACACTAAGAGGATGTTCACAACATCACATCTAAATTAGTGTAGCCATATTCTCAGTGCCACATACTTGTCTCATGACAGAGTTAGATTGTTGATGTAGTCAGCTGTTGGATTTTAAGGGCCATTGTGTCCTTCCTGTGCTTATACTAATTATAAAAGTCCTATAAGATATGCTATAACATTTATTTCATGAAATGGGCATCTGTTCATATACATTTATATATACACATATACTCCTACATAAAAGCCTAAACAGACCACAAGGATTTAAATATCTGTTGGACCCTGGACACATTTAGGAACCAAGGCTAGCCAAGTCATTTATCTCGCACTTTGATGTTAGCCTCAGGAGAAAACCCACAAGACCACTTGGGTCTTTTTCCTCTAAAATGCAGAGAGGATTGATGGATGCTTTGGTAGACTCCTTATGTGTTCCAACAATGGTAAGCTAGTAGGTAGATTATTGAGAAGAAGTGGTGAGCTGTTTGCTGGTAGGTTGTGAATGCCAAGGAATAAAACCATAGCAAGAAAGGGAAGACATCACTAGGACAAGGAACAGTGTTTTATGTAGGATTTACTGAGAATGCCTCAGTGAGAAGGGCATCTTTGAGAAAAGAGTTGGAAGTTGTGAGGGATGTAACCATGGAGATGTGTGAATAAAAACATTTACGTAAAGGGATCAATGAGCAGAGTGTTGACATGAAAGCACATTTACTTATCAGAATGGTCACACAAGCCTGTATGGCTAAGGCAGAATGAGCTTTGGGCAGAGTGTAAAAGATGAGATGGAGCAATAAGAACTGCTTTGGAGTCCTCTTGCATGTAGCAAAGACTTTAGTATTCATTCTAAAGATCACAACCAAGGGAGAGCTTGATCCAGAAAAGGCAATAGTGATGTCTGGTGTTTTGGCAGAGTCATGCTGTCATCTATGTTGAGAACAGGCTTCAGAGTGCCTAGGGAGAACCAAAGTAGGAGGGAGTGGCTCCCATAAGAACTGAAGTATCAGCATTGTGAGTTGGACTTAGATCTTAGGTGGGGGAAGTGATGAATGGTTGTGTTTGATTCATTTTGAAAATGAGGCTGATAGAATACCTATGTGCTCAGTGATGCACAGTGGAGAATTCACTGAAGGAAAAAGAAAAATCCTTTCACTACTTCATGAATCTCAAACTCACAATCCCTAGTAATTATATGTATTTGGTGAACTTTTTGGGTGATTTAACACACACACATGTACACGCATGCACACACACATACACACACACACACACACACTGTATGGAATAGACTTTCTTATGAAAGACAACTTTAGTAGCATCCTTGGACCCAAATTCTACCCTGCAGAAGTTGTAGGGTATTCACAAAAGAAGGTACAGATGGACAACCATCTTAAAAGGCACCCAGTGTAATGGACTAAACAAGACAAGACAAAAATACATATTAAATACATGTTAGGAATTTTGAAAACTTAGAAAGAACTGCATAATAGGCATATAATGTAAGTGGAATAGAACATGGGACTTCTTTAAACTAGGAAAGTGTTGGGTATAATTTGAATATTTTATATCCACAGGAGTTCAGGCCAGTGGTGAGACACAGCTGATCCCCAAGTGATACTAGGAGGGAAGAAGAGTCTCCTGTGGGTTTTTTTGTTTTGTTTTGTTTTGTTTTTAAACTGAACACCCAGGGGACAAATGGTCTGTCCCGTAGTACTAAATTTCTCCACAAGATGGCAATCACAGGTTGACTCCAATTTTTGCTTTCTCAATAAAAATACCCATAAAGTTTACACTTTGGCAGGAAAAAATAAAGAGCGTGACTTATGTTTCACTGTCAGATTTTGTATTATATTATCTGTGGATGAGTTATATTTCCTCAAACCTCCATCTCCACTTATAGGTTTTTTAAACATATTATTTCGTTCAGCTGGGAGAAGCATGTTACTGTATTAGGGTAGCAAATATCCCTTCTTACTCTCATAACTTGACACTGGAACATTGATCTTCATGGAAAGCTCACAGAACAAGAAAGAGTTCTTCGTGCTTTAGAAGTCAGAAAGTAGACATTGCTAAGCTCTGGTGTTGGAGATATTGCTAAAATATGTTAGAGAAGAAAGCCAGTTAGAAATTTAAGTGATCCTTTAAACAATAGTAAATGATAATTGAGGTCAAGCAAGTAAGGCAGGTACATGCTTTGCACATACTCTTAAATAGGCATTGGTTCTTTAGGCAGTAAAAGAAAAATTAAGCATTTGTGTTTTACATGGTATGCATTCAACTTAAAATTCAGAGAATAAAAATGCTTTCCTCACTTTTCATAAAAAATATTAATCACTTTTCTCTTTAAGAAGAGGTTACACAACCCAGGAAATGTATGTGGGGACGCTTATTGTTCCTTTATTGGCCGATAAGAAGTGTACTTTTTATCTTGTATCAATATTTTTCTAATGGTAACCCCACTACAAAATAGCAAGTCTGTGATTTACTATGTCAGAATTGTCCCCAGTGCCTTCTCTGTGATAATAGTTCAGTTCTGGGGTGTAAAGTCAAAAGTGGGATGGCTTTGACATCTTTGCATCATCTCTCAATCATTTGTACTGACATTAGTGTTGATGTCCATTGAAAATCACTCTTCTCCCTGCTTTTATCATGACAGAAATCACTATTTGCTTCCTGAGGTGGCATTCCCTTGTGATGACCACAAGTCTCCTGGACCGCGCTGCCTATTGGACAGCCCTTCCTTCGTAGCCAGTCTTCCTGAGCTCCCATTGTTACAGAAAAGCTGAATGTCATTCCATGGGACTTAGAGATCGCTCAAAGAACACTTCCCAGTTTGGGTATGCTCTGTTTGGTCAGCTCACTGTAATGTCCACTATGAATTGTCTATTCTCTCACCTGCATATTTACTACTATGTGTGTTGCATCTGGCAGACATTTGGTCCTGCCTTTATCATCTCCATCTGAGAACTTGAGGCTCAGATGGAGAAATAGAAATAGAAATACAGATGACCACAATTCTTTGTCTTATGTTACCCCCACCCTCTGGGCCCCTGCTTTTCACTGCACAGACTGGTTCACTGTGACATCTGCATATCACTACCAGTTTCTGAATTGCAACCAAGAAAATCTAAATTTGAGACACATGAAAATGGCTGTTAAATTGATTTGTCTACTCTAATGTTCTGGGAAATAGCTGGTGAACTTTGTGTATGTAGTACCTTGGGGGAAATATTAGAAATTAGCAGTGCCAGCCCATGTGAGTCCAGAATCCTCCAGTTATTAGTTTTATGAGACCATGGACAAATCATTCAACCTCCTAGAAACCACATTTCCTAATTTAGGAGCTGGAAACCATCAGATGAGAATTATGTAAGAAGTGCAAGACATAAATTTGTAAACTGTTGTATTGTAAAGCTTTCTTTTCCTAAATTGTGTTACATAAAACTCAAGAGAAAAGTACTTAAAGCACTGATTTCAGTAGCTTAGTTTAATCAGTTTCAGTACAGAAGCTCCACAGTTTGACAGAGGAATGTTTAATTCATTCGTTGTGAATGGTCCAAGTACAAACGTGTATAAATGAATTCAAGGATGTCCTATATTGTTCTCCACCCAAAATTAATTAACATCATAAAATTTCATGTTGAAAACTATACACTTTTTTTGAATGTATGTGGGGATATTACTAATTTCCATTTTTTTCTTAAGGCTTTGAATCTGGATGAAGAAAACATGGATTCACTTAAACATAATAGATGTATTAAAAATTTTGAAAACACTGAATAAAACTGTTACAGATGCACTGTAGGTGTTGAGAGGGTCCTCTGTAAATATTTATTTGCAGAATTGTACATAGCTAATGCATGTGAGAATAACTAAATTACAGATTGTGATAGCACTTCAAGGGATTAGTACCTGGCAGTCCTCTTTATTTATTTTTAAATTTTTTCTTAGGACTTATTAAACAAATAGGCTTATGTCACTTAATTCATCTTCTGTTTTTGTTTTAGACAGCGCCAATATCATTTCAATATATATTAAGTTCAGATATACATCCACTCTCATGTACACACATTCATATGCATACATATACAATGCACACATGTGTGTTCTTATACTCATGTGCTCATGTAAATATAAATACATACCCTTATATAAACAGTATATATATGTTCATATATCTATGTGTTTGAGTAGCTTTAATATATTCATGTTTTCAGTGAGAAGATGTTCCTAGTTTGCTTTCTGTTGCTATAACAAACACCATGACCAACAGCAGCTTAAAAGAAAGAAAGGTTTATTTCAGCTTACACTTCCAGGTCACAGCCCATCATTGGGCAGAAGTCAGTGCAGGAACTAAAATGGAAACCATTAAGAAATACCAGCAGTCCTCTTTAAAGAACACATAGTATACAACTCTTCTTGTAGATTATTAAAGTTGCACCATAGGCTTTGTGGTAGACGTGGATGGGCACCTTCAGAAGCGTGTGTAATATGCCAGTTTCCACTTGAGCTCTTCCCCACCACACATATGCATTGTGTGTGTGCCTGCTTCTACGGGCACAGCAGCATTGCAACGGTGACGAGTAAGTCACCTGCCTAGCTTGTTGTAAGTGCCAGCTCAATGGGGTTTCACTAGGAGAACATTTGCAGAGCTTTAGAGAGTGGTCCCTGCCAGCTCCAAAGACAATTACAATAAGTGAATTTTGTCTGGAAGCCAAGGAGAGAAAATCTATCTGGCATTGAGATAAAAGAAGACAACTTTATTGTTTTACCAGCCGTGTGCTTGTGGTTGGCGGCTGTGGCAGCAGTGGGAGATGGAAATCACGCTCTCCTCTCTTGCCTTTCAGGACCCAGAGCAAAGCAATTACATTTTTAGACGAGACTATTTAGAGGACAACCAATTTCACCGCAGCATCCCAGCATCCAGCAGCTTTACATGGCACTGGTTGGAATGACATCTTTAAAATTGTGTCTCTTCTGCTGTGTGACTCCTAGTGTTTACTATAATTTGGTGGCACGACCATATGACTTAGCAACCACTGTGTACCATCCCCCATGGTGGGCTACTGTCATCATGGTCCTGTGACAAAACAGTGGTAGGGATTGAGTCTTGAAGTAGGTTCATATGTGAGGAGGGAACTGTGGAAGAGAAGTTTCCTCATAAGGGCTAGAAAGACACAGAATATGTACACAAAGGATATGACCAGACCACGACTTTGATTGTATGTGCTCCTTTTGAAACAAGATTCCTATGCTTTTGCCAAAAGAGTAATGCAATTTGAGTCTCAGTAGAAATGATGCTTGGTTTAAATGGCAGTGCAGGGCACCATGAGGGTACAAGGACAGTATTTGATATGGAAAGATTCATGTAACATCTTCTTATTGATTTGTATGTAATTACTACTACTACTACTACTACTATGGTTCCCATTTAGAAGGTAGTTTCATTCAGATCATTCAGATACTATTGGAATTAAAAGACAGAAACTGAAAGGAGCTCACTGTGACTGTGGAGTGGTGGTGTAGAGTAGCATAAGAGAATCAGGAAGGAGGCAGACACTAGACCAAAACAGACAGGAAGCTTGGATTCTGTTCTGTGTTCAACACTAGCGTGTTGATGTTTTTAAGCAAAAGAACAATATGGTTTTAGTATGTCTTGCTAGCAATACTTAACAATCAGAATAACATATAGACAAGAGATCCATTTCAGATCTAACGATCTTATATCTCCAAGGCTATTGAATTTATGATCTAGAAAATCTGTATACTGTCTATATAAAGATGGAATTTAATGATAATAAGGTATATTTGAGTACTTATGGGGCTGTAAGGAGAGGGGGCTGTGAAGAGAAGACAGGCTGGGCCACACCAAAGGAGAAGCATGATGCTTAGAAAGTTAAAGCCAAAGCAGTTTAAAACAAATAAACAAACAATAACAAAACAAACATACAACCCAAAAACCAAAACCAAGGGGAGGCAGGAATAGTGTTATATGCCCTTAATCCCAGCATTTGGAAGGTCAAAGGCAGGTGGATCTCTGTGAGTTTGTGCAAAGTTTGGTCTATATATTGAATTTAGGCCAGCCAGGGAAATATAGTAAACTCTGTCAAAAAAAAAAAAAAAAGGAAAGTAGGAAGGAAAAAAGGAATGGAGAGAGAGAGGTTGGGAAGGATGGAGGGAAGGATAGAGGGAGGGAGGAAGACAGGAAGGAAATACAAAGGAGAAAACTACAGGGTAGTATAGTTAGAAAGACAGGATGGAGAGATTTTTTTGGAAAGAGAGACTGACTGCATCTATGTCCAGGAGGTTGAATGTCAGTACAGCCATTTAAATCAATAGCACAGTACAACTTTATATAGAACAGTTTTAGTAAAGAGGGAATGTGGAATTCAAACTCACTTGGGTTCTGAATAAATAACTTCTGGGATGTGCTCTTTTAAGAACTGTAGTTAGGAGGGAGACTAGAGAATGTATTGGAAAGAATAGACATCAAGAGAAAGTTTACTTTTATTAAAGTATTGCAACTAACTTGAATGTAACTAGAAATGGTCTCATAGAGAGCTCACATTTTATGAAATAGAGAAAGTTAAGAGAAAAGAAGTAGAGAGAATAGTTTATCACAGAGATGGTTTTCTTTCAGTAGAGCCTATTCCCACCGAATCAGGCAACAATGTCCTCAATGGGCATCAAGGATGTTTATATAATCTCTAGGAAAATTAGGGTACACTCAGAGGCCACTGTTGAGGAATAAATCTCTAGAACCCCCCGAGCTTTTCAGAGAAGTCCTTGCTGCTGTCAGGACTGGCCCACATTTAGAGACAGAGAGCAGAGAGTTGGGATTGATTCCTTGATGTCCTGGCTGCCTCTGCTGTCATTTTTAACAAAGCTGAAAAGTTCAAGGTTTCTGCCTCCTGACAACTGTCTTTCTTTCCAACTTAAGTGAGCATGGTGGCTTACTTAGAGGCAGCAGGAATCAGTGCTTCTCAGAAACCTGGACTACACCCTGTATATGCCTCATCTAACCTGGAGTGAAATGCAGCTGCCTCTGTGATGGATTCTGTCAACCACACAACCATGGGAAGGATAGAATGGGTATTACTTCAAGAAATTGTAAGAGATGACAGAAGTCAAATAACAAACATTGTTGTTACCTTTCAGTGGCAACTGCCCCATCAGGATAACATATATTTTCTATATTGTATATAGATAGCCTTTTAGGACTTCTGTTCCAATAGACCAAATGGTGAAATAAGAATGCTCACTTCACTTAGCATATTTTATGATTATTTTATGTATAGATTGAGTAGAGACCAATTAAAGACTCAAAATTGATTGAATTTTATGTGTAGATATTATCATTGGAATATTTCTTTAATAGCATCTCAAATATTTCCTTGTTTAATCAAGTTTACTTTTTTTCTTCTTTTAAATACAGAACTCTGAAATCTCTTTAGTATTCAGTACTGTGTAATGGTTCTCATGTAATGTAAATGACCTGTGGCATTAAACAAACTCATGTGATTGTTAAAAGTTGATATTAGTGTTATGTTAGTTCACAACTCAAAAACTATTTTATAGTGGCTAGTAAAATGCTTGCTTTGCAAATATCAGGACCAGAGCCCCAGAACTCCCATAAAGCCAGGTGTGATTCTACATATCCGTAAGTCCAGCACTGATGGGCAGAGACAGGTGCATTCTCAGAGTTCACTGCCAGCCACTCTAGCCCAACGGATAAGCTAGTGAAGTATAAGGCTTTGTCTCAAAAAGTAAAATAGGCACCAACTGAAGAAGACACTTGACATTGGTCTTCAGTCTTCACATGAATGCATACACATGTATATACATATTTACCATGGCATGCTACATGAATTGCAGAAATACTCATGGAAAAACCGACATTTTTAGCTCTTTCTATCAATGACTCTGGAGAGATGCTTTTTTTTGCAACAAAATGTCATGGCTCCATGATTGCTTTGGAAGTGCAAGTGTGTGTTTGGGGAGGGGAGCTGCAAAATCTTCACATAATTCTATTTTTCTAAGACGCATGCAAAGAAAGCAACAGGCAGAAAACAGCATATATCACAGACAATACAGTAGAACAGAGAGTGCTGTGAGTAATGGGAGTTCCCTGGGGCAGAGCACAGGCTTGAGGTGCTTGTGGTTAAGGCAACAAAGAAGGTAGCCAGAGTATTCCAGAACACCTGTGTGGTAGTGCAGAGAGCTCAATGTATTTCTTAAGCTAAAGGAATCCATGGCTGGAGAGTTTGCTCAGACAGGTAAAGTACTTGTCACACAAATGAGAAGACCCAAGTATAAACACCCCAGATTCACATAGAAATTGGACAGAGTAGTGTTCATCTGTAACTTTTTTGCTTCTACAATGATAGGAGGAGCAGCATTCTGGGAAGATCACATGCCAGCTAGCCTGGCTTACATAGTGGTGAAGAACAAGATGCTATCTCATAGAAGGTGGATGATGAAGACTGGCACTCAAATTTGTCTTCTGACTTCCATCCTATGATCCATGCCATGCATACACCTGCATCACAACTCACAAACATACACACACACACATACACACACGCACATAAATTGAATAACTTTTATAGTAATTGTGAACTTTTAATTCAATAGTTACTGTCGCTGATGGAATGAGCAATATTTTTGTAGAGAGGAACATAAGGAGGTTAGTCAGAAGATACATAGGTAACCAATATATTTTTTCTCTCTCTCCCTCCCACCCCACGTGTCTATGTTTGTGTGTTTGCAAGTGTGTGCATGCTTAATGTGGGTGTCTGTGTGATGCATGCACATATAGTGCTTGTATATGAGTGCATAGATGTGTGTGGGTGTGCATCTGGAGGTCAGAAGTTGAAACTGGAGTCTTTATTGCTCTCACCCTCATTTTTTGAGACACAGACTCTCGCTGAGCCTGAAGCGCACCTACTCAGCTCAATTAGCTGGTCTGGGGGTTTCAAGGATCGTCTTGTCTCTGCTTTCTCTAGGGTAAAGATTTCAGGTATGTGCTACTATGTCCTGTTTCTAAGCAGTACAGAAAATCTGAACTAGATCCTCATGCTTACATGGAAAGCACTTCACCAACTGAAATGAGCCATGCCCCCCAGACCCTCATGCTTGTTCTTAATAGAAAAAAATTGAATAAATATGTATGCCAATTTAGAGTAAGAAGAGACTAGAAGTTCTTCTTGAGTATAGGACTCTTTGCTACATTTGTTTAACAGTAGTTTCTAAGCATCTTTTTGAAAGGTAAAGGAAACATCTCACTCTTGTTCCCCTAGAGCTGATAGTTGAGAATAATATATAGATATTATATGTGTTATACATTTTATTCATTTAGAACACAACACACACACACACACACACACACACACACACACACACACACATATATTCTGTCTTAGTTATATATACTAAGACAGGACCATAAACAAAACCAAGCAGACAGGAATCTGAGGGATAGAGTATTTCCTTAAGCTCCCCTAGCTAATCTCTCCAGTGTTGTACAAGTAGCATTTCACACACTGAATCTTGCAGTGTCTTTTCAGGAACTCATCAGGGCAGGGATAGCAGTCAGAGCATCTTTGCATTCTTCTTGGTTTGCTGGGTCTGCTTATGCTCATTTGGTTAAGGAAGGTTAGTGGCCTCGCTGCTCATGGGAGAGCAGAGTGAGTAGTGGCTCTTTTCCCACTGTCCTCTGCAGTGCTCTAGATGATCTCAAAGTCTTGCCAACAGCCAATTACTTTTATTGTCTCTTCCTTCTCTACACTGATGCATTTGAAGATGCAGAGATGGGAGGAAAAGACAGTTGAGAGCTAAGTCAGACTAGTAACCAAGTTTCAGATACCTGGCGTTTCAAGGTGACTGGGAGAGGTTCAATGTGAACACAGGGGGACTTGAATTTTTATTTGATTATGTTTGTTTTTATATAACTACTCTCTGAATTTTTTGGATGTTGATAGGTTCCTGGCAGCTTCATTATTAAATGTCTTTACCTTACTCACAATTTCTATTTTAAATGACCTTAGAGGCACTGTGAATAAACCCTTTGTATTTACTCTGAATAAACTTAAATAATTACACATAGCATTTCTATCTCTTCAAATTCATAAAATATTTTGAGAGACTGCACCTGACCTCACAAAAGGAAAACAAAGAGGATGTTTGTCAGCTTCTATAAGTTGAGAATTATCTAAGAAAAACAAACAAAAGAATCAAAACAGAAAAACGAATACAAATATTAACAGAATGTTATAGAGATGTAAGGCATGTAATGCTTAATGTTTTTGATAACTACTGACTTAGATTAATTAATATCCTTGTTAGCTTCAGAGATGAGAGCAAGAAGGGACAGCTCTGTGGAGAGAAACTTTCACAATGATGTCTTATTGGCTTGTTGCTGAAATATACCTATCAGTTTTCAATTATAGATTGTTATACACTGAGAGGACCTGGCTTGACTGAGTCTCTGTATCATGGTCATTTTGTTTCTATCTGGCTTTGGTTAATGGAAGAGAGTAGAGGAAGGCTTGAGGTTGGGCAGTGACATAGAACATCACACTTTAAGTTGTGTTTCCTATAGCTGCTGCAACTATTGTGGAGTGCATCTTCTGAATCAGGCGTTTCGAATGTCTCAGCTTCTGCAAACAGAGCTATGTGGTTGTAAATCTTTCTAGGTGGCATTGACTTGTAGAGTCTGGCTATGCTACTCCTATTCCATCTTCCTGTGTAGCGATGGCATTCTTCTTGCTGTTGGCCTTTGACTGCCTTCTTCCACATCTGGTTTTACTGGATAACCAATTTCCTGGGTTCAGTGTCTATGTTTGCAATATCTGTAGTTGTGCTTAATTCTGTTTTCAAAGCTCTATGTTTTTCCAATGAGTAAGGAGTATTGTTCTAGGGCCAAGATGGTGAACTTTCAAAATTAATAATGTGTTTGGGAACCACTCCAACCGATTTTGTCCCTTTACTTTTATCTGGTCTTCTTTTTGCACTTTTCATTTGCCACCAACTTCTTCTTCAACTCTTACGTGCAACTTGACTATACATCCTTTGCTTGCCATTTCTAAAATACTACTTCCCTGATATATCTCCTGCTGATGTTTGTCTCTGCATTTATTTCATGCAGATGAGACTTTTGTGAGCTGTTTCCACTTCTCCTGGCATCTGACCATAGTCTTCTTCCTATGTTGTGAATCTCAGCGAATGTATTTATTTAGCTAAAAACATTCTTTCTTCTGTACTGAGAGATCACAATAATTTATTTAACATATTTAATATAATTATATTATATAATTATATATAATGTAATAAGTAATATAATAAACACACATGGCCATTGGTGAACTCATGAGAAACTCGGGGCTAATCTGCTTACTCCTTACCAGGTAGTACATTTTACAGCCATCTTAGTAACTTAATCTTAGTGTTACAGTGTGTGCATGTTTGTGTGACAGGGGACTGTCAAGGGAGTGGGGAGAAGCTGTGGAAGGCTCAATTTCAGTTGCTTCTTACTTCTATCTTAAATAAACACATGACATAGAAAAAAAAAAAAACACCAAATAAAATGACCCTTCTAGCTAGCTAGATTTTTCTGAAGATCAAATAATAGACATTATAATAAATAGACTTATAATAAATGACAATATAGATTCTTTATTTAAATATTAACATATTAGTGACTCTCTACAATGATTTTAAATCCACATGAAAAACATCAAGCTGAGCGAGGCCATGTGACTTGCCAGGGACTCTATCAAAAGTGAGTGAAGCGGCCAGAATTCTTACTGTTCCTCTTCAAAACCAATGTTCCTTCTACATTACCTACATACCTCTGGATATGGAAGGACTATTAATGAATAAATACGTTATAAGCTATACAAATTCTGGAGAATAGTCTTAGGCATTGTATTTCTTTGAATTAAGGTATCTCCTTCTAGAGAAACAATCAATGGGTTAATTATTCTCTCTGAGCAGTTTGAACGTTTAACAACCATCTAAAGGCTATCTCTTTTGAGTGAAAGCATCCCATTTGGAATTTTGTGTTCACCTCACTCTGTCTAGTAATGCAGCCTTTTTATCTCAGGTCTTCAGCCATAGCCATTGGATAAGGCACAGTCCACTTTTTCTCTTGCACTGTATGCAGGTCCACTGTGCTGTGAACATGCTGTCAGATGCCATTCAATCTAGCTGTTGCCTTTAGAGTTCTATAAAGCACATTGGCTTATGTTTTTCTGTGGGAAAAGGGCCCCAGTGGAGGAGTCCTGGAGGCTTCCAGGTGGCCCGTCCCACATACAGGAGAAAGATCTGGTGTTCCAAAGGCTGGAAGCTTTGGCAACAACAGCAGACCCCAATGATACAAGGAAGTCCTTGGTTTATTTTCATGGCGGGTGGTGGATGGATCTGGATGTAACCCCCCAAAACTCAGGGCAGACCTGAGTTAAGTAGGGAGGGAGAAGCGGGAAGGGTCTGGGAGGAATGCTTAATTGGCTCCGCCCTCTGACCTTCATTAGTATGTAAATCTCTAGGGCCTAAGGCCTGTAGTCACACCCTCTACCTGTGCACTTTGGAGGGGCTGTAATGGCCTCTGTGACTGAACAATGTACGTCCATGGAGATTAGACTGCTTGTTAGGACCCTGGGTTCTGGGGACATGGCCGAACTCCTGCCATTTCTCCCTTGGAGTCTCAGGGTTCCAGGCCCATGCCGAGCCAAGAACCAAGATACCTTACACAGTCCCACATTTTTCCTTTGTTGCATTTCAAAATAACATTAAGTATGTCTAAATAAGTGCTAAAAGAGTTATTCTAACATTTTCCTAGTTTCTCCTGGGTCCAGAGCCTTATGATATGTGTGGCATGTGGCCTACATGCCACGTGCTTATTGCTGCTTATTCAAATTAGTTTAAACTGAGATGCTTACAGTGATGCTGCATACAGACCTCAGGAGTATCCAGTCTCGCTGCCTGTCTGACAGTGAGAAAGTGGGGGGAAAGATTCAAATTTCATATGCCTACTTTATACTTTAAACATGCAATGACATGAGCCAAGATCATCTTTTAGTACAAGATCATGATGGGTATTCAGTTTACCAATGACTTCACACTGCCGAAGCTCTCTTGCGTGCTTATGGCAATAAAGTACAGCCTAGTTGTCAGCCCAGGTTCGATGAGAGTGCTTTGTTTATGTCTTCATTTTGCAAGGAGGGGAAAACATGCAGCTTCTGGGACTTTGTCATAAAGCATCGATTTCACTAGGTTATTTGTTAGAACAGGAAATTGTACCAGTGACAATTACAAGTCTTTTGACCGCACACATACTGTTTTTGTGATTTTAAAATTAGCTTTGAAAGTTGTTTACAGAATTATTAATATTTTTCTGTCTAATTGGGAATTTCACCAAAATCTTTGCTGTACTGCTTTAAAGTAGGAACATTGTAGAATGGTGTGAAGTGGGCAATATGAAGGACTGCTGCAAACGTGGGGCTTAGACAACATGCCTTCTCATCACACAGTTTTCTGGTCATGAATATTACTCTGCTTCATCTTGTGCCCTTTGATTTATGTTCACAGGTAACTATAGCAGTAATGAAGGCTACCATGACTAATGGCCAATCCTAGATGGCAGGGTAGCAGTGGCCTCCGGAGTAGCAGTTGCCTAGTGCTGACTGGAACTAGGTTTTAGAAAGTTAAAGAGCATGAACTAGCACGACAATGTGAGATGTATCTAGGGTGGCTCTTCTAGGGTCTAAGGAAGAAGGCCCCATCATAAACAGAAAATAGTCAGGCTAGCAACTCATTTCTATAAAGAACCAGGCATTTAAAATTGAGGGTGGACCCTTACTCTCTCTGTTGCAATCATTCATTCCATTATGATTGAGTGAGGGTGCATAAGCCAAATGAATGCTTCTTTCTCAATTAGCTGATGATAGATTTATCTGATTTTTTCCAAAATGATTTTTATAAATTTATAGTATGGGTATTTGGGTGATAGAATGAAGAAAAGTTATTATAGTTCCCTACCTATATTGAATGAGAATCTCTGCAGTCATCAGTAATACCACATCTTAAACCAGGAGTGACTTGCTTCTTTGTAGAAAACAAAACAAAACATGCATAGCCTTTACAGCTCTAGAGTATATATTTATAATGTTTACTGATACACAATTGCTTCCTGAATGGCTTTTCTACCTTTATTATTAACTTTTAAATTTCTGATGCCTTGTTGCTTTGAAAAATGCTGTTCTTCTGTCGCTCTCCTGTCTTAACCTTTAATATCTCCTTCATTGCTTACAGAATACAATATAGTTTCCTCAGCCTGCCACTCAAAGACTTTCATAATTGGAACCAAACCTGTCTTTCCAATCTTATCTCTAGCTTTCCCTGATGCTGCTAATGTATGTTTGCCACTGCCCTGAGCGTGCTTTGACCTCTCCATCTCCAGGTCTTATCAAGCTGGTTCCTCTGTGCCTTCTGCTCTAGCCATTTTGAAAAGCTACCTCTGTCAGTTAGTTTCCAACGAAGGTAATGATACTGCAAGCACCACTTATAATTATAACTAATTACTAGAAAATATTAGGAAAGTTATCTTTTCCTATTGCATATATATACAATTTAGGCTTATATTTAATAATAAAACCAGAGAGCTCCAAATTATAGCAATTTAGAGTGTCAGATTTGGCCCAATTGAGCTCACAGGGTATAATAAAGATATCATACTGATTTCAGCAAATTGCACAGTTTTTATCTATTAACACCTTCCTAGTGTGAAATAGGCTCCTTGTGACTACTATTAGCTTTCCTCCATTAGTAACCCAGATGGGAAGCCACAGTGTTGTCAACATTTGCAGTTTTAGTAATAATCATGTTATCCAAGGTATGCTTGGGTAACAACACAAAGAGGTAGGAACAGACAGACCTATGCCAAATCTTTATGTCTACAAAACACACTTGGGTTAATGACAGAGCCCTCTTCTCTCCATTCCTAATGAACATGAAGGTGAAAAACAGGGATTTCAAACTGTGAAATGGTATAACTGAACTCTAATATCTCTCATATACTGGGAGAATAATAGAAACATCTTCACAGATGTGGTACTATTTGAACTGTACTATGGAAGATGACTTGCTTATAAAAGTAGATAGATGTATAAAACAACAAGCATTAAGGCAAAGTTGCATAGGTAGAACAGACTTGGATTGCAGATGTAGAAATGAAAAATGATAGAAGATTAGCAAGGTGTAAAGTGGCATTAGATCATTGACCGTGTAAGAAAATAGTATATTGAATGTGAGATTGATTTAAATAATAAATTATCTAATATCCTGGACACTAAATATCAGTAGCACTTGATAGACATATGGTATTATTGACAGCACATAACAAGGTCTCCATAAAATGTTCTCCTGAAGAAACTTTAAATACCTTATTGCAAATAAGGCTCCTTGAAAGAAGGCTTTTGTTATGGTATCTTGAAAGATCATATTCATGTTAATTAAATAGACTTTCGGAAAGGATTTTGTGAAGTACTTTTAGAGAAATATATAAAGGTAGAGCAAACATGTAAATCTCAGAACATGGGTAGATAAATTCATCCAAAATGGTAGGTGTTTACACCATCTTCTTGGAAAACCCTGCACAAGTTGACATGACATCATAATAGTAACAGACTTGTTCTCTGCTGGAAGAAAGCTGACCACTGAAAATTTCTTGAGAATGACAAGGTAGAGATCAGAATCAGTGGTTGAAAGCATAAATCCTTTGCAGAGAACTCCAGTAACCAAGTTGGGCAGTTGAAACTTCCCCCAACACCAGCTTTAGGGCATCTGACACCCACTCCTGGATTCTGTGTCCACCTTCATGCACATGCAGGAATACATATACATACATGTAATACACATAGACACAAAATTAAAACTAATAAAATTATTAAAGAAAGTCAAAGGCAAGGGTCATGTGAATAGTCAGAAGGCATAAACAGCTTTGAAAGATGATTCTGACACAGGTGGTGAAAGATTCTTTAATTTACCTAGCAAAGGTGGGAAAAAGAATACCTTTGATATGAAATTAAGAATGGAAGATACCATTTTATCCTCACTCCTTGGAAAGCACCCTAACACATAAACAACAACAACAGAAAAACAAATCCTAGGAAACACAATCTGCGAGATGAAGAATCTGAGAATTTGGCTAGGAAGATGAATGAAGAATCCTTTGCACTTGAAGGCATGAGTAGAGCAGCACAGGAGCTGCCCTAGAGGTAGGAAGCCTGAAGGGTCTGCCTCCTCATAGCAGATTATAAAAACAAGAGTCCCAAAAAGCCTCTTCCAATATATGCCTCCCTAAAATAGGGACTAGAAACACATCCCTTTAAAACACATGTAGTAACAAAAGAATAATTGCTAGCAATTCTAAGCAATGCATGATATAAAATGAAGGAACAAAGGAACAGGTCAAATCTAATAGCATGCTTCTAAGTATCCTGTTTTCATAAAAGAAATGATTGTATGTTGTTTTGAGATTTTAAAAAATGTATTATTTTTCAGTATTAAATTCAAATACACACACACACACACACACACACACATACACACAGACACGCTTCAGAAGACACAATGAAGGGAATATGGGGTCCTCAAAAATTGAATCAAAATGAGTTATCATGGAAATAAAATAAAAATTAGAAGTATAGAAAAATGTTACTCCTAAAATCCTGTTGGTGTTTATGAAAAAGTAAGATTTGAGCTGTGTGTTTTAAGCAGAACGAAAGAATATAAGGTATAGCAATTTTCTAACAAAGCAACAAAATTTAAAAGCAAATCATTAAGTACTAGTCAAAATAGATTAACATGTGCACAAAAATTACAGAAAGCATTGATGAATTAAAAGCAAAATGGTTTTGTGAAGTAGATTTCAAATAAAAGTAAAACAAAATAAAACAAAACAAAATAAAATAAAACTGGAATATATAGACAGGGTGAGCCCCCTGCAGTGGATTGGCTGGCCTCAGATTTCTCATTTTTCAAGGCTCCAGTTTCAAACACAGTGCAGCCATGGCTACAGACTGCTGAAAAGAGAGTGGTTTTAAGAAGCCAAATGCTGGTTCAAGTATAAAAGCTAGCAGCACACTTTCAAACTGAAAGAAACCGGGAAATATAATTCCAATTAGATGTGAAGTCCAGTGGGACAAAAGGATGTGTTCCTTCTCTACTGCCTCAGTAACCCTAAGGATGGGAATTTATGTTGTTCCCCACACAGATATTTTAATGGCTTTCTGCTAATTATGCTACCGTCTCCTTCAAATCCTGTTGTCTACAAATATGGATCCTCTGTATCTGTTTGTTGTCCTATTAAAAATCTTTCTGAATTGTTTCTTTTCTTTTGCGTTTTCTAAAAATCAGTGGTACCAGTTGTTCTGTGTGACCTTTGTTTAATTAAATAAAATTATTTCTAATGATCAGAAGCTCACATTTGGCTTTTGTACATAGCACTGGATTGTAGTCTGTCAGGCCAGTACCTAGAATATGCTCTTTTAACCTTGCTTCAACAATTTTCTTAATATTGGCTGCTCTGTGCAAACCGACAGGCCAGCTGTTCCTTCTGTGACTTGTGTCGTGCCTATTAATATGTTCATAAGCTAGGAATAGTGGCACACACTCATGAGGCAGAGAGGCAAGGGCAGTATAAGGCTGAGGGCATTCTAAATATTTTTAAATCCACAGTTCGTTGAATTTCAAGTTCAGAACCCTTACGCACACTAAAGGCTGTTTTCATTTGGCAAATATCTGAAGAATTTAAGCCTTCCATGTTAGCTTACTTTTCATTAGACTAACACTTAAGAGTTGCTATGATATCTGATAATTAAATTATAATTCAAAAAAAATTATGACACACACACACACACACACACACACACACTAAGAACAACAAAAGCAAAACTCCTCCCAGTCCGATACCATCGAGTAACATAGTACTAATGTTTAATAAAAATGGTTACCATTGCTGTAAAGCTTAGTGTTCATCTCTACGAGTATACTGTTTGATCTGTCTCGTAAAGAAAACCACCAGCTCTGTTACAGTCAAGTCAGTACCTAAATAATAGACAGTTTCTCATAGATCAGTCATGAAACAGTAAATCATAGCAAACAGCTCTCAGCTTCACTACTGGAAAATTTATGTGGGTTTGTGAATATACATTTTAATAATTGTAGTTGGTTTTATGGGCATTTCAAAGGTGATTGAGTTCACAAATTTATCTACTAGGAAGGGTCTGTGACATTGATGCCCTTATTCTATTTCGATTACAGTGTGGTATTAGGGACATAGAATATGAGACTAAAGGACTAAGCATTAATGATATAACCTGAAGTAATTAGAGCAGAAGAAATTGAGAAAGTTACTTAGGAATACAAGTAAAATATGTAATTTCTGACTATGAAAATATAGGAAATCAGATTACAACAGGATGCTCTCAGTTATAAATGGAGAAATAATCGTTAGTGTGTTGATACTCAGGTGAAGTTTGACTTCGGGGTGTGCTGTAGAGAATATAGAAGGTTATGGGCTGATATTTTGGCCAAGGGTGGAAAATAGCAGATTAGAGACATTTAGCACCACCTCTGCTCCATAAATTTGAGAACGATAACCAGAGCACTATAGACATGTGGTGGAAACACACCCTGTTTACGGATTTCCCTGTGTGACTGGCAGAACACATCTGACTGGGAAGTTAGAACTCAACTGGTAGAAGGAGAATTCTCCATGTTGCCAGACCCAGATGCAAAAACACTGGCAAGAATAAAGCCCACCTGTGGTTGTAGTATCGAATACCTGAGAAAAAGAGAACAAGGCTTGGTTAGCACATATCACTTTTCTTATCTAATCAATTTGAATCTCAGAGAGATTCATGCATCCTTTCTCCTCCTCCTCATTTTTTGTTTCATTTTTCTATTTTGTTAATGATTTTAAAGTTTCTTGTTTATACCCATCCTAGATCCTTTATCTCTGGGAAACTATATTGGAATGCAATTGATGTCTTATTCTTTAAAATGATATTTAAATATCTAGTTTGTGTTTGAAGACAGGTTCAAACTTTTCAGTTGTTATTCATGTACTTGCTGTTATTTTATGCATATGGGTGTTTTGCCTGCATGTATGTCTATTATCATATGCATGCAGTGGTTGCAGAGACAAGAAGAGACTGTTGGAGTCCCTGGAACTGGAGTTACAGAAGGTTCTGAGCCCAAATGTGGGTACTGGGAATCAAAGCCAGTTCTCTGGAAGAGCAGCAGAATTTTAAACTGTCAAATCATTTCTCCAGTTCCAATAGATTCTATTGGAAATAAACTTGAAACTAGTCTTAATTTTTATGTCTGGAATTTGTTTATTTCTTTGAGGAATAGCATTGGAAACAATAGCATAATGTATTCCAAATTTGCTTGGCTTGTTTTTAAAGTAGAAGACAACTTAATACATTTTAAATTTATTTTGAATTATATCACACAAATACATTTGCTATAATACAATTTGATATAATTCTTATAAACACTTTCATTGTTATGAAAGTAAAAATAATATTTTGACTGCCCTTCCTACATCTTAGTAGAGTTTGATTTTTTTTCTTCTGTTTGTTCATTTGTCATAGATGAATATATTGTTTCACTTAAAAGTCCGAGAAACATTCAGAATATCTTACAAATCCATTTCAGAGTCAATTCTGTACACTACAGAGAATGTATGATTATCATTGAGGCCCATGGCTTAGAAACTCTTATTCCAATGCCATCCATTTTAACACCTATCCTGTTTGTAAGTAGAGCCTAGATTTTTACAGCATTCAAAAATAAATCTTGCCTCCAGATGAACATCACCATTTCATGATGTCATTGCAGGGGGGGAAAGTCCCCTAAGCAGGTGGTATTTGTTTGGGAAAGGAAGGGAAATTTGCAATGAATCAATGCCTAGAGAGGGATTGTTCTTGGATTTATTTTAACAGCATAATGCTTTCATTCTCTTTAAAGGTCCTCTTCAAGGAAGTAAAATCTTTATGAAATCAAGTATGACAAAAGGGTAATAAATACATATTTTAAGCTGTGAAGTAAAATTCAGGATATGTGCAATTAAAAAGATTGCCCAAAGGATAATAAAGATTTCTGTTTCACCTAGTGAGGTGCTGGTTGCATATCTAGCTTTCTGTGTCATCATTAAAAATGGATAGAATTATATCTTCTTTGTGACAACGTATAAACTAGTGTCAATATTTAAAAGCAAATGATTCTGCTCCCTTTTTTTTCATGTATGACTGAACAATGCACAAGTGAAACATTGTATGTGTCAAAAGATGTTTATGACAAAAAGCAAAGTGAATGGTTTTTCCATCCCAGAAGTAAAATGTGTCAAAATCTTAGGTGCAGTCATCCATTGACAGTATAAGACACAGAATCTTTGAAAAGGTTATACATTTGCAACATTCAGATGAACAATTAAATTTGAGAATTGTAGCTAATGTTGTAACCTAAAAGAAAATTGAAATTAAGGAAGTTCTGAAAAGATTATTCTGAAATCTTTCCCTACCCTGATCCAGATGGAGTGACATGCTATATTAAGATGCAGATATCAACAGTAAATCATGTCATATTTAGGATGATTTAAAAGGAGCCATCAGTTTGAACATATTGTTTATTCCTGCTCTGAGCAGAAAGACCTATAGAAAATGGCCTCTGAGAACAATGTGGACTGGGTCTTTGATATACATCTCCTTATTTATAAAATATTCAACTCATACTGTCAACTTGCCCATCGTTTAACCTGTCTATCATGCTTGCCATGTAGAAATTCTGTTACATCTGAGCTTTTCTGTGCATGTGACAAATATAATACACTGAATACACACTCCCTCACTGAGCCCTTAATGAGAGTACCATGTAATCATGATGACAGAATTTAGCTTCATCTGCAAAGGATGTGGCTATGCCTTTCTGGGACCTTGTTGTTGGCTCTGAAAGTAAACCTCATAGAGCACTCATTCCCAAATATCTGAGCAATAGAAGCATCATGATAGCACCTTATACTCCATAGCAATTATTTTGATGGGGCTAATACTCATTTAACAGGTACCATCTGCTACAAGGAGACCCTCCAAAATATTATACATAGTCATAAAATTAAATGGATGTACAAATCAACAGGCTTCAATGTGCTTTGATTGAGCTAAATCGTCCTTTATCTTAAGCCATGTCTGCAGTCCTGACTGCTGCAAAGACTCTTGCATTCATTGCCTGCTAACTTTTTCATCTGAATTCCATGATCAGTCTGTACTCGTCGTTTGAAAGACAAGCATAGCAGACATGTAATGGTTTTCTAAAGATGGCTATTATGTTGTCTTGGAACTGTAACCACATATGTCTTTCCTGTGATGGTTATTTGTTTTTCTGTATAATTTGGAAATGTTTCAGACATGAGTTTTTACCCTAAGCACATGTTTTTGTTTTTATTTTTTTTTGTTTGGTTGAGTTTTTTTTTTTTTTTTTGTTTGGTTGTTGGTTTTTGGCTTTATTTCTTTGTGAACTCTGGGTAATGTCAAAGACTGATCCCCAATTCTTTCTTCTTTGTTCACCATATCAATAAGCAGTATTGGGTCCAGCTACCAAATCTGTTTTCCCAATCCACTGCTCCCCTTTCCATCCTAATGACCTCTGCCCATATCTTTGTAATCGTTTGATTAATGTAGATTTATGCAATCCATCCTTAATACTTTTCCTGCCTTCCCTCTTCATCTTTCAAACTCTGTCCACAAGGTTGTAGGATGATCTTGAAACGGAACCCAGATCCCATCATCCTACTAAATAAACCCTCCAGGGTCTTCTCGTTGCGTTTGGAAATGGAAATTTTCTTGTAGGGCTTTGTTTTCTTCTTTTTTTCTCGAATCTCATTTTCTCCCAATGCCCCTAAAATTGTTCACAGAAACAATTATGGAACACACACACACACACACACACAAAGAGAGGAGAGAGAGAGAGAGAGAGAGAGAGAGAGAGAGAGAGAGAGAGATATTCCATAATAGTTTTTTCATCATATTCTATTGCTCTGAAAATAAATTAGAAAATACCTTTCTACCAGTACTGTCTGCTCATGAAATGAAACTTGTAATTAACTCTGGAATATGCTTCTGCTTACTGCTTTTCTAATCTTCTCATTAAGCATTTCATACTAAGGGATATGCCCTTTGGGTTCAGAAAAGTCTGTGTCTTGGCAAAGTTTTATTTGGGAGAAGCACCCACTGAATTCTGTACCTTAAGTAAACCTGAAGCAATCTTTGAGTAATGAATCCTTTCATTTCAGCACAAAACATCATTCCCTATCATCTAATTTGCTAGACTGTGGTTTTATATATTCAGTTTTCTTAAAGCAGGTGGACATGAATATTAAGTATGACTTGTCTCCCTCCTTTGCTTCTGACCTTAATTCTTTTCTTTTGTTGGGTAGAAACTGTGACTAATGTGTCCCCACCACAGCACTATTATTTTTAATGTCATTCTGAATTCTAATTAAAATTTCCTTTGAAATGTTCTACCCTCCAGTTCTACATAGTTTTTAGATTTCTTTCATGTGATGGGCAAAAGTTGAATGTAAACATTTCAGTTTTAAACTTCTGTTCAGTTGGTTTCTCTGTACTGTTTTGCTTATAAGCTTTTGTGTTCTATGTAATCACATATTTTTCATGTTACTAAAAGTTTAATTATCTTTATAAAACCCTGAATTCTAGGGTGATGGCTCTGTAGTTTGTTAGTGCTTCTAAAAGATAAGTCTTCCCAATGCATCCCCATCCACTCACCCATGACGTGCCAAAGAGTATGTCTTATGACACTTTCTCTTGCCACTGTGTCTGTTAGAAAATAAGTTGCACATGGGTTCCACACGGGCATGGTTCTATCATAGTTGCTTATCATTCTTCCCCATCAGACTCTGCAACCAGCACTCACTCCTTTTTGATATCTTCCATAGCACACACTTATCACTTACATATCACTTTGTCTGTTTCCTCTGCCCTTAGTCAGATTCCAGGGTCCATGTAAACTGACATGAAACTGGTTTTGTTCATACTTTTAACTGTACTTCCAAGAGTATCAAAAATAAACCGCAGAAATGTATCATTTCTTGAAAGAATGAACTGTTCAAAATTCCTGTTGTCTATTGCCCTCCTTTGTAACTCCTTTACCAATGAACGTCTCTAGCTCTATCTCTTTTCTAAGAGAGTTAGTTAAGGTGTTGGTAGCTGCTGTAGCAGATAAAACTCCAAATCTCACTCAGTTGACACAACTGACTTCCGTTAGAAAATTATGATGAGTAGTCATCCTTACCTGATGGCCCTTTCCATCATTTGTTTCTGTACTCATTAACAGGTTTCCAGGGTTACTAAGACTAAGTCAGTAGATGGGGGAAGACCACAAGTAATGACACAGTACTTCTCTTCACACCCTATTGTACACAACCCACTTCCGGCAGGTCCCAGGTAAGCAAAAACATATTTGACAACCAACAAGCCAGTCTGTGTCTCAAATGGGAACATTTGTAAGTAGAACTTGCAAACTGAGTAAGTCTTGCTGAACTAGGCAAATTCATTCCACTGAAATCTCATCCCACAGGGTGATGTGGCTATATCAGCAAGGAGACAGATTCATCCATGCCTGGACCTCAGCTCACAAGAGAGTTTCATT
The DNA here is from genome assembly GCA_021653895.1 of Mastomys natalensis. NCBI lineage: Eukaryota > Metazoa > Chordata > Mammalia > Rodentia > Muridae > Mastomys > Mastomys natalensis. Next base: position 243,243 of record JAJTUV010001999.1, on the reverse strand, counting down.
AATGATTGGTTAACTTTCTCCTTTGTTGATTTTTGCTATTATATATTTATATCTGTCTATCAATCATCTATCTTTATCATCATCATCATCATCATCATCATCATCATCATCTGTCTACCATATATCTTTACTTAGCAATTTTACTTGCAAGGTGACATAATCTCAGACTTTGAACTTTAAAATTTTCTTTTGTTGTTAAGTAGCTAGGCCCATTTTTACATTTTTTTCAATTTTACTTAACATGTGGTTAAGCAGTATCAAGCAATTAATTATGAATTTTGAAAGGCAAAGTGCCATTTTCAATTAAACTTCAAAGTTCCCACTGAATGAGTTCTGTTCAGTAACAAACACCAAGCAGGTTTGAGAATGAAGGCTGAAGTGTGAAGTTGTCACCCAATATCATGCCAAACAGAGTCTAGATAATTACTGGTTATTTCAAAATGTTAAGTGGATAAGCCAGATGTTTGCACATGCAGGATGCATTTTTAAATGACAGCTTTTAGAAGTCTATTAAACTATGTGGGAGTAAAATTAGAAGAATATTCATTCAAACAAATAGTAAAAAAAAATCAACATAATTTTAAGCAGATTAACTATGAGAAAAAAGAAGACATTAAGTTTAAAATAAATCACTTATCAAGTGATCAATAGATATCTCCATGTACTAAAACTATTAACTGTGGCTATAAATAGCTGTGGCCAGTCAGAAAGAGTGTCAGACTCTCATATTTGTAACTCATTCAAACCTCCTTCACGTCAGTTTACTTGAAAGTGAGAAGACAATCTTTCTCTCATTATTTTTAAGAAGACTGAGTGCAGTCTCAGGGGACCTTTTATGCTGTTTTACACATCTTTTGGGGGTGCAGACATTATATAATGTCCCTTACATGACAATCTTGTGAGCTGTGTTCAGCAAACCTTAAGACCTGGTCCTTTATAACTGAAGGCACTAATGATAGGAACTTCACAAGAAAAACAATAGTCAACTAACCTGGACACTTGGACACACTCAGAGACTGGGCTACCAACCAAAGAGCATATACAGGTTGGACAGAGGCCCTGGCACATGTGTAACAGATATGTAGTTCAGTTTTTATGTGGGTCCCCCAACAATTGGAGCGGGGGCGGGGGGGACTTTCCCTAAAGGTGTGATATGCTTTCCCAACAAGGCTGTCCTGTCTGGTCTCAGTGGGAGAGGAAGTGCCTGTTCCTACAGAGACTTGATGTGCTGGGGTGGGTCATACCTAGGATGGGGTGCTCTCAGAAGAGAGTAATTGGGGGTATGGGGGAGCAACTCTGTGATTAGGGGAACCTGGAGTGGGGTAGTAGTTGGGATGGAAAGGAAGGAAGAAAGGAAGGAAGGAAGGAAGGAAGGAAGGAAGGAAGGAAGGAGGAAAGAAAGGAAGAAAGAAAATGGAAAGAAAAAGAAGAGAGAAGAGGGGAGGAGAGGAAGGGAGGGGAGCGGAGAGGAAGGGGAGGGGAGGGGAGGGGAGGGGAGGGAAGATATGGTCCTTTATTCAACACTACCTCCAGATCTTGAGGCTCCACAGATGAATTGGACAGGGTTTCTCCCCTGCATAAGCTTGAAATCTATGGGAGATGTGCGTACATCAAGGGGCATCTGACAAACAAAATTAAGGTCTACACAAAATCTGTCCTGAAATGACATATCGGCCTTAGTGGCATCACAGAAAGATGGACTCTGGTTTCTTAAAATTCAGAGGAAAAACCCTTTTAATTTTTCACCCTTCTGGTGCTTAAGAGAAGGCAGTAAGCACAAGAGACGGCGCTGTCTTGAGGCTCTGAAGAAATCCTGTTCTTGTTTTCCTACTAAAAGTCTCAAGAAGAGGAATGACTACAGAGAAACGAAACTTTCCCTTTCACACCCAGGTTTGTCAGGAGCAGTAAGCCTGGTAGGCTAAAATCAAGGATGCTCAGAATGAACCTATTGATAGTTTGTGGTGGGGAATTCATTGTGAGGAGCTTTCCTGTGAACTGGAGGATGCTTAGTTAACGCTCTGGATTCTCCTCAGTACCAGCTGCAGCTCCCTTTCTCACTGATCAAAATTCTTTGCAGATATTTTCTAGTATACTTCTGGATAGGTACAAAATAACTCCTTCAGATCATCCACTTAAGTAGCTTTCTTCCCAGTCTTGCTTCCACTTTCTTTCTGTCGACTATACATATTTATATACATGGAGTCCTTCTATTTTACTGCTTAACCTTAGACATTTATCAGTTTTCCCGTGTAACAGAAGCAGAGACCATAGCTGAAGTAGATGTGTTGATTTGTGTAATTACTGTACTCGGGGTGCCTCACATCACGTGGGACTCATTATAAGAATTCAATAAGGAGCCAGTTGGAAGACATAACAATGGATGCAGATCTCTCCCTTTATTCACAACATTGGGATGTAAGATTGTGTTCCTCCCAAGAAGAGGTGGTCTATTTTCACTGGCTGGGATCAGGCTTAGATGCTTAGCTTTGTGATTTTCTTAGATTAATGGAACAATAGCAAGGGACTCATGAAAGGGTGCTTGAGAGGCAGCTTGGTGTTTAAGAGCACTTGATGCTCTGTCTGCTTTCAGTTCCCTGCACTCACATGGCAGCTCACAACTGCTTTTAGCTTTAGTTCTAGGGATCTCATGCCCCCTTCTGGCCTACTCAGGCATCAGGCGCACAAAAGATGCCCATGCATACAGGCAAAACAATCAAACATAAAACCCCAAAGACACACTTGAGAAAATCCCTCATACTGGCACTCTTGCTTGTTGGAAGCCTTGAGCTAGACTGTTAGGGGATTTCAGAGGTGTTACCCTCTCAGACATCATAGCTAAGGGAAAATTGCAAACCTGTTGGCTGATTCTTAATGAAGGTAGTCCTGCTGAAAACAGCGGAGCCTTGAAGAACCACGTAGCTGAAATTAGGCCTGGTTCAATTTCTGCTCTGCATAATTTGTTCATAAGTAAATGGTTGTTTTTAACTGCTAATTTGGGGACCTGTTTCTCCCACTCCCTGTCCCTCTCTCCCTTTCCCTCTCCCCTCTCTCTCCCTCTTCCCCATTTCCCTCTCCTCTCCCCCCCCCCTTTTTTTTGAGACTGAGTCTTTTAATTATATAGCTCCGGCTGTCCTGGAACTAGCTTTGCAGATCAGGATGGCCTCAAACTCACAAAAATCCACCTGCCTCTGCCTCCACAGTGCTGGGATTAAAGGTGTGCACCACCACACCCAGCTGGGGGTTGCTTCTTAAAGCCAATTGATGAATCTTGATATCTGGAGATAGGATGCTGCTGTGGTAAGTAATTAAAGTGATCTTCTAGGTTCCCAGGGCCATTATAACAAAGTACTAGAGACTAGGTCACTTACGTAGGAGAAACTGTCTTACAGTTCTGAAAGCTGGATGTTGGAAATACAGGTGCTGACAGGATGGGCTCCTTCTGAGAGCTTAAAAGAGGGATCTGACTCTGACTTCTTTATCTCACTGGCTTTCTGTTCAAGCGGTGTTCTTGTAGGCATCTCTGCCTCGAAGTTCCCCATTTTGTAAATGTGCTACATAAATTAGAACAGAGACTATATTCAAACATGTCTGTTCTTTAAATTAGCACACAAAGCAACACATATCAAGATGACATTTCAGACCACACATTTTTCTAAGAACTGAATTGCGCTGATAGTAATATTGAAAATAAGTGTCCAGTGGAAATGAACTGTGAAGAGGCCCTGTCCCACTGTCATAAATGCTACCATGGAAAAACGTAAACCAGGATAAGGACTGTAGTGGTATGTGGCCAGTAAGGAGACTGTATGGCTGTGACAACTTGGGTTTTACTGTGGAAGAGAAGTGACAGGAGATGCTTCTGGGACTTTTTTTGCTATAAATATGCTGAGCTGTCAGGGAGCACCTGGCCAGTTTATTCAATCTGGCATCACTCATTCAAAAAACCGATCAATGAGGTGGGCATACACGCGTGAGTGTGATCAGTAGGGAAAGGGTCTTGATGACATGTCTCGCAGCTTAGCTAGAGGGGAAGAAAATACAGGATTGCTGATTGCTGGTCTCAATTCTCCTCTCATGGAGGCGAGGGATTAAACCTTGTCCTGTGGCTCAACAGAACAGAACTCAGAAATTAACACTCCCTCAGACAGCTCGGAGGTGTGACATATGGGGTGACATCTTTAGTCAGAGAAAAACCTAGAGAGAAGATCAGAGCTATTTCTTCTGGTTCTGTACCTGCAGGTTCTGCTTTGGCTAGTGAGAAAAGGACTGCTCATGTCAGTGTTCTGGGGATCTATGACATTGTGTCAACTTTATGTAAGCAAATCAGACCTTTTGATCTCTGCATGAAAGAAACAGACCACAGTTCTTTATATTACAAACCATTATTAAAATGGTCAGATGATCTACTGATGTGAACATTTTTTTCAGATTATCAGAAGCCTTATGACAACCTCCCCCAGCCCCAAGACATTTAAAAGCAGTTTTGTGCGTGAAGATTAACTTTGATTCATTTCCTCTATTTTACACCTGTAGGTTGTCCACACAAGTACTCCTGTATCACATGGCCTGACTTTCTGGCTATTTCAAAGTTAGAGTTTATAATTTTAGACAATAATTACATTATGACTCACCACCTCAAGGTTTCTTTCCTTTCAGTTACTTGATACCCACTTTCGTTTTCCCAATTAGGTTTTAAGTTGCTTTAAAAGGAGGAAGAAAGATGTCATGTTTTGATTTTTATTTAAATAGCGTTTGAAATAACTTTCAAAGTAATTTCCCTGTTCTAGTAATTACCAAAAAGACACAAGGTGAGTAGGTTGCCGCTTCAGTCTCAGATCATTTAAAAAGTTCAGGCAAACAGCTTGTTTTGTAAGTTATGTATTTAAAGAGAACCTTAATTTTAACACTTGGGAGGCCGAAGCAAATGGGACTCTATGAGTTCAAAGCCAGACTGGTCTACATAGTGAGTTCTAAGACAGCTAGTGCTATATAATAGAGATAACTTGTGTAATGGTTTCAATAAGTATGGCCCCCATAGACTCATATATTTGAATGCTTAGACCAAGGAGGTGTGGCCTTGTTGGAGAAAGTATGCCACTATGGGGATGGGCTTTAAGTTCTCTGTGCTCAAGTTCTGCCCAGTGTGGAATCAGAGCTTCCTCCTGGCTGCTTGAGGAAGACAGTACCTTTCTACTGTCTGTGGATCAAGATGGAGAACTCTTGGCCTCACCAGCACCAAGTCTGCCTGTAAGCTGCCATGCTTCCCACTATGATGATAATTGATAATAGACTGAATCTCTGAAACTGTAAGCCATCCCCAAATAAGCACTTTCTTTCATAAGAGTTGCCTTGATCATTATGTCTCTTCACAGTGAAGAAACCCTAACTAAGACACAGTGTCTGAGAGAGAGAGAGAGAGAGAGAGAGAGAAGGAGGGAGGGAGGAAGGGAGGGAGGGAGGGAGCAAGAGAGAGAGAGAGAGAGAGAGAGAGAGAGAGAGAGAGAGAGAGAGAGAATAATATGATGGTTAAGTAAGTTATCCAAAGATATTCATAGCAGGATTAGAGCCCAGAGAACTTGGTCTCTTAACTTGCATTTGAAGAGTGCTCAGATGCAAAGATAATGCCTTCCCTGACGTGGACAATGATAGGTAGGTCACTTACCAATTTTTCCCTCACAAAAATGTGTTATTTAAATATTGGGCTTTTGATACATTGTCTTTAGATTGTGTAACAATGTATTCTTTAGCTATCTATGAATCAGATTAGTTTTTCTCAGTTTGTAATGTTCCATTTTCACAATATGGTTTAATAGTAAGTTAGTTACTCTGTATGTCAGGTCACCTAGTCACCATAATTTAGCTGATTTCTTTACTCCTTTTGTCCCAGAGTATGTAAATTGCTTCAGGAGTCATACTTTCCCCAGCATGGGTATAATTAATTGAGACGACAAGGCCTGGATAACCAAAGCAAAAATCGCTTCTTGTCGTCCACAGTAATTCTCCCCTAAGGATTTTCCCAGAGTGTTTCTAATTAGAGGAAAATGAGCCAGCACATTAGATAGACTCAAATCTGACTTCCCAAAGTTTCTTTAAAATGACTTAGTTTACAACAAGTTTATAAAGCTACTTAATAAAAGTTTGAATATAGTTTTATATAGCTACAAATGACAATAGATTTTCCTTCTGTATTAGAGTTTAAAAATAAAATTAATATAGGCAATGGATATGACAGTTTAATTTAAACATGATAAGATACACCATGATTTCCTGTAGTATATAAGGAAGATATGATACAAATATATATCACAAAAGTATAGGTAGGAATATAGTATACCTAAAACTAGTGAGAGAATCATTTAGTCATTTAAGATTACTAAAGGAAACAAATCCATGATAAAAGTGAAACCATAAGTTTTTCTCAATGTGATCTGAAAAAAAAGATAATTTAAATGTTATTTTTATGATTACTTATATGCTAGAAATTAAGATGAATTGGAAAATAACACAAATGCTTTAAGAATATACCCTCATGGTTCAGTGCATCATGGAAGAACTGATATACAAGGAGAATCTCCAATGGTGTAATGTTCACGGCTCATAAATTGCCAAGGCTAGAATGTTACTCTCAATAAATTATTGATATAAAATTGTTTGTCTGCCAATTTAGAAGTGGGAGGAAAGATCTCAAATTTTAGTGCATTTTCAGGGTACATTTTCTATTGTAATTAACTTAGGAGAGTTTGAATGCCAGACTAGCTATAGACCAGATCTGTCATTTGGTCATATAAGGAACTGATTTGTAGTGTCTCAGTAGAGAAACTACATACACATTACCACAAGGTCTTTACACCTGTTTCTAAAGATGTCAGAAAATAACGATTTATATTTTCATAATCATGAAATGAAGGAGTCAAAGTTTTAATATGGTAACTTTTTAAGTTATTGGTATTATGGTTTAAATTTGATATATACCCTGAAGGTTCATGTGTTGAGTAATCTTTTCCTATAATAACAGGTCTTAGAGATTCGAGCCTTTGAGAGTTAACTGGATAACAAGTGTTCTAGCCTCAATAATGGATTAATCACTGAGACATTCCCAGATTATTGTCTTTTAAGATATAGGAACTTCTTGGAAGAAGTAAGTCACTAAGGTGTGACTTGAAGAATTCATTTCATTTTTTTACCTCTTTTTTTTTTTTTTCAGTTCCTAGCTCTTCCCAGGTAAACAAGTTTGTGTCTCCTTTACTTGATGTTTTGCCTTGCTGTACATAGGCCCACAGTGATGGGGTTAAGTGCCATGGATGAAAACAGATTAAACCGTAAGTCAAAACATACAAGGTACTATGTCACAGAAAAGGATGATTAACATAGTTGGGAGAAATCACTTATTACTGGAATTTAAAAAATAATTTTACTTTATGTTTCTTGCTTATAGTTTAACTACATCTGTCAATTAAGTGTAAGAACATTCAGAATGGATAATTTGAATCAGATAATATATTTTTAACTTTTGAGTTATGTAGCATACACAACAGAGATAGAGAAAACTATGTATTCCTCAAAATATATCAATTAATTAGAAATGAAATTGTTCTTGCAGAGGTTTAGAAATGGAAAGGGGTGGGTATTAGTATGGGGTCTAATGGGGAACTTACCAGAAGGAATGGGAAATCTGAGGTTTTTTTTCTATCTGAAGTAAAGTAAATGTGGGCACACTATTTCTATGAGATTTTGAATCTTGTGAACAGTATTACCAATTATTTGAAAATTTAGTTCCAAAACCGAACAGATGAAGCTTTTCTCTGCTTACCTCAGTTACTGGATGCAAGTAATTCTAACCTCAAGATCATCCCAAGTGCATCTGCCCTGCAATGTCTGGACCTACAGAACTGTGAAGGCATTAGATTTCAGCTGGGTGGTATGAGATTATGGGTGTTCTTGGCATCTAAACTGAATTCTTTTCCTGCGAAATAATTTACTTTTCATTGTAAACTATCCACAGTTGGTCAAGATGCTATTGCTTAAGAATTTTACTTTTTGTGGTGAAATATGGACTGGAAAGTGTCGTTCAAGTATTAGGACCTAACATTGGGTTCTCAGAATGTATCTGAGAGTCAGGCATGGAGTGTATTCCTGTTATCCCAGTACAAAAGAAGCAAAGACAGGAATATCTCTGTGATTGCTGATCAAATAAATTGCTGAGAGCCAGTGGGCTGTGCCACCTGATGGGTGTAAGAACTGGTGAGGTTGAATGAGATCCAACCCCAGGATCTCAGAGACTTGAGAATGTCAGTAGAGCCGCTCCCTATATGTCTCTGTAGCTGCTCAGCAGCATGTAACCATGATACCCATCTGAGAGGACCATGGGCAGTCCATCATGTAGCATAGCACTTAAAGGTCTCCATGCTAATGAGATATCTGGAAAGCCTTAGCCTTCAGCCAATCACCTTCCTTTCCTGAATATTCTCACGCCCTTCCCCTAAGAGGTATATAATCTCTGGTTCACCCAGAATAAAAGGTATGCATCCACATCTTTCCCCAATAAAGAACTATGGACAAGCAAGATTGTCTCAGAGAGCTACTCATTAAAGTTTGCCACAGGAAGGCCCTTGCCTAATGAGCCATGTCAAGACTTCCAAAGTGCTCCCTTTCTCTTCTCCTATCCCTCAGTACTCGGTACTTGCTCCCAATCAGACCAGATCCTAAACTCTGCTTTTTTCCTTTCTGCCTGGAATACAGATGTCCTGAAGGGGAACCTACACCATGGATCCCCATTCCTGACTTCCTCTCAGGTGGTACACTGGCAGTGTCCAAGTACCCAGAGAGAAGAATCGGAATGAGAACATTTGTTCTAAATCCTGTTTTCCCCTTCTAGTGCTGCCTCTGATGGCCTGAAGGGAAACACAGGCTGTGAACTCTGTGTTTGAGCCTTTGCTCTATCTTCTCCATACTGTCATGCTGATAGTTTCCAGTCACCCTTGCAGAAAGGCAGAATGAGGTACCAATAATAATAATAATAATATGATGATAGATAATAACAATACATAACAATAACAATAGCAATGTAGAGAATAGAGGAGACAATAAATGTCCACAACAATAACAGTAACAATAACAATAGCGATGTGGAGAGCAATAGAGGAAGACAATCAATATCCACTTCTGGCCTCCACATATATACACACATGTAAAATAAAATGTCATATATTTCATGTATTGAATTATACTTATTTTTCTCTTGACAGAACTAGATTTATATCTCATAGTTATATTATATATATATCTTTCAGTTTCTTGTAAAAGCCTGATGGAACGAGTTAAGATTAAAATAAAACATACATGTAGAAGGGAGGGATGTCAAGAAATTTATCTTCCTGGGGCCACTATGCTCACATTATTATCTCTTGTAGTAAGCCCTTAGGAATTCAGTTATATTTTATTGTCTTCCAGGATTGGCTCCCAGTTGGTTTTTGTGTCCCTCTATGTTGAAACTCTTTGGATGAAAACCAAGCTGCTCTAAAGCAGAAAACACTATCCTAGTATAATCACAAAAGAGAATTCACCTATCTCTTTGCTAGAAGGTGCTATTTGAAAACCCTTTCTTGTACTTGAGCCTGCCCTCTTTGATTTATCCTCCTTTTAACCTTCAAAGTTACCATGTCTTTCTACTCATCCGCCTCCATCAGTTCCACCTGTCACTGGAATCTGTGTCATGACTCTTTCTCCCAACCCATGTGTCTGAGTCTGACCTTTGCTCTCCTCATGTCTCAGTCTTTGTTAAATGTTTCAGGATCAAATTAAATTTCAGGACAGGACAGAATCCCTCTGGTATTTAAAGTTAAAAAAAAAAAATCTCTATCTGGCTAGAAGATAGAAAGTTGTGAGGAAAATTCCAGCTCCAGCTTGACACTCACAATAGGGTTTTGTGACATGTTATTTTCTCATGAAGAAAACCAAATTTCCCATTAAACATTAAAATTTTGCCTCTAGCACAGTCTTTGCAGAAATAATAGGATTACCTTGCTGGAGGGCTCATCAAAGCCCTCTTCCTCTTGACCTTGGGTGGGCCTCCTGTCCTCAGGGAGGGATCCCATATTAAAGATCCAAGCAAGTTCTGCAGTTCCATCTCTCCATGTGCCCTTGTCATCTCTTACTAGGGTGGCCCTCAGCAGCAGAGGGCACATTTCAGTCACAGGTTGTGCATGAGTTTAGGAAAGAAGAAAGAAGAAAGGGCTCACAAATGAAACTTTTGCAATGGGATTTGATTGGTTGCAGCTCTCGCTGCAATTACAGTGTCCATGTACACATTTTCCAAATTAATAGTGCCCCAATGATTGTTAGTTCTCAGAAAGCTGATGAGGAAAATATATGTAAAGCTGCTATTATAGGTAAAGAGCATATAAGTAAATAGATGAATAATAACTAAGATAGATAGATAGATAGATAGATAGATAGATAGATAGATAGATAGACAGACAGATAAGTGTATGTATGTTTCTTGGGGGAGTGATGGTAGTCAAATACCAGGAAGACTGTTGTTCCATTTTAGTGGCACCATATTGTTTCTATATGTTCCTCTCCTTGCTCTATTGACGTCTTTTCTTTCTACTTCTGCCTCTCCTTATGCTCCTCTGGCCAAGCCTCAATGTACTACTCCTGAAATTCATAAGAAAAATTCTTTAATTTCTGTTTTCTTTTTGGAAAAAGTTTAACCAGATATACCCATGATTGGGTCCCTAACTTTTCGGATTCTGCTCGGGTGTGATTTTTCTCAGTGAGGGTTTTTCTGAGGACCCTATGCCAGGCTGCTTTGCTCATGCCTTGCATAATCATCCCCTCTCCTACTGTTCCCTCAGCTGTTCCCTTTTGTACTTATCACCACCTAACCTACTGCGTAATGTTCTCATTTATCATACTTTTCTCTCTGCTCTCTCTACAATCTCAGCTCCACTTGAGTAGGGATTTCTGTTTGCTTGACAACTCCCTCTGAATGTTAGTAATCCATTCTAGACAACCGTGCATTCTGTGTGAATATGATAGCTGGGAACCTATTTCCTGTTATTAGTAGGAGAAAAATGATGCATTACTATCAAATCAAACCACACACTCAATTTCTTAATATATAACTAAAATGTGGCTAAACATTTATCTACAAGGAAAAAAACTATCTGCTACGAATGCAAAATGCTTGAAAAATCATTTTTGTACTTTACACAGGTAATTTAGTTATACAGAATAACCAGGTACTGTATATGCAGAAACAGACCGTTTACTGGAGTCAGAGTCAATCTAGATAAATCTCTGCTGACCACACAGTTTTCAAAATGTTCTCTGGGATTCTGGTATTTCGCAAGTGCTTTCTCATTAACACTAGACATTTATTTGCATTTATTTACAAGTTTGCATTTGAGTTTTAGAGAAATAAAATATTTCCACACTTCCTTTATTTCTTAAATTTAAACAAACTTGTGTTTTTAATTGAAATAGAAGCATGTCATTTCTTCCTTCTCTTTCTTCACTTCAGCTGCCACTCATATATATATATGCCCAACCTGATGAGTCCATTAATGTTGGTTTATGTGTTTCAGGGCTGACTCTTCAGAACTGGACAATCAGTAAGGGGAATCATCTTGTGGAGAAGCTAACTCTTCTTCTCTGAAGAAGTTCAATGGAAGTGGGATTTTGTTTATAAAATGTTTGGATAGCTAAGGTGTAGAGATGTTCTATTAGAAAATACAAACATAGAAAACACCTTCAGGTAACTCAACATTGTATTCAACGCTCTAGACACATCTCTTTAAACTGTGCTTGGTATGCATTTAAGGACACAAGAAATGTTTGACAACAAAGTAATAACATTTATGGCTCACTACACTCTAGTCTATGTGGATCAAGAGTCTGATTGAATACAGTACTAGGAGATTCCTGTAAAACCTATGTCTCACAAAAGCTTAGGAAACATGTTGTACCAGGAATGTCTCTAAGGATCTGGGATCTGCTAATCACAGCTTTCTTAATGAGATATAACCAAAGTCAAGTCAAAATAGTCTGGGATTCAAATGTTTCTTTTTGAAAAGAACACGGTACAATTTTAAAAACCTCAAGGCCCATTTCAACTTCAACATGCTACCACCCAAAAGATAGAAATAAAATACCATTTCTTCATAGAGTTTATAATAAATTAAATGATGACTACACTGAAATATTATAGGACAGTGCATGACTAATGGTTGGTGCCCAATAAGTGGTAGCTGCTATGATTCTCATTGTCATTATGTTTACTCTGTCTATAGTGAGGCATCCATTCACTTAATTTCTATTTGGAGTTTAGTTATTAGAATGTAGTCATGTGGTGGCTTGATAAAAAGATGCAGAATAACATGTCAAATTGTCATTCCTGAAAACAAATATATAAGTAACATTATATAGACTGAGCACACTGTAATTAGGAATATATATATATAATGAATTTAATAATAATTAGTAGAAAAGAGGCCATTAAATTTGAAAGAAAGAAAAGAATATAAGAGGGTTTAGAGGAAGGAATGAAAAGGAGAAATATTGTAATTATGATCACATTTAAAAAAATTGCAAAATATTTACATATTGAATAAAATACATTCATGCAGCATTCTCTTAGATCCCTATTAGATATTCAGTAGAGTTATAAATGGCTTTGGTTTATTCTTTTTTTATGAATTTCCTGCTCTTCATTAGTATGAATAATTAACCATGAATCATACACAATGTTCAGGCATTTTGTTCTTAGGAAATTCTTTGTTCTTAGGAAACTTCTTGATTAAACCCCTGTTTCCTCTTACTTTTAGAGAGCATCAATCTCTCCTCCTACTTTATAAGCTTAGCTCTTATTTTTCTTACATTGAGAAAATGCTTTTGGTAGGTCTTGCTGATTATATTTGTGCTTTAATATTTTCGTGCTTTACTACAGTGTGAAGTATGACATTAGCAAATAACATCTATATACAGAAAAGTCCAGAGTCTATATACACACAATCTTGAATACATGCAAAATGGCTTGGAAATGAAGGAAAATTACAAATACGAAATGAGCACATGTGCACTATGAAAGTGAGAAAGTTTTTACAGTGTAAAAACACTGTGAAAGGTTCATTTTATTTAAAAAATCATTTCATCTTATGGCAATTCTGGGACTATTTCAAATATTTGCTTGTCAAGAACACCAACCCTGGCTGAGCAGTGGTGTCACATGCCTTTAATCTCAGCACTTGGAAGGCAGAGGCAGGCAGATTTCTGAGTTCGAGGCAAACCTGGCCTACAGAGTGAGTTATAGGAAGGTCAGGGCTATACAGAGAAATCCTGTCTCAAATCCTCACCCCCCAAAAAAGAATACCTACCCTCTATCAATGTAATCCCTGGAATTTATTCAAGGATCTCTAACCATGGCAATTTTCTTTGAAAAGTTCATGAGAGTACCAAAGAACAGTGAGAATATACAGGAAGAAAAAAGGGATGGTTGATATGAGAACATTATTGAGGATTATCCAAGGGCAAGGCAAAGAGAAAATACAATGTATAAATCACAAGAAAACTTGAGAATTGGAAGAGTAAAAAATCTGCAGAGAAAAAACACTTGTTTCTCATATACATAAGTATCTGCATAAGTGTTGGTATTGCCATGTTGTAAGTTACTATACAATATTTTGAAGGGATGGTCAAGAACTTATCCAAGGGCTAGAGATATGATTAAGTCCTTCAGAGCACTTTCCACTCATCCAAAAAACTTGGCATCAATTTCTAGCACTAATATGGCAGTTCACAATTGTCTTCAGATCAGGGGTATAGAATTTCTTCTACCACCCTTCCTGGGCACAAGCAACACATGTGGTACACAGTCATATATGCAGACAAAATACCCATATATATACAATAACTTCTAAAAGAAACCATGTAAAATTAATGTAGAATTTTCTTATTTATGAATCAAACATGAGAAAAAATTCTGTGTATTTGAGAAGAACTGTAGATATTTAGGACTGGGGGAGCTTTCTATGTTAAAGACATGACTGAGTAGATAGTATTCTTAGTTGAGCAGCCATCTCTGTTTCCTAGTCTGCAAATAAATAGGGGAGCTAACATGTCCTTTTACATAGGGGAGCTAACATGGCCCCTTGCACAGAAGACTACAAGATATTCTGCTATCTGAGGCAGAAGTTGGCCACATCTGTAGTTGTAAGATAAATTCAGACTGTCACCTACTTTTATACGGTTAGTGAGCAGTGGATCAGTGGATGATTTTTTTTTACTCTTTTATTGATTAGAGGGGAAATATCCACAAGAAGAACAGATAGTATTCATGGCACTTGCAAATTTTATGAAATTCAAACTTCAGCATCCATACAAAAGCTTTCTTTGGAACACAGCCATGCTCTACTGCTTATGCATTGTTTACAGCTATTTTGAAAACACAATGATGGAGTCACTGTCATGGAAACTTTATGATTTGCAAACTCTAAAGTATTTACAATGGACCACTTCATTGATAACATTTGCCAACCCCAGTTTAAAGAAAGACACAGCCTTTAAAATAAGGTTTCAATGGCAGAGACTTTGCTCGAATCTAAGCATTTAGGATTCATCAAATACTGAAGCTGCTTTTATTCTTAGGAAGTATTTAAACATCTACAACTCAGTGAATTGTTAAATTTTCTGTGCATGTTACAGATCTACACGATTTTCTAGAAGTATCCAATAATTTCTAAGAAGTAGTGGCCAGTACTTGGCTGTTTGCTCTTGTTTGCATTCCTGGAATTCTGGTGTTACTGTTATGGATTTGAGATGGTGTGTGAGATCATTCTCCTAACCCAATCTCCACCTTCCAGGCTTAGTCAGTCCTTTTTATATTCTTAATAATATCTCTGCAGTAATAGGATCCTCGCCATCTGCTGACAGACTAGCCTAATACTGCCTGCTTGCTTGGTTTAATTTTGGACCATTGCCTGAGGCTGATTTCATTTGTCATTAACTTCTTGACTTTTTTTTCTGTCACCTCATAGGTGCTTTCTTAGAGTCCTTGCTCTAATTATCTGAAACTAGTTCTTTAACGTGACTGCCCAAGCTTTGCTTCTGGCAAATTTTGGTCAGTAGCTAAAGCCAGTATTTTGCAGTGAGCCATATGGGAAGGATGAACCTTGTCCAAATTAAACAAATTCAAATTTGTTGCCAGTAAGTCTAACACCCAGTTGTTGGAACAGCAGGTAAAGAGGCAAGAGAGAGTACTTGGGATCTGCATTCCAAGAAGAGATTAAACATGGTTACACACAGAGAGATGAAACTTTTGGGTTTGGCTGTAGACTCATACACATCTTCAAATTCAAGAACATCAGTAACCTGCACACATATTGATGTATTCATCCCATCATACACAGTGTTGAAAATTGAAAGTGAATCATAGTAGATTAGATTGTTTGATCTAAGTCAAGCTATGGCCATTATATCTGCTAAGGTAGGCATTCTGGTTATGCCAATGTAAGCTTAAATAATTCACTTTCACCTTGCTGTCATCTGATTTCTCATGTAGAATATTAGTCGGTGACTGTCTCATTATGGACTTAGATGGATTAACATACAGGTACTACGGGACTTCCGCTTCCGGTCTGGGCCCAGGCAGCAGATCCCTGGAGGCAGCTCTGCACTGAACCTCACAAAACCCGGCAGAAGTGGGGCACCCAGCAGCTCTGACCCAGGCAGTATCTCTGGTAAGGAGACAGCAACACCCACCCCAGACAGGGAGTAACTGGGACCCACCGGGACCCACTGAGACCCAGGGATTTACTCCCGGCCCGGAGCGCCGGCTCCTTCCGGTCTGGGTCGGAGCTCCCAGCAGATCCCAGGCGGGAGCTCTACACCAAATCCCCCGGAACCCAGGGGAAGCAGGGCTCCTAGGAGCTCTAACTCAAGCAGCTTCCTACACAAGGAGGCAGCAACACTTGCCCCAAACCGGGAGTAACTGGGACCCACCGGGACCCAGGTACTCACTCCTGGCCCAGCACTGGTTCCTTCCGGTTTGGACCTGAGCGCGCAGCAGATCTCGGGCAGCAATATTGCAAACAATCTCACAGAACCCAGAGGAAGCGTAGCTCCAAGGAACTCCAACTCAAGCAGCTCCTTAAGCAAGGAGGCAGCAACACTTGCCCCAAATAGGGAGTAACCGGGACCCACTGGGACCCAAGTACAAATTCCGGGCCCCAGCACTGGTTCCTTCCAGTTTGGGCTGGGCGCTCAGCAGATCGGGCAGCAACTCTGCGCCCAATCTCACAGAACCCAGAGGAAGCGTGGCTCCCAGGAGCTCTAACTCCAGCAGCTTCTTAAGCAAGGAGGCAGCAACACCTGCCCCAAACAGGGAGTAACCAGGGCCCACAGGGATCCAGGAACTCACTCCTGGCCCAGAGCACTGATTCCTTCCGGTCCGGACCAAAGCACTGAGCAGATCCTGGGCCCTAGCTCGAACCTCAGCAGCGACACCCAACTTAAACAGTTCTGACACAACCAAGAGAACAGGAAAGACAGGTTCCAGCCAGAGACAGCACAGGTAGCACCAAGGAGATCCAGATGGCAAAAGGCAAGAGCAAGAATACAAGGGCCAGCAACCCAGAACACATGTCATCATCAGAACCTAGTTCTCCCACATTAAGTCCTGAACTCCCCATATCACCAGGAAAGCAAGAGTCAGACCTAAAATCACTTTTAATGATGATGATGGAGGACTTTAAGAAGGACATAAATAACATTCTCAAAGAATCCGAGGAGAACACAGGTAAACAGGTAAAAGCCCTTAAAGAATCACAAGAGAACACAACCAAACAGGTGAAGGATTTATACAAAACCATCCAGGACATAAAAATGGAAATAGAAACAATAAAGAAATCACAAAGGGAGACTACTCTGGAGATAGAAAACCTAAGAAAGAAATCAGGAGTCACAGACGCAAGCATTACCAACAGAATACAAGAGATAGAAGAGAGAATCTCAGGTGCAGAAGATACCATAGAAAATATTGACACAACTGTCAAGGAAAACGAAAAATGCAAAAAACTCTTAACACAAAACATCCAGGAAATCCAGGACAAAATGAGAAGACCAAACCTAAGGATAATAGGTATAGAAGAGAGTGAAGATTCACAACTTAAAGGGCCAGTAAATATCTTCAACAAAATCATAGAAGAAAACTTCCCTAACCTAAGGAACGAGATGCCCATAATCATTCAAGAAGCCTACAGAACACCAAATAGACTAGACCAGAAAAGAAATACCTCGCGTCACATAATAATCAAAACACAAAATGCACAAAACAAAGAAAGAATTTTTAAAAGCAGTAAGAGAAAAAGGCCAAGTAACATATAAAGGCAGACCTATCAGAATTACACCAGACTTCTCACCAGAGACTATGAAAGCCAGAAGATCCTGGTCAGATGTCATGCAGACCCTAAGAGAACACAAATGCCAGCCCAGGCTACTATACCCAGCAAAACTCTCTATTACCATAGATGGAGAAACCAAGATATTCCATGACAAAGCCAAATTTACACAATATCTTTCCACAAACCCAGCACTACAAAGAATAATAGCAGGAAAGACCCATTACAAGGAGAGCAATCATACCCTAGAAAGAGCAAGAAAGTAATCCACCTCCAACAAACCCAAAAGAAGATAGCCACACAAACAATGCCTCCCTTTTAGCAAAAATAACAGGAAGCAACAGTCTCCTCTCCTTAATATCTTTTAATGTCAATGGACTCAATTCCCCAATAAAAAGACACAGACTAACAGACTGGATACGCAAACAGGATCCGACTTTTTGCTGCATACAGGAAACCCACCTCAGTGACAAGGACAGACACTACCTTAGAGTAAAAGGCTGGAAAACAATTTTTCAAGCAAATGGTCCTAGGAAACAAGCTGGAGTAGCCATACTAATATCGAATAAAATTGACTTTCAACTTAAAGATATAAAAAAGGATAAGGAAGGTCATTTCATATTTGTCAAAGGAAAAGTCAACCAACATGAACTCTCAATTCTGAACATCTATGCACCAAATGCAAGAGCACCCACTTTCATAAAAGAAGCCTTACTAAAGCTCAAAGCACATATTGCACCTCACACAATAATTGTGGGAGACTTCAATACCCCACTCTCAGCACTGGACAGATCAGGGAAACGGAAACTAGACAGAAGTACAGTGAAACTAACAGAAGTTTTAAACCAAATGGACTTAACAGATATCTATAGAACATTTCACCCAAAAACAAAAGAATATACCTTTTTCTCTGCACCACATGGTACCTTCTCCAAAATAGACCATATTATTGGTCACAAGACAGGCCTCAACAGATATAAAAAAATCGAATAATCCCATGCATCCTATCAGATCACCATGGTCTAAAGCTGGTCTTCAATAACAACAAAGACAATGGAAAGCCCACACTCACATGGAAACTGAACAATACTCTACTCGTAGATAATGGGGTCAGGGAAGAAATAAAGAAAGAATTAAAGACTTCTTAGAATTTAATGAAAATGAAGACACATCATACCAAAACCTATGGGACACACTGAAGGCAGTGCTAAGAGGAAAGCTTATAGCTCTAAGTGCATACAAAAAGAAACTGGAGAGAGAACACACTAGCAGCTTGACAACACACCTGAAAGCTCTAGAACAAAAAGAAGCAAAAACACCCAAGAGGAGTAGACGGGAGGAAATAATTAAACTCAGGGCTGAAATCAACCAAATAGAAACAAAGAGAACTATACAAAGAATCAATAAAACCAGGAGCTGGTTCTTTGAGAAAATCAACAAAATAGATAAACCCTTGGCCAGACTAATCAGAGGGCAGAGAGACAGTATCCAAATCAATAAAATCCAAACTGAAAAGGGTGACATAACAACAGAAACCGAGGAAATTCAACAAATCATCAGATCCTACTACAAAAGCCTATACTCAACAAAATTGGAAAATCTGGATGAAATGGACAATTTCCTAGACAAGTATCAGTTACCAATGTTAAATCAGGATCAGATAAACATCTTAACAGTCCCATAACTGCGAAAGAAATAGAAGCAGTCATTAAAGGTCTCCCCACCAAAAAAAGTCCAGGTCCAGATGGTTTTAGTGCAGAATTCTATCAAACCTTCAAGGAAGATCTAATACCAATTCTCTTCAAACTATTCCACAAAATAGAAACGGAAGGAACACTACCCAATTCATTCTATGAAGCCACAATTACGCTTATACCTAAACCACACAAAGACCCAACAAGAAAAGAGAACTTCAGACCAATCTCCCTTATGAATATCGATGCAAAAATACTGAATAAAATTCTCTCGAACCGAATCCAAGAACACATCAAAACACTTATCCACCATGATCAAGTAGGCTTTATCCCAGGAATGCAGGGTTGGTTCAATATACGGAAATCCATCAACGTAATCCACTACATAAATAAACTCAAAGAAAAAAAACCACATGATCATATCTCTTGACGCTGAGAAAGCATTGACAAAATTCAACACCCCTTCATGATAAAAGTCTTGGAAAGATCAGGAATTCAAGGCCCATACCTAAACATAGTAAAAGCAATATACAGCAAGCCAGTAGCTAACATCAAACTAAATGGAGAGAAACTTGAAGCAATCCCATTGAAATCAGGGACTAGACAAGGCTGCCCACTCTCCCCCTACCTGTTCAATATAGTTCTGGAAGTCCTAGCCAGAGCAATTAGGCAACAGAAGGAGATCAAAGGGATACAAATTGGAAAGGAAGAAGTCAAAGTTTCACTATTTGCAGATGACATGTTAGTATACTTAAGTGACCCCAAAACTTCCACCAGAGAGCTCCTAAACCTGATAAACAACTTTAGCAAAGTGGCTGGGTATAAAATTAACTCAAACAAATCAGTAGCATTCCTCTACACAAAGGATAAACTGGCTGAGAAAGAAATTATGGAAACAACACCCTTCACAATAGTCACAAATAGTATAAAATATCTTGGGGTGAATCTAACCAAGCAAGTAAAAGACCTGTATGACAAGAACTTCAACACCCTGAAGAAAGAAATCGAAGGAGATCTCAGAAGATGGAAAGATCTCCCATGCTCATGGATTGGAAGGATTAATATAGTAAAAATGGCTATCTTGCCAAAAGCAATCTACAGATTTAATGCAATCCCTATCAAAATTCCCACTCAATTCTTTACAGAGATAGAAAGAGCAATCTTAAAATTCATTTGGAATAACAAAAAACCCAGGATAGCGAAAACTACACTCAACAATAAAAGAACTTCTGGGGAATCTCCATACCCGATTTCAAGCTGTACTACAAAGCAATAGTGATAAAAACGGCATGGTATTGAACAGAGACAGTCAGGAGGATCAATGGAATAGAATAGAAGACACTGAAATGAACCCCATACCTATGGTCACTTGATCTTCGACAAAGGAGCTCAAACTATCCAGTGGAAAAAAGACAGCATTTTCAACAAATGGTGCTGGTCCAACTGGAGGTCAACTTGTAGAAGAATGCAAATTGATCCATACTTATCTCCTTGTACAAAGCTCAATTCCAAGTGGATCAAGGACCTCCACATAAAACCAGCTACACTGAAACTAATAGAAGAGAAAATAGGGAAAAGCCTTGATCATATGGGCACAGGGGAAAAGTTCCTGAACAGAACACCAATGGCGTATGCTCTAAGATCAAGAATTGACAAATGGGATCTCATAAAACTGCAAAGCTTCTGTAAAGCAAAGGATACGGTCAACAGGACAAAGCGGGAACCAACAGACTGGGAAAAGATTTTCACCAACCTTACATCTGATAGAGGGCTAATATCCAAGGTATACAAAGAACTGAAGAAACTAGATTCCAGACCATCAAATAACCCTATTAAAAAATGGGGTAGAGAGTTGAACAAAGAACTCTCAACTGAGGAAACTCGAATGATTGAGAAACATCTAAAGAAGTGCTCAGCATCCCTAGTCATCAGGGAAATGCAAATGAAAACAACACTGAGATTCCACCTCACACCAGTCAGATTGGCTAAGATCCAAAACACAGGTGACAGCAGATGTTGGCGAGGATGTGGAGAAAGAGGAACACTCCTCCATTGTTGGTGGGATTGCAAGCTGGTACAACCACTATGGAAAGCAGTCTGGCGATACCTCAGAAAATTGAACATGGTGTTACCTAAGGACCCAGCTATACCCCTCCTGGGTATATACCCAGAAGATATTTCAACATGCAACAGGGCCACATGCTCCACTATGTTTATAGCGGCCTTATTCATAATAGCCAGAAGCTGGAAAGAACCCAGATGTCCTTCAACAGAAGAATGGATACAGAAAATGTGGTACATTTACACAATGGAGTACTACTCAGCCATTAAAAATAATGAGCTCATGAAATTCTTAGACAAATGGATGGAGCTAGAAAATATCATCCTGAGTGAGATGACCCAATCACAAAAGAACACACATGGTATGCACATCACTGATAAGCGGATATTAGCCCCAAAACACACAATACCTAAGATGCAACGCATAAACCTCATGAAACTCAAGAAGAAGGAGGAAGACCAAAGTGAGGGTCTTTTTGTCCTTTTTAGAACGAGTATCAAAAGATTCAACCAGAGCTCCCAAGAGCTAAACCTCCAGCCTGAGAACAGACCGGCAAGCTGTCCTCTGAGAGGCTCTAACCAGCAGCTGACTCAGACAGATACAGATATCCAGAGCCAAACAGTGGATGGAGCTTGAGGACTCTTAAAGAAGAATAGGTGGAAGGATTGAGGGCCCTAAGGAGATAGGAACTGCACAGAAGATCAACAGAGTAAACCAACCTGAACCCTTGGAGCTCTCAGAGACTGAATCACCAACCGTGGAGCATACCTAGTCTACACAGATCTACCTCCATGGGCTGAACCTAGGCCTCCCTGCACTATGTTGTAAATGTGCAGCTTGGTTTTCATGTAGGTCTCAAACATCTGGAGTGGGGGCTATCCCAAAACATGCAGCCTGTATATGGAGTACGGTCTTCAAAAAAAAAACAGTTGTTCAGTTATTCATGGAATATTATTTTTTTTATATCTCTTGTATTCAGTTTGCAACTACTTCAATGAGAATTTTTGTATGTATATTCATGAGGGATATTGGACTATAATTTATATATTTTTGTTGGGTCTACACTTGATTTCACTATTTCAATATTATTTGCTTTGTGAAGGAGCTTATTGTGGTTCTGAATTTTTTAAACATAACTCAAAAAGTGTTGCTTGTTTGAAGGCCCTATAGAATTCTTGTATAAGTATATCTGACCCTTGGTATTTTGCTTGTTTGTTTATTTTCATTTTATTCTGTTTGAATGCTTTTTAATTTTTTTGATTTGCTGAAAATAAAAAGAAAAAAAAAAAAAGAAAAAAAAAAAAAACAATACAGGTACTACGTAAATGTTAATTTATTGCTAAAAAAACAAATTTTCTCCTTTCATGGATTCAAGAAACAGACTTTCTCGCCTTCATCCTAGTAAGGAGACAAATAAACATTCCTTACAACCTGTATACTGTTAAAATTTAAAGCATTTTATATCATAGTTCTGGGGAAGCTGGGATGGACATTAGGCAGACAAGAGAAAGCAGCTGAAACAATTGTATCTTCTAGTCTTCAAATACATCAATCAGTATCTCTAATGAAGACCCTTTTGTTAAGTTAAGTAAGACTAAGGCTGAAAGAAGGAAAGTGTGAAAAGATGTCTACAAATTGTATAATTTCTGAAATTAAATGGACCATAAATCTCTTGCCAATGGTTAGAGTCAGCTGGTTGGCAGATGGGTCAAATACATCCAGATAGTGGGGAAACAAAAGTGGCTTTTCCACTTAACACAACTACCAAATACAGATGGTAAAATTAGGAAAATCCATCATTCCCAAGGTTTAGATTCAACCAAGTAACTTACAGAGTGGCCTTGATCCCATCTGATTCAGATGACTCTGACGCATGATTGCTTTATGAGTCGTAAGGGAACATGGAAGTCATGTAAGACTAATAACCATCCTTTGGACATAAATCTATGCTTTGTAAGATTAGGTATTGTCATAGGCTTTTTTTATATCTAATACTTTGAAATAGCTTGAGGAGGTAACCTTGGTTTTAGCCTCAGTCAGTAAATGTTTTTCAAATCCACAGACTGTAGGTAAGATTCATAAAATGATAAGGAATGCCATCAAATCTCTACTATTGTAATTTTATGTTAAGGGATATATACAATATCAATAGACTTATCTATATCTTTTATATTTCATGTTAATAATGTTTAAGAAAATTAACATAATAAAATATAATATAACATATATATATAGTAAAATATATTTAATGATAATATATTAAATATTCAATTTAAGACTTTAAGTTGCTTTTACACAACTCATACTGACTTCTAAAAAAATCAGCTTTTGTTTGTTTGTAACTCAAAATGAAAATCAAAACTACCCTGAGATTCCACCACACCAATCAGAATGACTAAAATCAAAAACTCAAGTGACAGCACATGCTGGTGAGGATGTAAAAAAGGGAACACTCTGTCATTGCTGGTGGGATTACAAACCGGTACAAACACTCTGGAAAACAGTAGAGTGGTTCCTCAGAAAATAGGAAATAGTTTTCTACTTGTCAGGAGCCATAATGGGACAAGCTAATAATTAGCAGGTGATCATCCTGAAATGGCTTGCCTTGGATTATTATATAATCTGCAACAAGTGAGTGCTTATGCAGCAAGGCTGTAAGAGACTTATTTTAGGAAAGATCCTGCTATTATTATGCTTTTCCTATTATTATTGAACATATGTAACAATCATTAAGCAATAGCACACTCCTTTGGAGCAAATCTCTGCAGATTCATGAAGATGTACAGTATTGTATTGATACTATATAGACAAATAGATGTATTCTTAAGTTTTAATGATGAGCCTATAAGAATTCCTAAAATTATATCAATGATTATTAAGCTTTTATAGTGGGATTGCTATTAAGTCCCTTTCTGATAGTCAAAACTTCAATGAGAACTCTGCCAGTATCCCAAGTGTCATCACTTAGATAGTAACCAAACTTTCTCCTACTCAGAGCACATTCCAAGAGGTTGTAAAACGATTAACTAAAGGTCATTAAAAGGGACCTAACGATTTATTGTTGGTGCTAGGACAGAAGATAAAATATTGCCTGTGTTTATCTATTCCAAACTTCACTAATTTCTTAGTCATAGGCTTAAACCTTTAGTGAACCTGTGGAGCTAGACAGGTGATGGATGTTTAGTCAGATAATTACTCCTAATGGATATGCATGTAAACATTCTCTGTTGTAAACTTCTATTTCAATGTATGATTTGACTTTTGGTGTGAACTTGTGATGAACTTTGTAACATGTGATCATGTACTCTGAAAGATGTGTAAGTACTAAAGACAAAGACAAAGACAAAGAGAGGTTTATTCATCCCTTCTTTTCTTTTCCCCTGCCTAGAATTTTTTCCCTTAGAAATTTTCCCTTATTTGAAGTATTTTCCTTTTCCCCACTTAGAACCTTTCCACTTTTCCCCTTAGATAGCTTTCACAGGAAACTTTTTACACTTAGTAATAAACTTTATAATAACTTTTCTAAGTGTTTTTTCTTCCTGTGACCTCAGACTAGCAGACATAAGTTAGAGCCCAGAAGTTCCTGCTGAGATAGTACAAAGGCTATTTACTTAATTCTCAGAGGATGACAGAGGCAGGTCAGCTACAGTAGCATAGTAAGTAAACTTTTCTAGCATAGATGAGTAAACTTTTATTATACAGCAACCCTAAATATCTCCTAAGACCAAAATCTTACCCTGAATCTCGTAAGACCAAGTCTTACCCCCGCCAAAACTCTTCCCCTTCCACTGCCTCAAGAAGAACCTACAAGAAGAGAGAAAGAACAAGATTCCCCACCATGCCAGGGCTGACCCCCTGCATCTACCCAGCTATACCACTCTTGAGCATATACCCAAAAGATACATTGTCATACTACAAGGACAGGTGCTCCATTCACTATGTTTGCCCTTCCTGCTTTTATTTTACTTTATTTTATTTATTTTAGCTTTTATGTGTATGTGAGCTGAAGGACAGAAAATGGCCTTTGGGATGTAAAAGGAGGTGATGATATCGTAGAGAATCAATGGACACAGGCCTGAAGAGGAGGAACAACTGGGTATGGGAGTACAATAGAAAGATTTGCCATTGAACTGGTATGAAGTGTAGAGATTTATCTTGTTATAATCAAGAGAGGATGAAGACATAGGAGACATCTCCTGTGCAGTGAGAGATTTGCATGTTGTTTTGCCCTGTCTTATTTCTGGAAGGCACACAAGCCGTGCAGTCAGTTTCCCACCATCCAATACCCAAGTGTTTACCATTCAAGAGCTTTCTGTGAGTTCTGCTAAATGAATTAGAGTTGTCCTCACATGGGGCTTCAGATGGCTGCGGGTGGTCGTGAGAAAGTGGAAACAACACTGAATGTAGTCTGAAAGCATAGAGCCATAGCTGCTGAGCTGCTGGGTAGTCAGCAAACTGAGTGCCTGCCTCTGTGATCTACAGAGTAGCTGGAAAGGAGGGATCTGGGCTTGTTCTTTGAGGCTTCAACTTGCTCATCTAATGTGCATCTGATGTTGTGGTCTCCTGGATTCTCTTCTTCCCATGTTTTAAAGAATTTTATTTTCTATTTGATGTTTCACATAACATGTTTGATATTAATCTTTCCATTACATTCAGTATATTTTATACCTTTGAATGACCTAAGCTTGATAAATATAGGAAAATGAATCTCTGTTTGATTTTTATTCTACTAAGTATCAGTGAAGTTTAAATGTAACAGGGTGTGAGGAAAAGCCATTAGGAGACATGGGACCTAAGACCTTGAAATATAATTCAGAGAAAGTCACAAATGTTAATTTGACATGCAGAGAAATGAGATAAGGAAAAAGGAGTTGATAGTGTCTTGGTGCTTGTTTTCAAGTATAGTTAAGGCTATTGGTTAAGAATGAGAGTGAAGTGGCTCTGGGAAGATTAGGGTCCAGGAAGAGTATGGTAAAATATTCTGTTTAAAGGGGAAAAATGAAGAGATCAAAGGAACCAATTTTGCAATTTTGTTCTAATGGAATCTCAAAACAGTTCTGATTTGGTAAAAACATATTTACGGTATGGGTGTTATAAACCCTTCTTTTAAATGGAGTTAACCCTGTTATTTATAACATCTAAAAGTAAAGAAAATGGTTAGAGAATTGCAACAGAAAAAATGGGCCTTCAGAGTTTAGTGCTATTTCAAGTTGCAAGAGTGCTTTCCTGGATCTTAGATCCCTTCAGGGAAAATAGAAAAATATCTTAGTCCCAGCAATTTAATTTCAATTTAAAAGTTACAAACAAGAGTGGGGCAGTAGCTTAGTGTTAGATCATTTCCCTGGGCTTGATCCTCAGCAGCAAAAAGATAGATAGATAGATAGATAGATAGATAGATAGAATAGATAGATAGTAGGTAGGTAGGTAGGCAGGAGGCAGACAGACAGACAGACAGATAGATATGATAGACAGATAGATTATAAATCTATGTATAGTATCTAGCCATAAGATTCAGTGCAAGAAACTTCAATTTGAGTTGTTTCTCCTGCTGTGAACAGCATAAATGTCCTCCTCCTCTTACACATTACATAGAGCCCCACCTGTGCCAGTATGATGCTAAGACTCAGGGGCAAGGTGTTGCCTAATTAGAAGAAAAGCTTGGCTCTGAAACTTTAAAAGGACCTTTGTTAGAATTTTATGTATGAGAAAGAGCTGTTTCATGAAGGGGAAGTTTCCTAAGAGTATGATTACAGAGAAGAAACCACATTCATTTTGAGTGTTTGAAGAAGCTGAAGCAAACAGCTTTATATACCTTGCCCAGTAAACCTCCACTTTAAAACTTTCTAAGAAAATCCAAAGTATGAATTCCTATGGTCATCAAGGTTGGAGAATATACTTAATCAACACAGTCATTCCTCTAATGGCTGATGCTTGTCTGTCTGCTCTACTCTACAGAGTTAACTGGGCTCCTTCACAGAAAATGCTTTCTTAGAAAATGTAAAGCTAAGAATGAATACTTCTGTTCTGACCTTTTCTGGTGACTCTTCTATTTCCATTTTTACCCTTTTAAAGATGATTTTTATGTTTTCATGTACATGTGGGAGAGTCTGCATACAACATATATCATTACACACACACATACATATATTTACATATATTGTTTAAGCTTGACACCAAAAGTGCTGAGAAGAGGTTATCATATAATCTACGGTGACTTTGATCCTTCATCCCTGGTCCTCTGCAGGAGTAGCAACTGTTTTTAACTGCTACACCATCTCTCAATATTTTAAATATAAACTATTTTTTTATCAGTTATTACTTCACTTGACAAATACTTTCAGATTCGATCTATAAAATTTGGATTTGGTAAATGTATTCTTTACTTAACATTCTTCAAAGCATCTCCACACCCCTTGCAACAAGTGTGAATGTTTAACTTAGGATGCCTGGTCACAAGTCTGCATTTGTGTACCTACTTCTCAAATCACAGTCAGAAGCAGAGGAACAATAGAATTATTTAAAGGTTAAATTAGGTATTAGTTGTGGTAATGCTTTAGAGATCAGTCATATCATGGGACTGAATGACACTTATTACAGTGACTAGTTAAAGGGTTCATGGAGACAGAGAGAGAGAGAGAGAAAAGAGAGACAGAGAGAGAGAGAGTAAAGAGAGAAAGAGAGAGAAAAGAGAGAGAGAGAAAGAGAGAGAGAGAGAGAGAGAGAGAGAGAGAGAGAGAGAGAGAGAGAGACTGACTGATTAAGTTAGCTTCCAGTTTCATCTCAGTAACTTGGAAGCTGGGAGAAGTTGTATATCTTCAATTACAGCCATCTCCACATCGCTGATATGCTGCATACTACAGACAATTTAGGTAGCACTCAAGGAGTCATTAAGAAGTTTACAAAGAATTGAATATTTGCTGTTATGCAGCTAACATGGTAATTAAATGCTGAGTTTCTGTCCGAATGCTAGACATTAAAGACACATAATCAAAAGCCAAATAGGTTCAGTATGGTTTATAGTAGTGAAAAGGGCACACTTCCACTTTTGTCTGGCGTGCTTTGTTCTTTGTTTGCAGTATCCTTGCCCATGTTTAAATATTTGGTAAATAAGGCAGCGGTGCTCTATGCGGTCGTCAGCTTTCATCTGTAATTGAATTATTGTTGCGGATCCTCTTACTTTTGCATAACATAAATGCATTCAATATTTTCAAAGTCATACTTATTTTTAAGACTTTCATTGTGCAAAATTGTTTGCCAGCAACATTATTGTAATTGTATACAATTGATACTTAGTATCAAGCTTCATAATATTCATGCAATATAGCCTTGTTTAAAATATAATTTATTTAAGCCTCATGTCATCAGTAAGTATAAATTAGCTATTCTTTCTCAATTGTTATAATTAGAGAAAATACTTAAGATAATTTCTTTTGAGTGCATTGCATAGGTCTTCAACTAAATATTTCAATTACCTTAAGAATACTTTTTTGGGTAAAAGTAATCTTTTCTTTTCACATAAAATATTTATTAGATTTTATTCCACAGTGAAAAAATGCTAAATTGTATTCTATTCTGGAGGGGAAAAAAGCTTCAAAAAAGATATCTAAGGACAGATTGATCTCATGTGGCTTGCTATGAAACTGTTTCGAAGGAAACTGACTTCAAAGTTAATTTCAAAATAAAACACAGAAAAAAATAACATTTGAAAAGACTCCTCAGCTTCTTCTGATTGCAAAGAAAATACTTTCATTCATTTACATTACATGAAAAGTGCTTTGTAAAATTTAGTAATAATTAGAAATGTTTATTCATTATATCTTACTGTTTTTGAAGAATAAAAACTTTGACAATTGTTGGTAAATGCTTTTCATAATATAAGTCTAGTTACAGTACAAAATTATCCCAAGATTATGCCTTTGTTTTAAGGCTAACTCACTAAATTTTTCAATTTTGAATAAAGATAAATTTCTACATCAATTGTGAATTCTATATTGACTGAAGATGAGATGCATAAAATTCTGGGAAAAGACCTTTAAATGCAACTTAAAAAGATCTATTATCAAATTTTTTCTTGAAATGGAAATTCTCCTTTGGTTACACAGTTTTTATTTATCTTTATTTTTCAAATTACTTATTGAGATTACATTTCTTTGAAATCTGTAATCATTACATATCTAGTGTTTTAAACACTCTGAAAAAGAAAGAATGAATCTTTACATTTTTTAAATCCCTTTACCTTAACTTTTCTCAGGCTTTCTTTCCTTTATGTCTCTCTGGATCTGAACTCTAGAGGACAGATATAGTGATTAAGATAGACAAGTCAATAATATCTTATTTGTTGCCAAAGATGTTGACTTGAATGATTATTTTTCTTGGTCTGATGCTGAGAATGAACCTAGTGACTTACTGTTATTGATCAATTTACCATTTAAGCACTGCTCCATATCTGGATGGCCTAAGTAAGGTTTGCTTATGAGATATTCTCTTGGATTTTGAAAATTTTGTCCTTTTAAGGTAAATAAGTTTCATTTATTTTATAAACATTCTGGAATGTTCAAATTATCTGTTTAGACTTTCAGACATAAAATAAGTCATTTCCCTCACTTTCACAGCAATTACCCTTTACTATATTATACATGTCATAAAGTGAACATACACAGTTATAGAACATAGTTTTTCTAAGGTATGTTAAATGACAATCATATTATACAAAACACATATCAGTTCTGACTCTGATATCTGGAAAAGAGTGCTACAAAGTGCCACAAGGTAAGTGGCTAATATTTCAAAGTTTGTCGATAGAACTCCACTGAAGTGTAATAGATTTGTTAACCTGTTAATAAAATGAAATCCAATGAGATTTTTAAATGGTTCAAAAGACAAGAAGGAAAGTTATAGTCTGGCCATGACAGCTGGCAGACTTGTCTTAAATGCTTTTAAGGACAAAATTGATAACATCCATGATTGACTACAGTTCAGGGTACCCAATTCCAATGTGCTGTCAACTGTGTGTTTTGGTATTGATTAACACTCTAGCTACATTCTTTTCAGACATTTTGATGTAGAAAAGTTATTTTATTTTAGGAACAACATTCATATTTTTTTTCTAAGACGAATGAGACAATATATGATAGAGAAATTAATGAATAGGTTTGTGTTGTTAATTTTTCTGTAAATTCTATTTTATAAATATAAGGGAAAACTTTAAGAGTCAAGGCAAAGCTAACCAATTTTGTACAAGTATTTGGAGTTACAATATAAATCACTATGCCAAGCACTGAATAAGATATAACCATCTTTGTAGAAGCCCACATAACTGTATCACCTGTGTAAAGGCTCAAAGTATAGAACCTGAAATTTATATAGTCAAGTATAATAAGTACCTTGGGGAAGAAGTGTGATAAACAATAAAGTGGCCAAAGAAAGTTTTTCTGAGGCACTATATGTATAAAGATGTAAAGAAAACAAATGGTAGATCACAAGAGTCCAGTGGAAGAGCATTTTAGCAGAGGCCTTGCATTCCTGAGATGTCAGCTTTTTGATGAAATTTGGAGGGCCACTGAAGTGTCAGTATATATTGGGCAATTCTACAATGGTAGAATAAGTCACTAGAGGAGTAATAGAGTTGATGTGAAAATTACCTAGAGGTTTCTTGGCTACTGTCAAAATACTTGGCTTTGAGATGGAGAGATGACTCTCAGGCTAAGAGCACTGGATGCTCTTCCAGAAGACCAGAGTGCAACTCCCAGCACCAATATGGTAGCTCTTGCCGAAAACAAGGGTACAATTCCCAGCCCTCATATGGTAGCTCACAATGATCTGTAACCTCAGCCCCAGAGGATCTGGTGCCCCTTTCTGGCCTCCATGGGCCCTTGACACACATGGTGTGCAGATATACATTCAGGGAAACATTCATACACAAAATAAGAAAAGAAAAAATTGTTGGCCTTTACTGTGTGTGGGTAACTGGGAGTATCTAGAAAGGCTCAATCAAAGGAATGACTTTGGAAACTGGAATGGGAAGGACTGCACATTCAGCGATATGATTGGATGAAGGAATCAGGACTAGAGTCAGTCCAACAGTTGGATAAAGGAGTGATATTCTAACTGAGGCAGTTGGTAATTGTATAGAGTAATAAACTGAATCTAGTTGCCTAAAATTTATCTGCCTAGTGATGAGTCTAGGTTATGGTGGTGGGTCTCATCATCCCATGTTCCATTTGATACCACCCTCTGCTTTTGAAAGGGTTATTTCTCATTTATCCCAGAGCATAAAGAATTAAAGAACCATTTCCACTTATTATCCTATCTTGTCTATCCAAACATTAGCCTTCTGGGAGACTACTCCTAAGGGGAAGAATCTTAGTCTATTATATTGAAGGTTGATCATGGGGAACTCTGACTAATCAACCTCTTCTTTATCTCTTAATTTGCATTTTCTGAGATTTTAAATTTGGAAAAGATCGTTTCAACAGATGTCTTTGTTAAAAAAGAAATTTAAAATGAAAAATATGACTCAAACTTTTTAAATAGTCTAATTTTGGTCTACTGTTTTGATAGAATATATTAGTGGCTCTAGGGCTTTAAAAAAAACTATTAAAACATGCTTAGAGGCTGGGGCCAGAAATACTTTAATATACTTTAAAAGTCTTTAAAATAAAAATGTTTATTTTGCTGAAGTTCTTCAGGAAATGATTACTTTTGTTTTAGTGTTTGTCTTTTAAAGTCGTATTTGGTGGATTTGATTGTTTCTGGTCAACAAATTAATAATGACAAGCATGGTAGGCAAGTAGATCTCAGTGATTTTTGAGACCAGCCCTGATCTATATAGCAAATGGAATATTATCTCAAACAAAGGGAAAATTAATAAATGTATTGTATAGCAACTTAATGAATGTTGCAGGTTCTTTTTTGAATAAGGTTTCTATAAATTAAAAAAAAAAAATAGAGGGGTTGCAAGATTGCTCAGCATATAAAGGCTCTTGCCACCAAATTTGATGACCGGAGTTGATTCCCTGAAGTGTACAAGGTGGTAGAGAGAAAAAATTCCCCAAAGTCCTCCTTTGACTTCAACATGTATTTCCAGCATGCAAGATAATACAGATATACACACATATACACACACAAAATAAACATTCAAAGAAAAAATTTAAATATAGAGGTGCTGATAACTACACATACACATAGGATTCATAGTTTGTAATAGTTTGCGTTTGACAGAGATATTTATCAGTTTACAGATAACTAAAATAATTATGTCAGACCAACACAGATTTTTGTCATAAAGCTGAAATAAATTTCAAATATTAAAAAAAAGGACTGTGTTGCAGCCTTTTAATTTTGTTGACTGGTCTCTCTAGTCATATTGGTATCTAGAAAAATAAGACATTAAAATGAGAATTGTTATTCAAATTTCTACAGTCTGCAAAATATCATCTGAAAGATGATGAGTTTAAAGCAACATGTCATTTTGATTCTGTGGGATATATGTAAATGGGAAAGCCATTTTCGGCAATGACTTGAAGTCAGAATGAAATATTCCAGATGTCAACAAAAAATATTTGAGCACATGAGCAAGTAGGTGTGAATGCTGCAGGAAGATTTTTGTAATACCCAATGAGATGAGAAAATTTTCTCACAATTTGAAACAACACAATAGAAGTCTGGATTTATCTCTAAGATTTGGATTATTATCCATATTTTTAAGACAAAGGGCATAAAAAAAGGGGACTTGAAAGTATTGCTAGTGAAAGTGTTCACTTCGTTCTTATCAGGAATATACAATGTTGAAAACCTGCAGTAAATTGTATAGATTATTAAAAAGAAATAGAACCTCATGTTGGGATGGGTTACCAGCAGGTAGAAGTTCTTTACTTGCTAAATCTCAAAAGCCTTGTGACTTCTAATAATGCCTGAAGCACAGTAACAAGATGTCTGGGATGGTTTGGCAGGCCTTCAATCTGTAACTGTGAACATTTTCTCACCCTCTTCAGGATTGCTTCTATCCTATTTAGGACCTTTTCTAAATTATAGTTTGGTGCCCAGTCTGTCTGGTGTTATTTTTCAAACACTCAATGCCTACCACAGAAAATTGGAGATGACACACACATCAGATAGTTCTATCTGATTCAGCGTGGAGTTCTATAGATAGGCAGCAGTTGAAGTGATTTGAAATTGGTTGTCATCCAATTTTTTTTTCAGGTGGAGTGCTTTGAAACCTGAGCTCCTTCTTACCAAAGCCTCTGAGGAAAGATTAGAGTAATTCTTTTCTCATGATTTCTGTTGATCTTATTTCTCCCTGTGGGATTTGTAATCTTGCTAGAAAGATCTCTTTGGATGGTGAATCTCTTACTCGTCTTGGTGTGATTGCTTATTGGTCCTATATATCACTTCCTTTGAAGGAATAGATAGTATACAGAATATCACCTTGATCACTTTCTTTTGCCTCAGGATTTAGAGAATTATAGATTTTGTAAAAACAAACAAACAAACAAACAAAGCCTGCTTAGACTTACTGTAGTCATGAATTATAGTCACTGCCAAATTCACATTTAGTATTTCTGTGAGTCAGGTATTTTGCTTTGAGTGAACAGAAACTCCAATAGAAATAGAACAGAAAGTCCAATAGAACTTATAAAATGGATGTTACCTTATGTCTTTGTCAGAATGAAAAGAGTCAAATTTGATAATTAGGGATGCGGCATTTATTGACCCTTAGTATAGAATTAGTTTGAAAGCCACTCCGTTGGGAAAAGATGTCAGTTTTTGGTCATGTGCTAGTAAACTTTGGAATTAGACACAAATCTCTGATGAGAGATTTTTTTTTATTAGTTTTCTAAACAAATTAGAACAAAAAGTAATGGATTACACTAAGACAGTTTATTCATACTTTATTACTGTTGACATCTCTCCTATCCCTTGCATCCTACTCTGATCCCACAAGTTCACGGTCCACTTTCTACTTTCAGAGCCTACATCTACCACTTTACATTTATACAAAAGTGAAGATATAGGATCTGTCTGAGAGAACACGTACAAGATTTGCCTTTCCCAGCTAAGCTGGGAAATCACTTACTTCATGGAATTTAATTTCAGTTCCATCTGTTTTCATAACAATGTCCTGATTTAATTTTTCTTACTGCTAAATAAAGTTTTACTGTGTATACATGAAACATTTTCCTTATTCATTCATCTGTTCTTGGACGACTCTAGGTTGGCTCCACTTCTTAACTACTTTAAGTGGTGCAACAATAAATCATTGTATACAGTAGGACGTCCATAGTAGGACTTCCATATTGATGTGCATAATAGCCACACAGGTTCACATTCCCTCCAGCAATGAGTAAGAGTTCCTTGGTTCTTACATACTTACCAGCATTTGTTTTTTTGTTTTGTTTTGTTTTTTCCTTAATGATCATACTAGCTGGGTCGGATATAACGGCGAAACAGTTTCAGTGTGTATTTCCTTTATGACTAAGTATTTTAAGCACAAAAATATTAACTGGATATTAATATGTCTTCTTTTAAGAACTTTCTGTTTTTTTACATTAGTTGTCTTTCACTTAAGTTTGTTGATATTATTTAAATCAGTTGATGATCAACTATTACTATGATTGACCATCTGTTGGAAGTGTACTAGGTAAAGATTGCCTCCCATTCTGTGAGTCCTTTCTACAATTCTGATTTTTTTTCTGTTGGAAAGGACAGTTTTAACTGCCTATAATCTCATTTGTCAATTCTCTGTTTTCTTTTACTGTGCTTTTGGAGCTACAGAATTCTTTTCATATGCCTATGTCTGGAAATGTTTTCCCTTTGCTAAAGATTTTTGAGTGTTAAATTTTTGAATATTTTAAATTGTGTTTTTAGTTTTCTCAAGGTGTAATATTTCTGCTAGGAGCAAACTATAGCTTTTGGATGAACATATGAAACTAAGTTTCAGTTTGTTCTGGGACATATTCTTCCAATGTGTACTTGAGTTCTAGATGATCAAGTGATTTTAACTATTTTCCTACAATTCCTGCTTTGTGCTATACACTTTAAACCACATACAGGATCTCTATTTAAGTTATAAGCCATATACATTTTATACATAACATAATCTGTAATATATTCTAAGTACATAGTATATGTATTATATATAAATAGCATAGTATATGTTATTTAACATCTTTCTGTATGTAAATGATATGTATGTCCTTTATAAATCTATAATATCAGGAAATGTGAAATGAATAAACAGTTTTAAGAGCTTAAAAGTGAGTGCATACCATATTTGTCTTTTTGGGGGTTGGGATACCTCAGTGAGGATGATGCTTTTTTTTTTTTTTCTAGTTCCATCCATTTGCCTGCAAATTTCATGATGCCATTGAGTAAATGTACAACATTTTCTTGATTCTTCTGTTGATGGACATCCACTTTGTTTGACATTTTCAGTTATTATGAATAAAACAGCAACGAACGTCGTTGAGCAAGTGTCCTTGTGGTAGGATGAAGCATCTATTGGGTACATGCCCAAGAGTGGTACAGCTGGATCTTGAGGTAGATAGACTTCCATCTTCCCGAGGAGCCTTCTATACTGATTTCCACAGTGGCTGTAGAAATTTGCCCTCCCATCAGCAATGAATGAGTGTTTCTTTTATTTCACATCCTTGCCAGCATGAGCTGTTTCTTGTGTTCTCAATCTCAGCCATTCTGACAGGTGTCAAACGAAATCTCAGAGTCATTTTGATTTGTGTTTCCCTGATGCTAAGGATGTTGAACATTTCTTTAAATATTTTGTTCAGTCTTTTGAGTTTCCCCTGTTGAGAATTCTAGGTTTAGATCTGTATTTCATTTTTTAATTGGGTTATTTGTTTTCTTGGTATCTAGTTTTTTTTTTTTAGTTCTTTATATATTTTAGATATTAGCCCTCTACCAGATATGTAGTTGGTAAAAAATCTCCCATTCTGCTGGCTGCCATTTTGTTCAAAAGACGATGTCCTTTACGTGCAGAAGTTTTTCAGTTTCATAATGTTCCATCTATTAATTGTCTTCTGCATGTCTGTGCTGCTAAGGCAGCTCTGAATAATATAATAATAATAAATAATAATAATAATAATAATAATAATAATAAAACTGTTGGAAGTATCACATGCAAAAAAAGAACTTACCAGCTGAAACATTTGATTCAAGTATATCTTCTGAAAAATAATATCTCAGTATGCAATTCAAAAATATGGAAAGCATGTGCCTGATGGGATGACGTGTATTTGCAATCACATGGAGATTGAATTCTCTGCCTAGGTTATCTATTTTCAGTTTGACACCATAGTTTGCTTACATAAAAGATTTGATATAACTGTAGCTTTGTATCCATTTGGTGGGAAAAATACGATTTCCTACTGAAATTGTATAGATTATTTCTCTCAGGTTAATATAGAATTTTGATTATGTTACTGTATATAATAGACCATAGAATTATGTGAATTTTGTCAAAATGTCTAATAATTTTAACAGGCATTCTCATTTGATCTACATTTATTGAGTGACAGCTCTGTACTAGGACCTTCTTAACTTAGCAAAAGAAGCGTCAGCAGGTAGAGACTGGCTCGGTCCATAACGTATTGCCATGCAAGCACAAGGAATTAAGTTTTATCTGCAGAGTTTGTGTGAAAATGCACAGTATGGTAGAGTATGCTTGTAATCCCTGGAGGGTGGAGACAGGACAATTGCTGGAGCTCACTGGTCATCTAGTCTAGCGTAATTAGTAAGATGCAGGCCAATGAAAGACCTTGTGTCAAAAGAGGTAGATAGTGCTTCTGAGGATTACGTTGGAGCAAGTTATCCTACAGTCTTTCTACCCACATGCACACATGGGTACCCACACCTGCCTATCTATCAACAGCACATCCACATGTATAGTCCTGAATGCACACACATGTGCATGCACACCTGCACACACAAACACAGATGAATAGAACATCTGCATGCACAGTCATATGAATGTGCACAGTCATACATACATAAATACATTAAAAAGAAGCTAGAATTATGGATTCTAGTTCCAATTCTATTACTAAAGCCTGAATATAGAAGAAAATATTAGCAAGTAAACCAATTACTATATTAGTCCCATGATTTTTACATGAATTAATATGAGTTAGTAACTCATATTATAAGTTATTAAAATAAATTATCATATTCTGACATTACCAGCATTAAATGTAATCAAGAATGACCTTGACATTGGTTGGTGAGCACTATAATAAAATGAGTATGTTTTAAATCATATTTTAAGGCTAAATTTAAAGTGTCATGGTTTATAAGTGTAATTGAGCAGATTTAGATCTGGACAACTCTTGCTATTTTAAAAATAAAATTTACCCAGTGAGGGAAAGATGATTTGCTTCATTTAACATGATTATGAGGTAACTTTGAAAAGAATCTTCCAAAATATTTTAAGCAATGTGCCAAATAAAATCTCAATACCATTTATAAACATAAAAATCTAAGAAAAAAGAATCTTCAGACATTCATATATATGTGCATGCATTCATCACCAAAAATAGTTCTCTATCATCTCAATGCTAACAGCATGGTCTAATGTAAGCATTATAAAGGCAGGGATATCTTCAGAAATGTTTTCAGTGGACCACTTGAAACATCAAGTCTTACTTTTGGAAATGCCCCAAACCATACTAACATCTACACTCATGGACCCAATTATAGCCAATTATATAAACCAACATGTGACACTCTCACAAGTTTCCCCTTGGGAGGACATCCATCATTTTTGTTAACTGAAAAATTTGTATGTATTTTTAATCTCGTACGACGTGCTGAGCTTAAAGCTTACAGTGTCTAATTTTCCAGTGTTCTACATAAAACGTGCTTTTCAAAAGGATGTGCTTGCTGTTTTTTTTTCTTTTTGTTTTTCTTTTTCTTTTTTATTGATCAGTGTGGTTGATTTATCTGCCTTTTGGTAAATAGTCATTGTGCATTGCAATTTAATGTTATTTTTATGATTTCCTTAAAAATGATGTTAGTAGCCATTTACAGTTAAATGTGCCTTTAAAAAATCTGTACATTTCAGTAAGTACTTTAGACTTAATGAATAGACCAAATGTAGACCACTCAAGGCAACACATTTTGTGGAGATGGTAGTTTAGTTTGTTTATAAAATGTTCAATCATGGGAATTTGTAAAATCACTCAATATTACCAACTTGTGGCCGATTTTTACTGCCGATGATAATGAGTTTTTACAAAGCATGCATTTAAACATCTGTAAGCCTGGTTTTAACACTTAGCCCCATACAACGACTACTGCAATTTAATGACATGTGGAAAAGAAATGATGTGACAGTCACAGTTTCTTCTCCTCTGAACAATGTTATAAGAATTCTCTTGTACTTTAAGGTTTTGCATTTCCCTCCTGTTTACTTTCAATATCATAGTCATTGTAGTTTAAAGATCACAACACAGGCTGTGTTCTGAGCAGAACTGGAACCATGTTTGTTTTTGTTTTTCATAATTACTTTTTAGCATTTAGCACCTACAAGTTACTTGAAATACGGTAGCATTTCTCACAAATGGTTTTTGAGTGTGTTAATACAAGGCTGAACTCTATGTCAAGTCTTTTCGTTTGATTCTGTCTTTGACAAAAGTTGTAACTGTGCATTTAGAGAAATAACTGAAGATCCCTAGAGCAGATCAAGAATCTTTTAGGGATTTCCTTAAATTTAATTAAAAGTTTCCAATAGATGTTTTTCTTATAGATTATAATGACATTACTTACATTTTGTCTTCTGATAAGTATGTTCACAGTTTTATGACAGAAATTAAGAGAAAGTAGGTACAGTAGGAACGGCATTTGCTAGCATTGACAAGAAAGAATAATATTCCAGGTATCTCCCTTCATCAGCAAACATGTTCATACAGATGTAAAGTGAATTTTTGATCTCATGGCATATACATGCTTCCTGATAAGTTCTAACGTCTTCTATACCAAACTTTCTAGAGGACGTAAAGACATAATTCCTTCATCCCATGACTTAAAAAGAGAAACAGAATTGGCAAGCATATGCCCTTCTTCCCAGTGAAAAGGTGTTAGAACTTTTTTTCCTTGGAAATATGGGTTCATCAGAAGTAAGTCTTATCATGGTCCCAAACTAAGGAAAAATACTCCTCAATATTTCTGACTGTACTCTACAACAGAGCGTCTCAAACCTTAGTGTTTCCAGATCCTGTGTGATTCTCACTGTTACAAGACTGGGTTTGACATAGTTGGAATTAGCTGCTGAAGGGACCATATTTTGAACAGTGAATGCTACTCAAGTGTCCATAGAACAGCACATATGGAGGTGGAGGGGTGGGAAGAGAGAGAAGAGAGAGAGAAAGAGAGAGAAAGAGAGAGAGAGATGCTTCTAATCTCATGAGAAGGATTTTAGTTGAGATTTTATACTCTTAGATCTAATCTAGTCTACAAAATACAGAGAACTATTAAGCAGTATCCTGTCAGGTCATGAAGTCAGATTTTTGGGACCTTTTCACTCTAAAAGCTGTAAATGTTTATTACATATAGAGGAGTTCCTTTGCTTTTATAGTGCATGTGTTTCTGTTTAAGGTAAAGATTGTGTCTGTGTGTGTGTGTGTGTGTTTCACTTGGTAGACATGAGAAACTGTTGGCTTCCCTTTGACATGTAGACTGGCTTTGCTATTATGAAAATGGAAATCATGGAAAACTTAAAGTGTTATGCAAATTTGGTCTTAATTATGATCAAAATGTTGTTTGGTAACATTGTAGATTCTCTTCATTGAGAACAAATTTAAAATGTAGGATTTGGTTGAAATATGAGCAATAGAAAATTTGGTTTGAGTCAAAAGTTTCAAATATGTCTTAAGGTAGTACAGGATCCTTGTATGCCGTTGAGTATAAATATGTACTATTGGCTTAGTTTTCTTGTTTACTTTTGGATAATCCATTTTGTCTTAGGGTTAGATGCTTTACTTAGCTTTAAGAAGCCACTATTTGGATGAACATGATTTGTACAAGTGGAGGAGGGCATATTACTATGGTCATGGGATATGACACACTAACTTACATAATATAAAGTTGTTAAAAAATACTAAGGGAAACATTTTCTGCCCAGTGAGGGTGTGTGTTCTCAGAGCTGCTCAGTTTTACCCGGCCAGGCATGAGCATCCAGCTTGTGGCCTTTTTACTTATTGTAGCAAATATAATTAATTTCTGTCACAAACTAGCAGAAAAAACTTTTTATTTTTATTTGTATATATATCTATCATCTATCTATTATCTATCTATCTATCTATCTATCTATCTATCTATCTATCTATCTACCTTTAAAGTAAAGATTTTCTTTTGAATTTAGGTAGTCTGGAAAACTCTGTTGCCATTTCAAATGTGAGAGTTTTCAGATATGTCTTCCTATTAGGGATCCACCAATATGGATCCTTGCAATAATGAGACAAGTTGAATCTTTATTTAAGCCTTTTTCTGGGAAGAGATACCTGGGATGTATTCATAGATCAAAAGGACATGTGGATGGATGCTCTTTAACTCAAGATTATCAGTTACAATAATTGCTGCATTTTTACATATCCATTTTGGGATAATTTATGCATACATAAAAATAAACTCATTTCTAGTTCAATGAATTCTTGATGGGAGAATGATTTTTGAGACTGTATGCAAAGTGTTTATCTGTTATTAAAAAAAAAACTACTTTGTTAAGTAAGAGGGAATAGGACATTAAAGTACATATGATAAAGAGAGATGATTTTATTAACTCATTTTTTTAAGTTGTTCAGGTAAGATCAGGAAAACACTTCACATTATACTGCAGGTATCTGCATATTCTGCAGGCCAAAAAGGTATAGGAAACGCTTACATTTGCAAGTTTGTGTTAAGAAAAATGGAAGTGGTGGGAATTTGATTTCCTTCATGGCCCTGGGAACATTATTTCATTCTTGATGAGATGGTAAACTTTGCAAGAGTAAGCTTTTTGTTTTTCTTGTAGCTGAACAATTACATGAACTTGGACCCTCACATGCACAGCAGATATTCTACCTGAGACTGCTAGAGGCCTTTTCTAGGCAATGGCTGATGTAATTAAATTCCCATTCTCCAGATCTGCTATGATGTTTTTATATGGTAAAATTGAAAGTTTTTTAATAAAGAAGAGTAATAAGACTATCCTTTTAATGATTATTAGTAGAAAAAAATTTTCCCTTTGTCATGCATTATTAAGAAAATATTCTAACCATATTTTTTCTCCTTACCTAAAAAGAGATATTTCTATATGCTATGGCTTGACTATTCTTAGACCGTTGAGTACACATATGCTCAGTCAGCTCCTAAATCATACAGTGCTTCTTCAGGTTTATTTTCTTTGATGTTTCTCTTTTCTTCTAATATATAAGTTTCTGGAGAATAGGAAATTGACTTACTTCTTCAGAAGTTCTTTAGTGTTATAAATCAATAATTAAATTAGATCAGAGCTTTAATTCCTGTAAGCAGAACACCATTCTTTTTATAACCCAAATGATAACCTCAGATATGCTTGTGACTCACAAGTTGGCTTCATTCATGTCTGGCTCTTCATCCAACTTCCCAATCGGTCTGGCTCATGGGCATTTGATTCATTTCGCCCCCCATTCCTACTCATATGTCACCTGCTTTGAATGGCATCAGTGTGAGAATGTTGTCAGGAAACAGCGTAGCAGGCTGGGCAGTGTGCCAGTACCATTGTAAATGGAGATGACCAAAGTGAAAGAGAGGCGGAGGTGAGTGGGTGAGTGGCAATCTAACAGTATTGCATTGATCCAGAAGTAAAAGGAAGACAGGGAAGGATGCATCTCAGATGCACAGACCACTTCACTTGGTTTCATAGGCCTTAAAAACTGGTTTGACATAAAGACCACTTATTCTAGCAGAAAACTGCTTTCTAAGTGTGAACTTTATAAAACCCTTTCATGAATGAAAAGAGGGGCAGTACAGTGACAGGAAATGTCAGACTGTAATACTGAACTAGAAAACCCTTTAAACTATCTACTGCTACTGGGCACTGAATAAGCAGAAGATGGCATGGCATTAGAAGTTGAATTCCGAAGAATTTATTTTACTCTATTTTGTTTAAAACAATCGACCCTTCTACTAAACTGAAGAGCCCAGTGCAAACTAGTAACACTGTATAATGTTGGTGGGATTAAAGTAGTGCAGGCACGGTGGAAAACAGCCTTAAGGTCCCTCAGGAAAGTTAAATAGGACTATGATTTGGAACGTTTACTTGGTAGGTATTTATCCGAAAGAACTGAAAT
This sequence comes from Mastomys natalensis, assembly GCA_021653895.1. NCBI lineage: Eukaryota > Metazoa > Chordata > Mammalia > Rodentia > Muridae > Mastomys > Mastomys natalensis. The sequence continues at coordinate 200,774 of JAJTUV010001999.1, read as the reverse complement.
CAGATTCTGGAGGGGATATTAATATGATTCCCAAAAACTAAATTCAGTAGATCAGAGGGATTTTTAAACAGAAATGTGATTTGGTGAAACAAACTTACAGGTGGTGCTTGAAATACCTCCAGTATAGCATCAGTTCATCATATGCTAAGGGGAAAGGGACTGAGCTGAGGGTTGAGATTGTGGTGGGGATGGGGAGGCGGAATGGGCAGGAATGAGAACTAGAGTCAGGGCAATAAAGAAATTACTTCAAGCTTTGGCACTAACACGGTAAATTCAAACTAGAATGAAAGAGATAGCCAAGGTTAAAGATCACATAGGGAGGGAAGCGCTTGGGAAACGTAGGGTCCAGGCAGAGAATAATGGAAGCATCAAGCATATTAAGCATCACGGGTGAATGCTGACGTGTCCAGCTTCCGAGAAATAGTTGGCAGAAGTGATGTGGAGAAATGTGCTTTTATGAGTTGAGTGGATACAGACAAGCCATCACATGCCTGATTAACATGAGTTGGGGGGGAGTTCTTTTGCTTCCCAGTGTGCTAGAAAGCAGGAGAATTTATACAATTTCTCTCTTGTACTTCAGCCTCCAGGACCCTTTCCAAGGGTCCCAATGGTGATGATTGATTTGTTTTTTCAGTAGCTGGATGCTGACTGATACACACATCTCGAACTATCCTGTGTAAGTGAATTGAAAGACCATAATCCACACAGGCCAAGTTTGAGCTTTTCAATAAACAGGAAAGAATAGTCTAGTAAACGATTATCAACCTAAATATTTTAATGCACCCCTTCCTTCTATACCCTTAGTAATAATCCTAAAAACTAAACACTCAATAAAAAGAGACACTATCATTTGTGGTTAAGCACTGGGCAGCTGAATCTTATCTTTATTTGACTCAACCTTGCCCCAGGCCTCCTTGTATTCAAGTAGGTATTCAGAAACACAACATCAACATTCTGATAACACAGGAGTCACTTAAAAAGCAGTAAAATAATTCCTAATGTCAAAATATCAAACCAAAAAATAACATGAAATTCTTCTTATTTCAATTAGCTCATAGGGGCTCACAGAAACTGAAGCAACAATCTCATAGCCTCTATGAGTCTGAACTAGGTCCTCTGCATATATGATATGATTGTGCAGTTTGGTGTTCTTGTGGGACTCCTACAGTGGGAGTGGGGGTGTGTCTGCATCTTTTGCCTCTGCTCGGGACCCTTTGGCTCCTACTGGGTTATCTTGTCCAGCCTTGATATGAGGGCTTGTTCCTCATCTTATTGCAAGTTGATATGCCATGTTTGGTTGACATCCCTGAGAGGCCTATTTTCTGAAGGGACATGGAGGAGGAGTCAGTCTGGGAAAGAGGAAAGGTGGGTGTGTGGCAGGGGGGAAGGGGAATGCAGGAAAGTGTGGAAGAAGGGGAAACTCTAGTCAGGATATAATGTATGAGAGAATATTAGAAAGAACAGTTAAACACCACCAATAAATACAACCCTAAATTCTGGTAGACCTGTCATCTACGAAGTACAAGGGTACAAGCAGAGGCCCATGGTGCAGGGACCATCACTCCTCAAAATTCTATACACCAGTCAGTGCATCTGACAGGCACATCACAAGAAAAGAGTGTTGTCTATTAAAGTGCTCTGAAAAGGAAATTGGGTAACGACGGAAATGAGAATGTCTCTTCCTCCAAAACCATTCATAGCTCTTTTCGTTCTATAAAAGGGAGAATCACTGTTCTTTATGTCTGAGATATTTGAAGTTCAAGATGTACTTGTGGGAAGTTGCTTTATATTTCCTATAATCTCTGAGCTGCCTCCTTTCCTAAGAGGAGATAATAATTCTCATTAATAGCCTTCTAGAAGACTCAACTAGTTCCAAAGTATGTGACTGAGTGGACAAGATTATTCACTATGCAGCCCACCAAGTCTAGGGGTTTTGGTAGGATCAGTTAAACATCACTGGTAGTTTAACCATCAGTTAATCTAGGTAGAATAGACATTTCCCACTAAAGTGGACCAGGAGTCTAGCATGGGGAAGGCATCTATTCCCAGAATGCTGCAAGGAAAGATTCCAAACAACCCCTCCTGAACTGATTAGCCTGCTCCAAAGCATCTAAACAGATTGCCTTTGATTTTTATATTCTTGTGTGGGATGTTTTCTCTCTTGGTTCCTTGTTTTTAATCTGAGGCAAGTTCCATCTTTGTTGACTGCTTTTATTAAGCTCTCAAATTCTCACGCACTTATATGTATCTTTTGTATTCTGGAGTAAATATGTCCCAGTAACTAGATTCTTAACTAGTGAAATATCAAATATATCAGAATTTTGGAGTTTAATATTTATCTACCAATATACTAGGTGTGCTATATAAATATATCATATAAATGTGGCTATGGGCATTATTTAAATGTCTTGTTAGTGTGTGTTAGTTCATGTTAGTGTGGTGTCCAAGAAGGCCAGAATATTGTTAGACCACCTGGAGTTACAAGTAGTTGCAAGCTGCCTGATATGGGTACGGGAACAACCTTGGATCCTCTGGAATTGCATTGCATCTCTCCAGTCCCACTATCAATATTATTATGATATTTTTAGATGTTTTAATGTATGTTAAATATTTTTCCAGTATGTGTGTATGTTCATAAGTGTGCTTGGTGTCTGAGGAGGCCAGAAGATGGCATGTATCTCCTAGAACTGGAGTCATTGAGGTTGTGAGCCATCATTTGGTTGGTGAGAACTGTGTACAAGTCCTCTATAAGAGCAAGTGCTCTTAATCACTGCAACTCAGTGTATAGGTATCAAAGACATATATATGTATGTGTATGTATATGTATATATACATTCACACACACAAAACTTCACAGAAGTAAAAACAAAAGCAAAGTCAGTTAGTAGTGAAGCGAAGAAGGGTAGAGTAGTATAATTTAATTTTAGAACCTCACATGTGTTGTGATAGCCCCAGCCTTGTATTTTGATCCTAGTTCCACCCCCCTGAGAGAGGCTCCAGAGGAGGATTGAATCAATGTTGTAGATAGCCCCAGCCTTGTATTTTGATCCTAGTTTCACCCTTCTGGGAGGGGCTGCAGAGGATGATTGAATCTGTACACAGATGACATCTTGTAAACCTTCTGTCCAATTAAAACCTGTAAGATGAAGACTAGAGCCAGAGATTGGGCAGGAGAAGGGGAAGCGGAGAAAAAAGATTAGGGCAGGAGAGAGTGAGAGGAATTGTATAAAAGGAGGTAGAAGTAGAAACCAGAGGCAGAAGAGAAGGAGTCGCTGGGAGAGCAGAAGCAGAAAGAGAAGCAGAGGAGAAGCAGGAGGAAGCTGAAGCAGAAGAGGAGGAGCCGACGATGGAGCTGGACAACCACGAGGCCTGGATAAAACAGCAAGTTATAAGGGATCTCATGGGGGGGGATTAGATTAGTGTAGTGGTAAATCTGCCCAATCCAGGCGTGCTATGTATACCATAATTATTGAGTTGCGTTGTCCTTTACTGGTCTCCCTCGGGTAGGAGATCTTACAGCGACAAATTTGGGGATTAAATAATTTTTTCTACAACACACATGTAATCCTTAAGTTTAAAGTAGAAATTGCAGACAGGAACCTTGCCTCGTGTCCTTTGAGGACTCTACTAGCAGCTGACTGAGACAGAAGCAGATACTTACAGCCAGCCATTGGACTGAGGTTGGGGACCCCTATGAAAGAGTTAGGAGAAGGATTGAAGGAAATGGCAACCCCATAAGAAGACCAATAGCATCAACTAACCTGAACGATTAGGAGCTCCCAGAGACTAAGCCACCAGCCATGGACTAGTCCATGGTCCCTGGCACATATGTAGCAGAGGACTGTGTTGTCTGTCCTCAATGGCAGAGGATGTGCCTAACTTTGTAGAGACCTGAGGCCCAAGGGAAGGGGGATGTGGAAGGGGTGAGTTGGAGGGTGGGTTTGAGAGCACCCTCTCAGAAGCAAAGGGAGGAAATGAAGAACTCTTGGAGGGGGGACCCTGGGAAGGGGCACAACCTTTGGAATGTAAATTAATGAAACAACAACAGCAGAAATAGTATAGTACCTAGCTATAATATAGAACGAAATACTATCTCACCATTTTTTATCAATTATCTCTGATAAAGTACTGGATTAATACCAGTGCCCACAATGGAAAAGGAAAAAAATAATAGGAATTGTAAAGCCTTATTTTGATGATCTGAGCATCTTCAGTGATGTTTAAAAATGATCAGTTTGTGCATCAGTTATTGTAAACATGTTTGAAAAGAGACACCAAGATCAACGGGCATATTTTTTTTTTCAGGCAATTGATCCAGCAGGAGAAAATGTACTCTCAAGTATTGGGGCCCAATAGAGAACAGGTACAGGTTATACAGGACCCTTATTTACCCTGGGATACAAAGTCTAGGAATCAAACTGCCACGTCTGCATGTGAGTTTTAGTAGAAGATCCCTGCTGGGCTTTTATGTCCCTCTGCTCATAGAGTCAAGCTAGGCCAACAAGTTACACCAGGTGAAACCTCAGTAAACAAACTAGCCCTGCAGGTCTTTGGGGAAGCTTGGGGATTTAAGTGAACATCATAAATCCCACTGCACTCTTTTAGCTGAAGGTCAAAACTGATATCTGGGGTTCTCAGAGAAAAGGCCCATTGTAAAGTATTGCTGTTTAATACAGATTCTTATTTTCCACATAACCCAGGAAGAGATATTTGAATAATATAATAAATATCCACTAGGATGAATTCTCCAAGGAAGTAAAAATGAGTGTCCCTGGACCTCCAGTGTTGGAAGCTGAACCAGATCTAGAATTTGGGTTTGCTGTATTTAATTTTATTGTTTACCCCACAGTCTAAATTTTTTATAGTTTAGAATAAGTATGCATTCCTTTAAGTTTAAAAGTGCTCTTGTGGAGCCTTCCATGTTGCACGGACCAGACAGAAATCTTCATGCACCTACATCAAACAGCACAAGAAATGCATTATAGGACAAGTGTTTGCACCATAAAAATGCATATGGTTGTGTATTATTTGTATTAACAAAATAGAATTTTCTTATTAGTATATTTTATATTATCAGTAGAATTTCCTTATCATTACTATATTCAGGTAAAACTTTCAGATGCAATGATTACATTTAGGAAAATCTTTACTGTAAAGATAATGAATCTGTGAAATATACAAGTATGTTTTCAGTCTTAGCTTCCATTCTGCAGTTTAACAGCCACTAAGATTACAGCAGAATGTGTGCAAGGTTTTTCTGTGGTGAATGCCAAGGACTTGGATACACTGAAACCAACTATGGCCTCTTGAGATTACTCAACTGTACCAAGCTCAATCCCCAACCCTTACCTCTGGAAGAATTGATATCCTATTTAGACAAAAACACTTATGTGCAACCACAATAAACAGTAATAGTCAAAATGCATATTCATTTTCTAAAACTTTGTTCTTAATCATATCAAAGTCATAAAAAGTGGTATGCATTTTTAAAAAATGATATATCGGATAAAAAATTATGTTTGTAGCACAGGTTGTAAGCAGGTGTTTTCTTTATTCAGATGTTAATGTGTTCTTGAGTATGTATGTATGTAGCATGCATGTGCAGTGTACATACATAAACAAGGCCATGTGTGTATGTACCTGTGCCCTGTTTGGTGGTTTTTGGCACTTTAGCTTCTAGAACTTCAAAAGAAATTAGCTTAGAGATTTCAGGCTGGAAGAAACATGCCTCCCATAGATCTGTGCCACATTTGGTTAATTTCTGAAAGACAAATGGTTTATTTTTAGTAAGGAGAAGTATGTTATTGGAATATGACCTTGCAAGTAAGAAAGGCGAGTGAAATGAGATGCCCAGCACGGTTATCATCACTGTGAGCCTTTCAGATAATGACAGGAGCATTTTCCTTCTGATTAAGCTGCTTTTCTTTCTCCTCTTCAGCTTTTTCTGGACAAGAAAACAAATGATCAATTTAGAATCACATTACATTCACAATGAACAAGACTGTGAGCTCAGGTTTGCACAGGCAGTCTTGTTTAAAGGAGTCAAACTTCTAGAGAGGGTCCACTGAAACAATGACCCTTTGCACAGGTGCATTTATTATTATTATTTTTTTAATCTGGAAGGTAAACTGGTCACTCAGAGGCAACCATGTCTTAAGAAGAGACAAGATAGGGAGAATGGTTATTTGGAATCTGTTGTTAGGAGGTCTGGCTGCTCCATAATAATGGTGACAGTGAATTTTCCCAATCCTGTTGTGATCAAATGACATTTTCCCAAACAGTTACACTGCAGTGAGGGTGGATTAGTGATTTTCTGCTAAGGGCATCACCACTTGTATGCTTGTGTCCCTAGCCAAAGAAATGGCAGACCTTATTGTTTGCATCAATCTCTGTGAAAGCAATGGTTGCCATTTCCAGAGACTCTGGTCTACTAATTTCTTCCAACCGCTGTAATAATATCAACCCTTTCCTAATTGTAGTACCTGAAAGTGAATCACTGCTGAGATTATGTTGTGCAATGATCCTAGACCTTTGTAAAACATTTTAGCTGAAATTTGGTTACTATTTTTTTGTGGGGGTTGAAGTCTTATGAATAGAATACATAGATTCATGAATTTTTATAGCTAGGCATAAAAGAATCTGAACTTGTGAAGAACAGATGATGCTTCTCAATTAGAGTTTTACTACAGTGAAGAGACTCCAGGACCATGACAACCTTTATAAGAGAAAATATTTAATTGGTGCTTGTTTACTGTTCAGAGGCTTAGTCTATTATTGTCACATCAGGAAGATGGCAGCACAGGTAGACATGGTGCTTGAGAAAGAGCTGAGCATTCTACATCTGAATTGACAGGCAGCAGGAAGAAAGAGACCCTGGTCCTGGTTTGAGCTTTTGAAACTTCAAAGCCACCTCCCCAGTGACACATTTCCTCCAACAAGGCCATACTTCCTAATACTGTCATTCTCTATGAGCCTATAAGGAGTATTTTTATTCAAACCAACACAGAGGTTTATCTCTTCCTTCCTTCCTTCCTTCCTTCCTTCCTTCCTTCCTTCCTTCCTTCCTTCCTTCCTTCCTTCCTTCTTTTCTTTCTTTCACCTGCTTGGAAAAATATGTCAGTTTGTTGTCAAGATTTAAACATGGATATACTTTATTTACGAACAAAAATTTCAGGCTTCTCCTAAAAATTAAAACATGGTACACTCATGACACCATCTATAACTGGTACAGATGTGGTTATAAGACATGCACAAGTTCAAACCTGTTACAAACACCAGTATGTAAGGGTAGGGGGCCCTTATGCCCTACCACTAACTAAGGAACTACTTAAAGTTGCTTCGGAAGGAAAACATCTTTTGTGAGAATGTGACTACTGGTAGGTTAGCCATGCTCTAGTGAATGGCTCCACACGCAGCACCTAAGGGCAGTACACATTGGAACCATTGAGTTATTTATAAAAGGAAATGACATGAAGATGGAGAACAAAGTATAGAGATGATTGACAGCAGCTAGAAGGGCAAATGAGAGGTAGATATGATCATATTTTATCTGACACATGTATGGAATTCTAAATAAAGTAAATCACTTGAATATCCTGGTATCCTCAAGACTCTATCCGGGCAGGGTTAGTCAGCCATGTTTTATGGTCATTGTCTTTAGATAACTGGGAACTGATTTTCTAGTTGCATCCGAATTCTAAACCTACATCACCTTATGATATATTTCTTGTCTCTGTGGGCATTTGTACAGATGATCAGAAGTTGATCAATTATTGTCTATAGATATTTAGGTACCTCCACACCTCTGTTTACTGTCCTTATTGTGACAATTTCTTTCTATTGAATTAGCTCACGCATTCTTCATTCTGTTGCAACCTGGACATTGTTTTCCCTTGAGTCATTCTTCAAAATGACAAGAGTTTGTAATAAGTTTTACATTATTACTTTAGTGTATCCCGGATCTTCACAATGACTCTTGATTTGGTAGTCTTAGAAATAATTAAGTGTTAATTTGCAACTTTTGGCTGGAAACTACAGCACCAGGAGAGCTTCCTTTCTGCTAGAAGGTCTGCCATTGAGTGCCACAGGCATATAGGTTGGACCTTAAAACTAATAGATTATTGTGCTATGCCAGGAGCACTAGAGGCTTATGATTCTAGGTTTTTGAAGTCAGAGACTTCTGGATTTAGGTACTCAAGTCAGAGGCTCATTCCTTCAATGTCATTGGCCAGTGGCTCTCTCTCTAGAGCTCTGCTCTCAACTGTTCAACTCTTCAGAGCTTTTCTTGCCTTCCACATTTGAAGCTCTGAGCAACCTCTAGTTTCCTATGGCCTTGTTTTTCTGCCATTTCTTCCTTCTTAGGACTCCATGTCCTTCATTTCTGTAGTCCCTGTTTCCAGCTGCTTTCATTCCCTCAGCTTGTACCTACAGACCATGCAAAGTACTATGTGCAACAGCTTCTTCTCAGCCTCTTTCTGCTGCTGCTTCCCTGTTCAGCAACCTGATCCACATAAAGACCATATAGTAAAAACCTCTTGGGAGAAGCTTTTACTGGGATCTAATATTGCAACACAGAGTATTTTAAATAAGGGAGGTCTCTTGGACGGGTCTGAAGACTGAAAAGACAGCTAATTATATGTAGCTAGAAGGGTGTGAAAGATACAACTTATACCAACTACCAATGTCCCCAAGCAATCTCCTTTCTGCCAGTAACAGGGTATTTTGTTGAGTCAGTATGTAAAATGCTTTTCTTTTCCCTAACCCAAGTGAGAACAGATATAAGATGAGTGGGACCTTCTAGACAACCACTGGAAGGGTCACCTAGTAGATACTGATGCTTGTCTCAGGCAATGCAAAGTGTCCAGGACCTGGTACAAGTTGTTTGGGGAAATTTATCTGAGAGCAGAAGCATGGGCTTCCATTACAACTGTTGTTTAAAAAAAGAAAAACTGCGGCGGCAGAGGGTTCCAGGAGGAGAAGTTTATTTAGGGCAGAGGGGAAAGCAGAGAGAGATGAAGGTGGTGGCCAGCCATGACCATGTGAAGGGGGAGGGAGAGGGAAAGGGTCAGATACGACCTGCAGGCGCGGGGTCCCAGGAGCAAGAGAGACAAGAGAGCAAGAGAGAGAGGAGGGACCAGACAGCCCCTCTTATAATAGTGGGCAGGGCTACCTGGCCGTTCCCCCCAGGTAGCTTTGGGGAGGAGCATACCTAGCTGTTGCTAGTAACTGTGGAGGTGGAGTTTAACAGAATGCTAACAACAACTACTATCACAGTAGTCTTGACAGGTGGAGTGGGGTTTCCTTGGTCTCTGTGAATAGCTCCGACCAACAGTCTGCCAAGACTGAAGTCCACCAAGTCCCAATGCAGGGGCAACACGTCCCTATTGAAGGCTGCAGGGTGCACCAGTAGTCTCAGAAGCTGTCCATCAAGTAGTCTAGCACCTGGTTACTAAGAGTTTCTGTTATTCAGAGAACAAAAAATAAATAAATAAAGAGAAAGAGAGAGAGAAGAGAGAGAGAGAGAGAGAGAGAGAGAGAGAGAAGGAAGAAAGAATAGCACAATCATACATACATACATGTTGTAAGGAGTACTTACAACAAAGATGTATTTTCTCCAAGTTTTATCTTATAAGTGTCTCTTGGCCTAAAACTCTTAGAAAGTGTTGTTCTCTGTCTATCTCAGGAAAGTTAATATAAATATGCACGGAATAACTAAAATTTATTGTACCAAGATGAAAACCAAATAAAATCTTCACAGAGGTGGATATATGTGCCTAAAGTCCAGAAGAACACAAACCTGAGCAAGCAAAGGTCTTCAGTTCATAAAGTCACATGGCTGTGCTTGAAGCTCGCAATCAAATTCTAGTAATACATGGGACATTTTGTCTATTAAGGAAGTTTGTTAGAAAATCAAGCTACTGGACTTTTCTGGTGGATCTTTATGCCTAGTGCCTGGCATGAAGAAAATTCCAGACTTCCAGGAGGAATATTTAGTAAAACCCATATGGTTATACCAACATCCACATAAACATGCTCATCTGCTAGAGTACAAGAAGAACACAGTTGACGTGCCAAAATAGAATTTAAAGAACAACTCTATAAGTAACCTCTTCTGATGAAACAATCCAGGCCTGTTACATTAACTATTTCTCCAGTGAGCAAAAGCAAACTTTTATTTCTTTTTGTAGGCAAATATTTTAGAGCAAGCAGTTTTTTATGAAAGAAAGAAAGAAATTACTACGTAGTTGAGATTTCTAACTGTTTCCTCTGGAAAACAGCTAGATATTGACTGTTTGAAAATAAACCCTATCATTTGTCTCTGTGAGTCTACTAAGCATTCAACAAAGAAAGACATCTTATACTGAGATGTTTGTGCTTTCTCTGTCTCTGTTTTCTCTCTCTTCTGTCTGTCTGTCTCTGTATGTGTTTGTGCTTTCTCTGTCTCTGTATCTCTCTCTTCTGTCTGTCTGTCTGTCTCTCTCTGTATGTGTTTCTGTGTATATGTGTGGTGTCTGTGTGTTTCTCATGTGTGTCCTTTTGAGTGTGTACTGTAGGACTGCATAAGGGTATCTTGATTCTTGGCTGGGCATGGGCCTGGAAGCCTGAGACTCTAAGGGAGAAAGGCAGAGTTCACCACGTCCCTAGAATCCAGGGTCCTGACAAGCATCTAATCTCCATGGACCTACATTGTTCAGTCATGTAGGCCGTTACAGCCCCTCCCAAAGTGCACAGGTAGAGGGTGTGTCTACAGGCCTCAGGCCCTAGAGAGATTTACATACTAATGAAGGCCAGAGGGCAGAGCCAATTAAACCTTCTCCAGAATCTCCCCCTTTCTCCCTCCGTATTTAACTCAGGTCTGCCTGTGTTTGGAGGGGGTGGGTACATCAGATCCATCCACCACCCTCCATGAAAATAAATCCTTTTGGAACCAAGGACTTCCTCGTATCATTGGGCACGAAACTTTCAGCCTTTGGAACTCCAGACCTTTCTCCTGTATGTGGGACCGGCTTCCTGGAAGCCTCCGGGACTCCACCACTGCAGCCCCCTTTTCCCACATGTACCTATGTATGTCTTGTGTGTGTTTGTGTGTGTGTGTGTGTGTTATGTATGTACATGTGTGGGTGGGTGTTTTGCATAAGAGACTGAACTAAGGGCCCTGAGTACACTAAGCACTAAGTAGAAAGCCAGTACTTTTCACTCTTTTTACATTGGCTTTGAACTTATCTACAACTACTCAGATTCTTTGCCCTCAACTGCCCGAATAGTCAGGCTGACAGGACCAGTTTGTTTGGTTGACTAATTTTATTCAGCACATATGAAGCATATGTGCATATATACATACTTCGGGGTATAGCATCTCTATGATCATAGAGCTGTTGCAGTGAGTATATGAAAACCTCTTAATAAGTAAAATATATAGCTCATTTAGTGATATTACTATTACAAATCAAAAAAAATCATTTAGAGCGGAACACATGTCCTTTATAAACCATGTTAAACTGTAGAAGTTATAATAGATTCTAGATATAGATCTGCAGCTCCACAGTGTCCATATTTATATGCCTTATTTCTATGAATAAGTTAACTTACATGATAGAAGGGGCCTTGTAGATGTGATTTAGTGGGCTTTGGTTGAAGAGATTTCTGTGAGCTATAGAGGTGGGCTCATTTTAATTACGAATCTTTCAAAGTCTAAAGAAAGCTGAAGAAAGGATCAAAGAAATACAGTGCAGCAGACGCGAACCACTATCACTGCCTTTGAAGACGGAAAAAGAAGGCCATGAGCCAAGTGCTGTATCAGCCTCAGAAGCTAGCACTTGATCTCAGTTAACAGCATACTGTGGAACAGCGACCTCAGCCCTACAGGTAGAAGCGGCTGAATTCTGCCAGCAACTTGACTGTGCAAAGAAATGCTCTTCTGTGGAGGGTTCAGCAGAGAACACCTGGCTGACACAATGAGTTTAGTCAGGGAATGTGTCAGGATCATGCCTCATTCTTCACTACTGTACGATAATAAATTCACATTGCCAAAAACTGGTATTTGACAATTTGCTATGATATCAAGAGAAACCTATTATAGACTGTTTTGTTATTCCTCTTTGCTGAAAGCGACTCTTATGCTGTGTCTCTGTTTTATTCTTTCAATGCTGTGATCTCAAGAATCACATGATGGTTTTAATGTCTTGTGTAAGAAATATAATCAAGGTAGTAGACTGTTATTCTCCCTTTTCTTCTAATATTTGCAGTTTTGTTGTTAGAATTTGTGTGATGCTTTGCTTGTAATTGTGTATTTGTTTATAGACTGAAGCAAAGGGAATGTCATTGAAGGGTTTTCTTGTGTCAATGAAGTAGAATAGGATTGGCAACTATTCTTCTTCTACATTTAATATTATTTATTGATAATGTTCTTCTATTCATAGTCCTGTCAGAAGTCAGGTAACAACTATTTGAGTCTGACCTATTATCTTGAATTCTGGTCATTGTTCCACCTGTTAATATTAACACAAATACTTTAGTACTAAGCTGTATTTTTTTAAAAAAATAAATAAGTAAATAAATACATTGAACACTTTTCTAAAAACTTAAGCCATCTAATTATTTTTTCCTGTAACATTATCCTAAACTCTTATTTGCTCTTTGTCTTTCTGTATAAGTTTTATAGTCAATAAATTTCACAGGAAAATTTCTCATATTTTTACTAAAACTAAATTTACCTTGAGGATAAACTTGAAAAAACACATTAAGTTAGTCAGTGTATGAATATGATAGATATATGTCTGCATTTAATTTTATCTTTAATTTTTCAAAATTTTATAGTCTTTTATTGTATACAGTTTGTAGGTTATTCATTACTTTCTCCTAGATATTGATGTTTTAAAAACCGTTATAAAAAGTGTCTTTATAAAATTTGCCTCATATTTTTGTTGATGCATAAAACAGTTTTTATGTTGGCCTTTTGTCAAGTATCACTGTGACTTGCATTATTTCCACATTCACTTATATGCACAGTCATGCTATGCTGTCTTTGAGTGATGGTGGCATGTTTATCTCTTGCTTTCAGTCCTAGTGTCTTCATACATTCTGTATTGCTCACTTTGTCCTGGATTGCAGCATTCTTACAAAATAAAAAGAAATCATTTGTTAAAATGCAGTTTCTAAAAATCAATATGTAAGAAATGTTTTCTTTTAATTTTTATATTATCATTTTAAAATTTAGGCTTCAAAGTTATATTCGCCTTATAAAAGAGTTTTAAAGCATGAATAGAATTGTTGCTTTGAAAAGATTCGTCAGTGAAGGCAATTATAGCTGAAGATTTAGTTAGAGGTTTTTGCTGTTTGGCAGTTTTTAATTTCTTACTAATTTTAAGAAGTTTTCCACCAAGGAATTTGTTAATTGTATTTAATAGTCCAGTAGTTCGACAGTTATTTTATGATGGTCACTTCTGATGTTGGCAACCAGTGTGTGAATTTTTTTTTAATTGCCCAGTCTTCCTTCTGCTTTACAAAACTCACTATCCTTTTCTCAAGTTACCTTTGGCCTTGGTCAATGTTGCTCATGTTGTTGTTGTTTTTCTCACCACAGGTCGAATAAGTAACAATAACAACAAGAACAAAACCTTTTGTTTATCGATTAGCTGTAGGTGGTAGTAGGAAGGGAGGCAAGGACAGCTGAAGGCTCCTGCCTTGATTCTGCCTTGAGCCTGTATAGTTAGCTTTACCTTAGATTTTACTAAAGAGTTCTGATGTAGGTTTGAGGAGGGCAAGTAGGAAGTCATTTGTCTAGGTGCTAGGCAGATTACGTTCATGTGTACTAGGATGTATTTATAGATAGATGGATGTATGGTGTTTGAATATAGAGACATATCTGGGCTAGAGTTAAAAATGTGGGCATTACCCACATAGAAATAGTGTTGGAGATTAATATGACTACTCAATCATATCTCTAGAGGAGTGTGTAAAAATGAAGGAGACAAGACCAATCTCTTGATCTAATGCTAATAGCTTTATGGGATAGAACAATAAAACCAAACAAACCTGGTAGAGACTGATAAAAAAACGATACCTGTCTGGGTCAAGTTAACAAACAATGTGTAATAAAGGAGGAAGAGAGGAGAGATGATGAGTCAGTTGGTAAGTGCTTTTCCTGCACACATGAGAACCTGAATTCAGACCCCCATGTAAAGAGCTGGACATGGCACCGTGAACCTATAATCATGGCACAGAGGAGACAGGAGGATCTCGGAGGCTTACTGACCAGGCAGTTTAGCCAAATCAGTGAGCTCGAGGTCCAGTGAGAGACCCTGTCGCAAAGAATAAGGTGTCTTATGTTTATGCTACATACACATGTAGATGCAAAGGCACACATAGGTTCATGGGAACACACACCCACAAATGCAGATGTAATGGCATACTTATGTTCATGTACACAGTCACATAAACACATGCAGCTGCAATGGTACACTTATGTTCATGCATATATATATATCATTATATATGCACAGAGACAGAGAGACAGAGAGACAGAGAGACACAGAGAAGGAGAAGGGTGAGGAAGAAAAGTAGGAAGAGGAGGAGGAGGAGGAAGAGGAGGAGGAGAAGGAGGAGGAAGAGGAGGAGAGGAGAGGAGGAGGAGGAGGAGGAGGAGGAGGAGAGGAGGAGGAGGAGACCTAACTTGCTAAGATTCATTCGAGGACCAAGAATTGACAGTTAAGAATTTCAGTTAGGAACATAGAAATGACTAGATAACTATATAAGGAGCAGTTTGAGTGGAGATATATAATCAAATGGCTGTTTTTGATAATGAAAACTTAGTCAAAAGTTATCACAGGTATTGGTAGAGAGGGAGAAAAAACATGTATAGAAGAGAAAGACGAAGCAATGAAGTGTTTTTGTTTGGTAAGATGGCATTTTACTCTCCAGCATCCATTTGAATACAGGGTGCAGTGAAAATCTTTAGAATTGCACCTAGAGCACACATGTGCTTGCAGGCTATTATTACTCCAGCATCAGTAATAGTAAGTATTAAGGATATGGAAATAAGCAGTTTTCAGTCAAATTACAGAACACACTGAAAATCCTATCCTTGGTTGCTAACGACAGAAAATAGAGCACAGTAACAGAAAAAACAGAACAGTTGGTGAGTGAATGAATGCCACTAAACTTAGATGTCAGGGAAACCTGAATGCTTTGTTCACAGGTTATGTAATGTTGGGTAAAAGACTTACTAGCAAATCACAGTGACTTCAATGAATAATGACAGAAATCAATAAAGAAAAGAAAAAAAAATGAGCTTTGAAAAACAAATTGTACACATACATACACACACACATGTACATATATATTATATAATATATATTAGTTTTAATTTGCTATATATATAATTAATATGATTATTATGTTGTATATCTATGTGTGTATAATATATTATACATTATAATTAATATATAATATAGATGTATATATAATTAATATAATTATCATATAACTAATGTGAGGCTTACTAGTAAAACACACACAATATATATATATATGTATATATATATATACTTGTATATGTGTGTGTGTTTGTCTATGTATATGACTTTTATAAAAAAATTTGTGCAATGTGAATGCAAAACCTGATCCTCAGAAATCTATACATTCAGAAATATTAATAGCAATTTTATGAGTAGTAGAACTATATATATACATATATATGTATGTATATATATATATATATATATATATATATATACTGTGTGTGATACTAAGTATCATGTTAGTCATATTATAATCATATTAATTATATACATATATATTATATATCAACTAAAATATAATATATAAATTATATATACATATACCATAATAATCAGATTAATTATATATAATATATACTGTATGTTTAACTAATAAGCATTATATTAATTTCAGCACCTAGAGTTCTGTGGTAAATTACTGCATACTTCAAGAAATTCTGAAGCAGCTACCATTTACACATTTCCATTACTTTAATATATGCTCACCATAAGTCAATACACAGCGAAAAAAATCTCAGTCAAATATTTATAACAAACGTTAGACATATACTTGTGCCCAGAAAGGGCTGAAAGTGATTTAGTTGACAAACTTTATTTCCTGTCATTCCTGATAAATGAAGCGTTAATTCCTGCATACAGATAAATACATCAAGTTCTGGCCATCTCTAACATAACCAGACAAGCATATCTGAGGATGTGTGTCTTAAAAACATAGAAAGGCAAGCATATTGATCATATGGCAGTAAAATATTGGAGCAAAGAGGAGCCCAGAACTTCTGCAGATGGCATCACATCTGACGAAATGCGAGGAGCTCATCACCCCTAGCATTGTACATGACTGGATCCTCAGACATCTTCACCATCATCTGCATTTCATGCACTTAGCATGCGTGTTAATAAGCAGATATGCTCAACTTTTATAGGAAATTTTATGCAATGCAAGTGCAAGATTTTGTCCTTAGAAATTTATAAATTTAGAAATATTAAAAGCAATTTTATGAGTGGTAGAAATATATTATTGATCTTATTTTTCATAAATGTCCATATTCTTTGATTTTTTCCATGAATGTGACTCACTTTAATTAAATTCTTAAGTAATCTTAATGCATATTTTTCATGATCAAATCTACTCTTTAGTAGATATTTCTACCTTTTTAAGACTGCTTTGCTTTGTCACCATATTAATTTATGCTCATAGGGATATTTGAAAACAACAGTCTTTATTTCCCCTCTGTGTTCATAATTTCTTAATTCCCTTTTGTGTAAAATAGATTTTTTTTTTTACATAATACTATATTCTGATTATAGTTTTCCCACCTTCTACTCCCAGTTCCTCCCCACCACCCCTTCCACCTGGACCCATTCCCTTTCTCTCATTAGAAAACAATCAGACTTCTAAGGGATAATAAGGAATAATAATATAAAAATATTATATAATGTAATATAATAAAACAAAATATAACACACTATAATTGTACAAACAAATAAACAGAAAGAAAAGAACTCAAGAGAAGGCATAATACATACCCAAGTTACCTGGGCATGCTGCTTCAATCTCTGTGGATTCCTATGTGCATTTATCCTGTTGATTTAGAGAGCCTTGTTTCCTTGGTGTTCTGTATCCCCTCTGGTTCCTATATGTTTTGCATCTCCTCTTCCCTGAGCTTCCCTGAGACCTAAGGGGAGGGACTTTGATAGAGATATCCCACTTAGGATGTACTCTCTGCATATTGTCTAGCTGTGGGTCTCTGTATTTATTCCTATCTGCTGCAGGAGGAAGCTTCTCCAATTATGGCTGAACAAGAAACCAATCTATGAGTTTATCAGAATGCCATCAGGAGTCATTTTATTGCTGTGGGTTTCTCTTCGACACATAGTCTATCTAGTCTCAGGCTCTTGATTATCCAAGCAGCATTGGATATTGGGCCCATCTTACGGAGTAGATCTTCAGTCAAATCAGGTCATTGGCTGGTTATTCCTACAAGTTTTGTGCCACTGTTGCATATCTCGCAGGCAAAATACCATTGTATATTAAAGGGTCTGTTTAGCTTGGTTGGTGTTTATATTTCTCCTTTGGTAGCATGCAGGGTACCTTCCTTTGTCAAAGATGCTAGCACATAGTGGTGAAGAATCTATGTGATGACCAGCTTGACTTTTTCATGTTCAATGAGTTGTGCATGTGTTATCTTCTGCAATGCAACTTTGCTGTCACTTTGTAGGGAGCAAATTATAGCCTTGTCAACAGCTTGGGTTGTTTGGGGGTTCCCATGAGACCCCTCAACCAGCATCTTAGTTAATTGTAACTAAATCCTGGTCCTGGAAGCTTCTTTGGGTGAGGTTCAATTGGACCTTGTCTTCCTCAGATATATATCTATACACTATGAATACCTGGTTTTTCATAAACAAGCCACAAATACACATGGATGAAAAAAGACAGCATCTTCAACAAAGATAGTCCAACTGGTTGCCTGCCTGCAGAAGAATACAAATAGATTCATAGCAATCAATCTGCACAAAACTGAACTCCACATGGATCCAGAATCTCAATGTTAAATATTAAACCTTGACAATAGCTCTGCCATATTCCCTCAACCTTCATTTTGTAGCTCATAACCTTAATTTGACCTATTGTTCCTTCCCTAACAAAAACAACTTCTTGTACTTTGTTCTGGAGCCTCCTGGACTTTGGAGGTTGCCCTGCCTCCTTGCCTCTAGACCCAGCCTATCAGCTTAAAGGTCAGACAGCACTGCTTTATCTAGATCACCTTTATGTTGTAAATGTTGCAAATGCAGTTGTTTGCTGTTCTTCCCATTTAAAAACTGGTTCTGCAGACTGCCCAGGGTTTTAGTTCTGGATCCTGACTCCTGGCTGGGTCCCTGATTAGTCAGTTTTTGAGTGTGCATTTGAGTGTGCAGTAAGCCATCTGACTGAGATTGGTATCTGAGTGGGTTTTGTGGCCCTTCTTGGACCCTGACATTAGCATAATGATGTTCATTGCTGCTTAATATTTAATTACTACTAAAATATTGAAAGGTTATAATTCTTACAATGTTTTATGATCTAGAAACCTTAAGAAAAATGAGCAAGTAGAGTGCAATTTGTGTTCAATGTGATATATTAATATTATTAAAGTGTAATAATATTAACATTACTTTTAATTTGTTCAAAATTCTTTTCAAGTTTAATTCTGAGTGTCTAATAATCTTCAATGGAAAGCAGGTCACCATATCTGGAAAGATGAATCAATGTTTCTTTTAGGGTCTTAACTTATAATGCTGCTTGTAAAAGAGGCAAAAATGATTATTTTCTGAGTGTCTTGCTGCTGCTGTAGATTTCAGTTTGGGCATTTTATAATGCAATTAACTTAGTATTAAGATTATTCAATAACAAAATTGAAATGAATTAAATAGTTTCAATAATATAAGAAACTTAGTTCACACATTTTTTTATTGAATGACTAAAGATATGATGCTTAATCAACTAGAGAATGTTTTATACTGTTATGTCAAGCAGGAATACAAAATTCTAATCTACTGAGGAGATTAATAAGAAATAAATGCAGAACACTTAGTGTTGCATATTGTACAACACAGGGACCACAAACTATGTGCAACTTTATAACTTATCTATTTACATCTCTTAGAGAAAACAAAGCAATACCACATATGAGCCATACTCAGGATTCTTAAAGGCCAGCAGATTACTTTTTGAGGAAATATACCCAAAGATATCTTTTTTTGTTTTGGTTGTTCTTTTTTCCTCTGGAAAAGTGTCCTTCATAGAGGAAGTCTCCCTTGAACTGTATCTGCATCACTCAGCTCCAGTGTCTACCCTGGAGCCTGGTGCTGCCCAGGGTTCCCATCCTTTACAATAGGGAGGTCTGCTAATGCTCCACCTTTCATGCTTTGCTTCACAGCATCAAGGTTTCAAAGCCCTGGCTTGAGTGATGGACAGACTTAAAAGAACACAGTGGTCGACTTGTTCTTAAGGATACAATGCTAATTCTTTCTAACCCAGAAACCATTCTTTCCCTTTGCCTTAAAATCATAGCACAGTAGTTTTTTTCTCTTTTTTATTGGCCATTTTAAAAGATTGAATGTATAACCTAGTGAGACTCTTCCCATAATATGTCAGAGCATTTCTACCCAAGCACACCCATACTGATACCCTCCACAGTCTCCTCAGGAACCTTCTACAGCAGAGATGTCTTTGCTTTGTGCTCTTCAGAGGCAATTTCCTAACTATAAGAAAATTTCTATTTGTTGTGACTAGCTTTACGGCTGAGCCATTCTGAGAGGATTCACAGCTAACAAAGAGAGGGGAGGGAGATAGGTGAATGAGAGTAGAGGAACAGGACCCATGGGAAGCAAAATCCAACACAGCCCAGGTCTAAACCACCAGCTGGGCATTAGGAGGACCTGTCCGTATATATGCAAGGAGCTATATATAGGGGAAAAGATCTTGTCCCATGAAGCTGACGTCGTGGGGGGATACTGGTGGGGAGGTGAGGTACAGGGGTGGGTGGGACACAACGTAGGCGGGGAGGGAGGGTGTGATCCGGAGAGGGAATGGGTAAGCAGAGAACATTTGAAATGTAAAAAATTCAATAAAATTTCCATAAAAAATAAAAAAAAAGAAAAAGAAAGTTCTTTTAGTAATTATGTAAGAAGACTTACTCCCATTTTGTTGTCTCCTCCCTCTCTGTCACCATTTTTAAAAATTCACTTCCCTGTTTTATGTAGTCAAATATTTAATTGTTTTGTACATCAACCATTCATTCAAAAATAATTTTCATATGTCATTTTCCCTGGGAAAAATAATTTTGTGCTCTCATTTGTACCCCACTTCCTTTGTTAGAGGTATCAGGACAGAGTGATGTCAATGATGGTAGCCAGAAAATTCCTAGAAATAAGATTGTCTAGATTTGAGGAGGAATCATGAAGTCACACATACTAGAAATGAAAAGTAACCCACCTCAGGGACTACTTGGCAATCACATTTAATGTACAAAGTGTTATTTACAGTGTCTCTCATTACTCACCATAAAGCTCAGCTCAATGGGTAATCGCTGTTTAAAATGTTCACCCAAATTGATTGCTCACCCTAGTAATATTCTCAAAGAACATTGCCTTATGCCTTAATTTTTTTCCTCTTGCATATAAATTGCATCTTAATTCTTTACGTCTTTGTTTGATGCGCCTAGCTCAAGGACAAGGCAAGTGTCTCGACATCCTTTGCCATCATATGTTAGATGCTCAATATTGGTTTATAGAGAGAATGAAAGAAATAGATGAAGTTGCTGTCAAAGGTCATTGTCCTTTCTACAGTAAAAGACAGCTCCTGGTGCTCCTCTGTGCCAGTCTGAAACATCATTACAACAGGGTTCCAAAAGAAGAAAATTTAAGTATAGTTAAAATATGAATTCTTAAGAGAATCTGTTTATCTGCTTGTTTATTTCACAATAGATTCCACCAGATCAAGATCAAGTAGATGCTGAGAAGAAACTGCATATATCAGTTTTCCTGTAAGGCGCACTCGAATGTCAACCTGGGAAACAGATGCCGTAAGAACTGGGTCTTCTGTATCTTGTTAGAGGTAAAGATGGATCATCTGTTCTTTGTAAGGGGTAAGGGACACATGCCAACTGCTGGGCCCCAGATAGAGGCAGTATTTCTAAGCCAAGGACCAGCCTAGGTTTGAAGATGTGTGCTAAGGAAGGGGTGTCTGGAAGCTGTGAAATAAATGACTCAAGTCAAATTGTAGTTCCAAATTGGTGGCCTATGCTCTGCTCAAAACAGCTTTCTATATTGCTTTCTTTCTGATTTGCTTTCTCTGGAGATTTCCAGGAAATAATTCTCTGGATAGCTCCTCTCTTGCAGATCATAAGCCCAGTCTTTTATTTTACTTGTCAATCCAATCATTTACTCCAGGTTTCCTTTTGATTATCCTATGAACCAGCATCCTGTGACCCCAGACCTTTAATTCTTAGGAGACATCTAGTACATATTTTATTTTAATATTGCAAATAAAATTCAGAGACCTGTCTGTCTCTGTTAAGCACAAATGATAAACTAGCTGGGTGGGACCCTGTCTTAAAATTACCATTTCTACCATACCTGGGCCTAACTTTGCTCTGTCTCAGGCAGACCCTGAATTCAGGAATTTCTCTGCCTTTGTAAGCATAAAGAAAAAACTTAGCTGGGTGGGATCTTGTGATCACCTCTCCCTAAATCTCTTTATTACCTTCCTTAGTATCTTTCTGACAAGTTGATGCACAGCACAGCTGCTCTTGTTCCTTTAGATTCATGAAGCTTCTCATAATTCATATTGCATCCTTATATTTTACATAGTGGAGAAATTATATATTTTCAAACTCCTGTATTTAGAGTTCTTTTCCACTGCCTTAAGGGCTGTACTGAAGGTCCCAGCATTTACCATTTTGCTGAGACATTAGCCACACCTTTACCTCCCAGACTCCTGATTATCTGATTATCTCTGATTGTCATGGAGTCATTAACTTTAACAGGGAGAACATTCCTTGAAGGAGGAATGTAAAATATGTACATTATACAAACAAGCCTCATGCTCAACACGTGTGGAGGCCCAAGTCCACTGGCCCTGTACCAGGGGTAGGAACTGAAGAAAAGGGGACTAATGATAGGATGGAAATCAATGATGGAAGGGGATGTCTCAGTGGGCCCATGCCGAGGCATCTCTTCCCCCTGAGGGACCAGCCACACGACAGTATAGCATAGAATAGAGTTTATTCAGGGCATGGGGAGGGGAGCCAGGAGGGTAGTAGAGGCAGAGAGAGAGAGAGAGAGAGAGAGAGAGAGAGAGAGAGAGAGAGAGAAAGAGAGAGCAGAGAGGTAGAGGAGTAGAGGCCCGGCCATGACCACATGGAGAGAGGGGGAAAGGAAAGGGGAGGGGACAGAGAGAAGCTAGAGGGGAAGAGCTCAAGAGAGCAAGAAGAAGAGGAGGGGGCAGACAGCCCCTTTTATAGTGGGCAGGCCTACCTGGCTGTTGCCAGGTAACTGTGGGGAGGAGCACACCTGACTGTTGCCAGGTAACTGTGGAGGTGGAGTTTAGACAGAATACTAACACTCCCCCATTTTGGTTTAATTAAAAAAGAAAAATTAGAAAGAGGTGACGGCGAAGCAGGAATAGGGTCATTGTGATATCTGGCTACTTCCTGCTGGTATTGGGGATGATGTGTCTTTAGGGGGAACCTAGAAGAATGGGTATGGGGGATGTTTGTCCGGTCCTGCTGTCCAGGGTCTATGGAGCCATCTGAGGATAGGTCAGAAGGAACAGGTCCAGTAGAAGCAGCTGTGTGTGTGACAGGAGATGGAGCATCTGGAGATTGCTTCTCTGGAGCTATTCTGGATGTGCCTGGATTTGACAAGATGTAAGGAATAGGATTAAGTACATTAGGGAGAAAGAAAATTTTTTTCTAAGATGTACATTTGAAACCTAGAGTGATCCCACCCTTTGTAATAGGTAATAAGTGGGAACTTTAGGCAGATGTTTTTATGTGGATGGCATCTATTTGGTACGTGAGAGGTAGATCTGAGTGGGTTTCCTGTAGCTTATAAGTTTACAAAACAGATAACAGCATGAGTTAACAACATGAGCAGTCTTTACGATGAACCTTTACTAGATCGTATAGTGGAATGTTTTATTAGAGTTAGGCAAGTTTATAGGAACTCAGATAATTTAGCATAACAAGAAAAGGAAATATGAAGCATTTAATTGGTGGCAACTTAGTTTAGGTAATGAGGTAGCAGATAATATCTGTGAAAGCTTAGCTGTCAATGTAGTCAGAAGTCTCAGAAAGAGTAAACAATCTACCAGTTATATATTATTCCTGTGGTCTTCATAGTCTCTTGGGTGAAGTCAGTTTGGCTTCCAAGTGCAGAAGATGCAGGGCTTTTCTCTGTGGAATGGATACGCATGACATGAGAAATGTCTTACCTTGGTTTGACTTAGCAAAGTCATTTGACTCAGAGTATCCAGTTTAGTCCACTGCATTTGTTTGCATACAATCCAGGCTGTATCTTCTAGGTGTCTGGTGTCCAAGTCTTCTGAAACCATCTTGGGTTAACTGTTAGAGGCTTTGGGAATTCTGTTAGTCATAAACTTATACTATTAGCAGACTTCTGACAAGATTGAGAGCCATAAGGATTGGTTGTAATTGAATAGAATTTAATAGCAGTAGTAAAAATCTATTAAGACAGAGTCTTTCCTACTTTGGCGGGTTGTGTAAGCAGAGAAAAGCACACTTTTGTATTAGCAAAGAAACATTTTACTAGGACTAGAATAAGAAAGCTGGCAACAGTGGCATACAATCTTACGGCTGGCGGCTTGGGGCTGTGGGCCACATGTACTGTGAGTCAGGTCCACAGTCAGCAGAGGGGCAGGGTGGGACCTCCTGCTAGCAGCCGGAAGTTGCTGTCCAGTGCCTCTGGCAGCTAGTCTGCAGTGGGCAAGGAAAAAGCAAGCATGTCACATATCACAGCAATATTCATGTTAGTTGTTTTTGTGGCAGAAGGCATCACTAGCACTCACTTTACAGGTCCCGGCAGCAAGGGAGAGAGAGAGTCTCCCTCACATGCACGGGCAGCCAAGCCCTTTGCATGGGTGGTTGTGCACATGGGGAAACAAGTCTCAGAAGACCCGGAGCAGAGCTAAGAAACAAAGAGGGGAAGGGAGCAAGCAGGGTCCTGGACCGACTGCTTTCCAGGCAAACTGGCTGAGCTAAGTGGGTCCAGGCAGCTGCAGATGATGGAGGAAAAGGGTGGAGGGTGGGGAGAGAAACAGGAGGAATGGCAGAGAGAAGAGAGAGAAGTGGAGGCCAGCCATGACCAGGTAGAGAGAGGGGAAAGGGAAGGGGGGAGGGGCAGAGAGAAGCTACTGGCAAGAGATCAAGGGAGCAAGAGGAAGAGGAGGGGACAGACAGCCCCTTTTATAGTGGGCAGGCCTACCTGGCTGTTGACATTTTTAGTTATATGAATAGGAAGAGACTAGTTAAATTGAAGATTAAATCATAAGAATAAGCATTCAAGGGCTGGAGAGATGGCTCAGCAGTTAAGAGCATTGACTGCTATTCCAGGGATCCTGAGCTCAATTCCCAACAAACACATGGTGGCTCACAACCATCTGTAAGGGGATCCAATGCCCTCTTCTGGTGTGTCTGAAGACAGTGACCATGTACTCACATATATAAAATAAATAAATCTAAAAAGAAAAGCATTCAAGAGAAATTAGGGATGTTAAGCTAAAATAACATGTCAAGAAGGGAGGTAGACCAACCTGTGAGAAATAGATAAAACATAAGTAAAATTTGGTTCAGCACTTCTGGATTTCTAGAAAAAGCCATAAAGAAAGTAATAGGATTTGATTTTTATGTCCTAAGATTCAGAAGCATGTGTTAGGGTAGTTATATGGGATAGTGAAGAAAGCCCCATGGCCATGTGAGCACTCTAAAAACACTTCTTAGGATTTTCCTTCTGTGATAAATGCATGATCGGTGGTCATAGCTCAGTGTTGTCACTCCTCCTGTTGGTTGCTGTTCTTTATGCATGGTTCCCAAGTTCAGCACAAATCAGGCTACCTCCTAGGTTCTAAGCCCAGGCACTAAGCCTATTGCTACATAAGCAGCACTAAAATATATCTGGCCTGTTTTCTTGCAGGTACTTAGGCCACTATACTCTATCTCTGTATCAGAGTTCAAGAGAGTTAGTGATGAGGACAAATGGTCATTTATGTAAATAGAATCCTTTCTTTTGGGCAGACACTCTTTACTTAGAAAGTTTGTCTATCAACATGTGTCTAAAGCATACTTCTTTTTACTTACAAATCTGTTGACTAGGTGTACTTTGGACAAAATTCACAATTGCTTCTGGTGAAAATAAACCAGGATAAACAATATTTCCCATTTTTAAAAGTTAATAAAATCAAGACATAGAATAATTGCTTGCTATTATCATCACTCATCTATCTTCACCTATACTGAGGACTGGAAACCTTTAATGTGTTTCTTTAGGCTTTCAGACAGCTACATGTCAGATTAGAATGCTAAGCATCCCTCCAAAGTGCAAATGATAGGCAAGAGAAGTACATCCTCTTAAGCTGTTCTTCTTGGCTCAAGTTGAGTGAAGATTATTTAATAATGACAATATTTTCTACAACACAGTGTACACAAGGAGTATCTAATCTACAAATGCATTCTTATGCCAAACACTGACTTGAGTCTGAAATACCAATGACATATATTTAGGCACGTTTCCCCTGCTATGAGGCAAAACTCATTACGATGCAATCACTTTAAACGAGGGTGCATATGGGTTATTAAGTATCAAACTGTGTGTGTTTATTGCTCTTTACTATATTTAGAGATCTAAATAGTTTTACTGCTTTGAGAGGTAGTTGTTAACTTTCAAATATTTAAAACCAAAACAACTAAACTGTTCATTTATTCCAAGTTCATGATTTTGTTTAGACAAGAACAAAATGTTTTCTGTGTGCAACTTTCCATCAATGAAGAGAAATTCAGGTACAGAATCTAGAAAAGACATTTTCTAAACTGGAGTTATCAACGAGAAGAAAGGTAACATGGATTAAAATGTTCTTGTTATTATCTGGAACACTCAGGCTTCTGAGGAAAAGTGAGTTTGGATTCACTATAAAGCATTCTCTCTGAGTCAGTGACTGCATGGTTGCTTAAAACTGGAACCTTCAAGATAAAATATCTGACTACTTTCCTTTCTAGATGGCAGCATCTAACACCAATGGGGGACATATCTTTTAGTACAATTGCTTAATTTCAAAGTCAAATTCACAAAAAATAAATATGAGAGTACTAGCTTGCTTCATATCAGTTATAACTAATTGAATTTAGTTGAAGACTTTGAGAACTGTGCCAAAATATAGTAAAAGTCTATATACCAAGCTATAACTTATACTGAAAATTCTTAGCAGACAGTTTAGTTTAATGGACTTTTTTGTTTGTTTGGTTTTGTTGTGTCTTGTTTTACAATGAAACTGTAGAATTAATACAAGAGACAGTCACTGGACAACATTTAAAGTTATAATTTTGAAGATCTTATGACAAGTTTCATGTAAGAAACATGGAAATAATCATGTATATAAACGTGAAAATAATCATGACTGATGATTAAACTTTTGTCTTTGAAACAGTGCTTTTTATAGGTACATTCACATGGAATGCCTCAAACAATGAAAGACATAGTTTTGAATAATGAAAATGTGGATGTGTAAGTTCCTTAATTTCCATACTACCTTTAAGTAGGCTTCTCCAAATCTGCTTTTCTATGTTTTTTAAAAGGCATCTGTGCTAATTCTGATTGCTACTCTATGGAGAAAGCTCAGTCTATCCTCCCTCAAGGACCATGGAATTGGTGGAAGCAGCTGTAAACACTTTGCCTATAAACTGTTGCTCTTTTAAGCACTTTGCGGTATGCTAGCTTTGTAGTGTGTAGAGAGAATATCTTATGCATTGTATGGATGTATCTTATCTGTGAATCAAAAAATCTATGGCTTATAGGAAAGGGTAGAATAGAAGGTGGAACATCCAGGAGGCAGAAAGATCTCTGGGATAGAGCCAGGCACAGGAAATTTGCCCAGGAAAATGTGACAAAACATATGGTACCCAAGCACAGGCAATCAGACACATGAAAGTATGTAGATTAAAATAAATTGGATAATTTAAATTATGATCTAATAAGAAAAAAGCCCAGCTATATGGTCAATGTATTTGTAAATATATTTTGAGTCTGAGACTTATTTCTGGGTAGTCCTGAACAGTGGAGGGTGTAGTTTAGCAGTTGTTCCTGTTTGGTTTTTGATACTACAGAGTATACTATCCAGGATTTCCACTCTGCAAGGCAAGTGCTCTGCCACTGAGCAAGTGCTCATCCACACCCTTGGAAATTATGTTTGAACCCTCCCCAAAAGTTAGGGCAAATTACTTCTGATAGTCTAATAGATACTTGCTAACTTTCTTGAACTGTCCTTTCAACCATTTGAATAAATCCATTTAACAATGTTACCAGTTATATGTGCTCCTCCTTTTCAAGAGTGAACTGTAGGTGAGATTTATTCAATTTTATTTCTACATGCAATTACTTTTTACATTGAGAAGCTTTAGAGAATGCATTTGTTGCTGAGGGCACCGTTTTCTGACAGCTGCAATCTTCCCCAGTGCCAGAGTTTTGATATACGAACTCTGTAGAAAGAGTAGAATTTTGCTTCTGTAAGACCTTGATGTTTAAAATCCATTAAAAATAACGATGATTTCTTTCTTTGTGGCTATTTAGCAGCAACTTAGTGGATGCTTCATGTCCATTTCATTGTATCTCATTTCAAAGTTCAATTATAATTAAGGACCTATGCAAAGGTACTTTATGACTTTATGAAGGGTCTAGCATGAACCTGTTCTCACCCAGTACTGAGTTCTTGACTTGTAAAATACTCATTTCAGAAACAATGAGAGACATAGATTCAGTCTTCAAAAGGATGACAGTATGTTAAGGAGGATTAAAAATAATCAAACTATTTTACTATAAAGCAATATTAAAAGCTTGCAACATTTTAAATCATGGGCAAAAAGTGTTTATTGATAAGTTGGTAGAAAGTGTATTGGTAATGAGACTGAGACTGTAAACCTTAAATTTTATTTTTATGAAACTATATTGAGTGTATATTTGTATTTAGCATTTGTGTAAATATATGCTACATGTGCTTGAATATGTGCTGCATTTGATTGGATATAAGCATGCATTTGTGAGTTCTTAGTCTTTTAATCAAACAGTCTACTTTCTACTAGTAAATAGTAGTAAATATAGGATACATACTTAACCCTATTAAAAACAACTAAAAATCAATACATAGAAGTATATAGTTAAAAAAAATACAAAAAAGGGAATAATGTGGAATAACAAAAAGTATTTAACTAATTATAAAAATTGAGAGTAATTTTTGACAAAACATACAGGACAAAGAATAAACAAAAAAATGAAAAATTTGGGAAATATTTAAAAAAATTTATAGCAAATGATAACAACAAAAATAAACTTAGTAACAAATATGTCTAGACTCTCAGAGGAAAATGAACAGACACTATGGTCTACACATTTGGACAAGTACAATTTTAAGCCACAGGATAAAAAGGGAAATAAAAAATAGTTTGTTTTAATACCTGCAACAACATATTTTAAATATCTAGGAATAAATTTAATCAAAGAAGTGAGTGGCTATTACAAAAAAATTGGTCAAAACTTTGAGGAGGAAACCAAAAAAGGGAAAGATATCCCATGCTTATGGATTGGAGAATTAATACTGCTAAATATCCCTGTCACCCAGTATAGTGCACAGATGCAATTCCTATCGACCATATTGACACTCTCTTTAGAACTGGAAAAATAATAATAAAATTTATTTGGAATCATATAAAATACATACCTTTAAGCTGTTTTCAGCGAAAAAGAACAATGCATGAAGTGTTACAATATGTGTCCTCACAGTCTAACAAACTGAGTCATTAAAACACAACAGTCTTGGTATTTATATGGTCATATTTAACAAAGCACACCTACAATTAAACCTTTATATCTTCTCCAACGAACTGATTTTTGCCAAAGATAGTAGAACTTTGCCTAGGAGGAAGGACAGACGTTCAGTGAATGATGTCAGGAAAATCAGACCACATGTAGAGGAGTTACTGTTGACTCCTGGTTCTCCCTGGTTACAAAAATTAATTCATGCTAGCATTGTAGCTCAGTGGTAGAGTACATGGCTAACAAACACTAAGTCCTGAGTTCAATCTTTAGTACTGCCCAAACTAAATCAAATAAAAACTCAAAAAGGAATTAAATACTTAAATGTAAAGTTGCAATTATGAAAGGACTGGAAAACATGAGGGAGATCCTTCAGAGCATTGTAACAGACACAGATTTTAAATATGATTTCCACAGCGCAAGAAACAAAGGCCAACTTAAGAAAACAGGAGAATGAAAACTGAAAATCCTCTGTACAGGAATGGATACTACAATCATGAGGCAACTACAGGAGAGACAATATTTTGAAATGATATGTTTTTTTTTTTAATTTATTTATTTATTTTTTTTTGGAAATTTTTTTACAATTCAGATATTCTCTCCTTACCCATTTCCCCCTCCCCCAGGAACTAACTATCCTTTCCCCCATCCTCCTGCCTCCACATTGGTGTACCCCCACCCACCCTCCCCTGTACCTCACCTCCCCACCCTCGAATATCCCCCCCCCACCCCGATGTCCAGCCTTCATGGGACCAAGGACTCTTCTCCCACTTATATATA
This sequence comes from Mastomys natalensis, assembly GCA_021653895.1. NCBI lineage: Eukaryota > Metazoa > Chordata > Mammalia > Rodentia > Muridae > Mastomys > Mastomys natalensis. The sequence continues at coordinate 170,898 of JAJTUV010001999.1, read as the reverse complement.
GCTCCCTTGCATATATAGCTGGAGCCATGGGTCCCTCCCTAAGCGCTCCCAGGCTGGTGGTTTAAGACCCTGGGGGCTCTGGTTGGTTGGGACTGTTGCTTTCCTCATGGTGTCCCAAATCCTCTCAACTCCTTCAGCCTTTCACTCTATCTTCTCCATTGGGAACCCCATGATCAGATTAATGGTTAGCTGTGAGCTTCTGCCTCTGAGTATGTCAGACTCTTACAGACTTCTAAGGAGACAGCTATATCAGGCTCCTGTCAGCATGTACATCCTGACATCCACATCAACCTCTACCTTTGGTGACTGCACATAGGATGAATATCCAGGTGGAATGGTCTGTCCCTCCTTCAGTTTCTGTCCCTGCACTGTGTCTCCATATTTGCACCCTTGAGTATTTTGTTACTCCTTCTAAGAAGGACTGAAGCCCCCCCACTTGGTCATCATTCTTCATGAGCTTTATGTGGTCTGTGAGTTGAATCTTGGGTATTTCAGGCTTTGGGCTAAAATCCAATAATCAGTGAGTGAATACCATGTATGTTTTTTGTGATTGGGTTACTTCACTCAGGATGATATTTTCTAGTTCCATCCATTTATATAAGAATTTATCAAATTCATTGTTTTTAATAGCTGAGTAATATTCCATTTATAAATGTACCACATTTTTTGTATCCATTCCTATGTTGAAGGGCATCTGGGTTCTTCCCAATTTCTGGCTATTATAAATAAAGCTGCTATAAACATAGTGGAGCATATGTCCTTGTTATGTGTTAGAGCATCTTCTGGATATATACCCAGGAGTGGTATAAGCTGGGTCCTCGGGTAGTGATATGTCCAATTTTCTAAGGAACCGCCAGACTGTTTTCCAGAGTGGTTGCACCATCTTGCAATCCCACCAAATGGAGGAGTGTTCCTCTTTCTCCACATCCTCGCCAGCATCTGCTATCACCTGAGTTTTTGATTTTAGCCATTCTGACTGGTGTGAAGTGAAATCTCAGGGTTGTTTTGATTTGCATTTCCCTGATGACCAAGGATGCTGAACATTTCTTTAGGTGCTTCTCGGCCATTTCGCATTTCTTCAATTGAGAATTCTTTGTTTAGCTCCTTACTCCATATTTTAATAGGGTTATTTGGTTGTCTAGAGTCTAATTTCTTGAGTTCTTTGTATATATTGGATATTAGTCCTCTATCGGATGTGGGATTGGTAAAGATCTTTTCCCAATCTGTTGTTGCCGTTTTGTCCTATTGACAGTGTCCTTTGCCTTACAGAAACTTTGCAATTTTATGAAGTCCCATTTGTCAATTCTTGATCTTAGAGCATAGGCCATTGGTGTTCTGTTCAGGAACTTTTTCCCTGTGCCTAGGTATTCAACTCGAACAAATCAGTAGCCTTCCTCTACATGAAAGATAAACAGGCTGAAAAAGAAATTAGGGAAATGACACCCTTCACAATAGTCACAAATGATATAAAATACCTCAGGGTGAATCCAACCAAGCAAGTGAAAGATCTGTATGACAAGAACTTCAAGTCTCTGAAGAAAGAAATTGAAGAAGATCTCAGGAAATGGAAAGATCTCCCATGCTCATGGATTGGCAGGATTAATATAGTAAAAATGGCCATCTTGCCAAAAGCAATCTACAGATTCAATGCAATCCCCATTAAAATACCAACTCAATTCTTTACAGAACTAGAAAGAGAAATTCTGAAATTTATTTGGAAACCAACAAAAACCCAGGATAGCGAAAACCATCCTCAACAATAAAAGAACTTCTGGAGGAATCGCCATCCCTGACCTCAAGCTGTACTACAGAGCAATAGTGATAAAAACGGCCTGGTATTGGTACAGAGATAGGCAGGAAGATCAGTGGATAGAGTTGAAGACCCAGAAATGAACCCACACAACTATGGTCATCTAATCTTTGACAAAGGAGCTAAAACCATCCAGTGGAACAAGGACAGCATTTTCAACAAATGGTGCTGGTTCAACTGGAGGACAACATGCAGAAGAATGCAAATCGATCCTTTCCTATCTCCTTGTACAAAGCTCAAGTCCAAGTAGATAAAGGACCTTCACATAAAACCACTGAAACTAATAGAAGAGAAAGTGGGGAAGACCCTGAAATGATATGTTTTATAAAAGGTTGGCATTCAGAATATACAAGAAGTTCCAAAACATAGCTTAAAAAAGAATAATGAAAGATGTCTCTAAGAGAAGACACAGAGAGGCAACAGACAGGAACAGGAAATAAACTATCAGTACTACTGATCACCAAGGATATACAAACAAACCAGACTGAGGTTCTACCTCTCCCCAGAAAAAATGAACAGTATTAAGAAGACAAAACATAACAAGTATGATGGAGTTATAAAGAAAAGGTAACTTTTATACACTGTACATAACAATGAGAATTTGTTGCTGGATTTTTGAAATAGTATGAGTTTTTTGTTTGTTTGTTTGTTTGTTTTCTTTTTATTAAAGGCAAAACTACTGTACCATCACATAACACACTCCTGGGTTGTGTTTCCAAAGGAAATGAATTCAGAATATCAAAAGACATCTAAACTCTTATGTTTATTGCTGCACTATTCAAAATGGCAAGAAAGGGAAACAATTTAAATGCTGATCAACTGACTAATGAATAAGGAAGATGTGCATCTACAGGGTTCAATGCTATTCAGCAATAAATAGGAAAGAAATTCTATCATTTGCAATAACTTAGATGGAATTGAAGAGGATCACTTAAATAAGTCAAGCACAGAAATGTGACACATAATAGTACTTTTACTAGATAGGGGTGAGATTATTGTTGTCATTGTTGTTTTTCCATTAATTCAAGAATTAAAAGACATGAAGAAAGTCTAGAGAAAAGTTAACCAAGGCGTATTTTTTTTTTTTTGTCATTGTGTTTTGGTTTTTGTTTGTTTGTCTTTTCATATGGTACAGTGTCCTTGGGTAGAAGTGTCCCAGGTTTTTAATACTGAATTTAAGATGACACAAGTGGATTTTTTTTTTTTTAAGATTTAATTCTTTTATCCTAGTATTTTCTTTCATCTATGGATCCTAAGGTGTTCACTCTTTTGGCATGGAGATTTGGTCCATTTGTGCTTTCACCTGCTGATAGCCTTCCTACCTTGGTGCATGAACACAGAAATAGCTACTGTAGGGTTCCTGTCTGGGTTATGAATGTGTAGAACAGTGTTGGTTGGGTTGGTTTAGGAGGGTTCCAAAGTCCCCTTCTTTTGGGTACACTAGGGAAAGAGAAGCTTACTGTATGAGGAAAATGACCAGCTTTCCTTTCTCCCTTCTGTGTCTCACAGTATCCATGACTTCATTATTCACATGTAGCATCTAAAAATATTATCTCAGAAATCAGTAGTAATTAGTTACTAGGGAAGTGACATGACAAAGAGAGAGAAAAACATTGGTAAGTGGTTTCAGTTATGTGAGATCTGAAGCACATTTGTGTACAGTTATGAATGTATGCCAGATATATACCTCAGAAAGCTTGAAGAAAGGATTTTGATAGATTTACCAAAAATCAACAAATGTTTGAGAAGGCTATACTATTGAATTTGATTTAAATATCACATATTTACATGTACTAAAATAACATATCAATGTCTCAACTAGTATGTAAAATTAAAAAAAAATTGTCATTTAAGAAATAAATTCAGTAAGAAGAAAGTCATAAAGAGACAATTATGTCTCACTAATTAGAATACATAAATCTAAAAATATGGTTACTATTAACTGTTGGCAGAACTCATATACTGTTGGTAGGAATGCACACTACTGATAATAAGCACTTTATAAAACACTATACAATTTTATTATAAAATTAAAGATATAGTATCCCATGACCAGCTTCTCTTTTGTGAGTATTACTAAAATCAATCAAAGCACATTAAACAATAAGACTTATAAGTGAATGTTAAAAAACTGGGAAAACCTTCAAATTGATCATCTTTCAAGTGTTGAATGGGTAAATAAATTGTAGAACATTTCACATTGTATTAGGTAAGCATCTGTGTTGTGTAGCTACATTCTATAAATTGAAACATCCCCTCCTGAGGTCAGGCTTTTTATAACTCAGGAAGCAAATGAAATCTTAAAGTTTCAGGAAAGAAACAAAGGTTAGAAATGCAAGGATGTTTCTTCAACTTACAAAGAGCCACAAAGCACTTCTAGTTAGACAAGTAGTTTAACTGATGGGTAAAGGAGACTCTCATACTAGCTTAGCTACTAAGCTCCAAGGATATAGCCTTGTTGAACCAACACTCATACTGGGGGTGGTTGGATGATGAAGTTGTTGTTGAGTCACTCATGTTTTTATTAGGAACCCTTCACTTGGCCTCTTATAAATAACCCCACTAGTTCTTATTAACTAGGTTTGGATATAACTGTTTCTTTGTCATCTGTGCCTTATCTACAATGGCTAGGTGCTTGGTTACATCTCCCCCAAAAAAACTCATACAACACAGTATGTGTGACTGAAATAGAGGTGGACAGAACCAAAGATGAGCTGGTGCTATGGCATGCAGCTGAGGCTGTTCTGGGTGAAAGAAGAGCATCTGAAGGCTGTCTCAATGTGGCTATTTATCCTCATTTGGTGTAGGAGAGAGAGCTGTAGTGGTAGTCATATGAGACTTGAGATGAGTAAAGAGACACCAAAGCCCAGGTATCTGAGATTGGTGCATTCTTGGGAGCAATCACAGAATGTCTGTATTCATCTATGTAGTAGAGGTTACAGTACCTCTTTAAGAAATGGATTAACTACTAGAGTATAGGGATGTTCTCCAACCACAGATGGATTAGAAAACATATTAAAGCCATGCAGTTAGCATGCATGTGAAAGGGTCGGAAGTAGATTATAGTATCAGGTTCATGGCATTTTTAAAGGTATGTATTAATGAAACTAAGGTTCAGCTTGATTCCTGGGAGAGAGGAATAACCTTATCTACATAAATTTGGACTATGATTAACAAACAACAAACAAACAAACAAGAAAAAGTGGATGTCATGTACTACCACAACCTTTTATTTGCCAAGGAACGTGTAAAGGGAGAGAATGAAAGGTCAGTCGTTAATTCCATTTTTTTTAACAGCTAGCTGGGGCAATGGAAAGAGAGTACGAATTAGACTGAGCTAAAAACCTCTATTGGGGCATCTAAAGCAAAGAATCTAAAGAGAAAATAGACAGGAAAAATGGAAGATATAAAAGTAAATAGAATGGAGTCCTCAAGTCTGGTTTTTAATACAGAGGAAGAGGGAACCCGTAATTCAGATGCCTACAGGGGTCTTCAAAGTGGCCTAGTAGAAGAGTCTATGGTAGTGTGGCATGGTCAGCATCTGGAATGATTGCACTGGGAAAGATTTTTTAAATGAGTAAAAAAGCCTCGTACGTATATCCTGGTTCATGGGGCTCTAGGACATGACAGCATATAATCACAAGGCTATGCAAGTGGAGAAACTGAGTAATGTAACTACTTATCACTCTTAGAACAAAGTCAACATAACCTGAGGCAAATGAGAAATCAGCACTTAATGAACTGGCTCCAAAGAGCAATTAAGGCCATCTTTCAGTAGCTGATGTCACCATGCATATAAGGGACTGAAGGCAATAGAGGAAGAGCAGTTATTCGTAAGGAGACCTGGGAAGGAAAAAGGTGGTATTTGAATACCCACTTCACTGAGTTGAATAGAACTATACTTATGGAAACTTAAGAAAGACCTTGATTCAGCAGGAGCCTTGGGACTGTTTGAGGTTTTAGCAACTTTGCTGAGACCCATCTAGATCCTGAACTTTATGATATTGGAAAAGCTCAGGGAGATCTGAATGATTTTGACTGGCATTTAAACTGGGTTTGTAAGAAAGTAAAAGCAATCAAGGGGAAACGAGGGAAGGATAAAGTTCTCAAGAGGACCTATCCAGGTCACTTGAAGGCAAGTGTGGTAAGATTCATGCTATACTGGAGCCCCTGGGGGAACAAATTATCAGAGCCCCAGCTCTTGAGATTGTAATCTTCTGGAAGATTCAAAACCTGAGCAAGAACTCATGGATGAAAAAAATTAAACTTGTCATAAGTGTTGGCAGTTTTCTCCTTAGAATTTGCAGTGTAAAATATACTGAGGGGATAATTGTTCATTTTTCCTGGGGTTCTGTCAACATTGGCATATATCCACTTGAGAAGAAAGAAAGGAAAGGGTCATAGTGATGTCCTGAAGGCCTGTCAGAACCAAGGATTCAGCCCTTGAGGCACGCATAACAGGCTAGAGTGTGTGGCTTTTAGTCCTGAAGAAAGGCAAAGTTTCACAGCTAGACTTGCTTAGAGCACCAGTGGTAGTGAAGGATGTTGCAACAACACTCTCATGGTACAATGGAGCAATAGGATGCCAGAGTGGAAATGCAATGCCATCATGCAGCACAGTGTTTGCATCAGGGTACATTGTGATAGCACAAATGGAGCAGTGCAGTAATACAATGCAACATTGTGAAAGCAACATTAAGCATTGTGATGTCACAATGGAGATGTCACATCATGCTACATATTGTGGGGGCAAAAATAAGAATTGTGAGGGCAAACAGGAGCATTTTGAGATCATAAGTAAGCTATGTTATCATAATTCAGAATTGTATTAATACATGGAGCATTCTGATATCACTGTGGACATATGACAATACATGGCCATGTAATATTGCACAAGGGAGCACAGTTAGTAAAATGTAGCATTTGCTTGAGCAATGTAACATTATGAGGTCAGAGCCAAGAATTCCATCAGTATAATGGAATGAAGTATTTGCAAAATTGAATATTGTGATGTCATTTGTGGGATTGTGAGCAGAGTGGATCAGTATGATGTCTTAGTGATACCAGTGATATTAGAGAAGGTTATTGAGATTATATATGGAATACTGTGTAGTCACAGAGGAGCTGTGGCACATATGCAAGATTGCATTAAACAAGATGGACCAATGTGATGACACAATGTAATACTGTGATGGCAAATTTAGCATTGCAAAGTCACAATGACTATGGTGAGGAGCAATGAAAATAATAGATTCATAATATTTTTCTATGTTTAATTATTTGTATATATGTATTGTGGTGTGAATGAAAACTTTCCCCCATAAGCTCATGTATGTGAGCCCCCAGTAACCTGGTCCCAGTTATTGGCTCTGTGTGTACAAAGCACTTAGAGTGTGTGGTTTGGGTGGAGAAAGTATCATAGAGGCAGGTTTTGGGGGTTTTATAGCCTCATCTCATTTACTATTCTCCTTCTTCCTCTGTGGGAATAGAATGAAGTCAGCCATCTTCTTAAACCTGTTTCCATGCCATGCCTTCTCTATTATCATAGACTCTCCCTCTGGAACTGTACAATAAAATAAATGCTTTCTTTCATAAGTTGCTATTGGTTATAGTATTTTATTACAGCAACAGAAAAGTAAGTAAGGCAGAATTTGGTTCCAGAAGAAATAAGGTTGATACTATGATGAACTTGGGTTAGTTTTTTCAAAATATGGAGGATTTTTAAAGTTTGGTCTACAATAACAATTGAATACTGTAAACAAAGCTTAATGGGCCACTGTAGTAGGATCCTGGATGACAACAGTGTTAAAAGGGATGCTAACAGTCACTCATGAGATTTCAGAGGGGAAAGAATACTTCATTAGCAAACGTGGTAGTTTGGCAAAGAATCTGGTTACCTTCTGCCTGTGTCTCAACAACCAGTCTGAAGATAAATTAAAAGTAATGGATATATTCTTTGGCAGATGAAATTTCAAGACATAATAATTCTTTAAGTCTGAGGCAAGGTTAGTATTGATTACTCTTACACAGATTTACAATGTAAAGGACTAACAAAAAGAAATGAAAATTTTACCACTTGAGAGAAAAACGTCACTAGGAATCTTTAAGTTGCAGTTGGAGCATATGCCTAAAAGGGTATAACTATGAATGCAATTAGTGAAAAGCCTCTTGTTCTACATTGAAAGAGTAGGCAAGTTATTTTAAGACAAGACACCACTCAGCTAGACCTTCAGTTTGTCAAAGAACAAACCAAAGTGGTTTCCTACTCCCTAAAGAATCTACACACAAGACCTGCAGCTAATGTGGTTTAAGAGGACAAGGGTCCATTGCAAGTCCCTGAGAGAAGTTATGTGTACCATTCACATGGTACTGTCTCTGGATACAAAAAAAGACACAAGATTGAGGAGTTATGGATTCTTCTTCAGTGGATTTGGAGCTACTAAGGCCAGACAACATGTATTAAAATCAGAGTCTCTTTGAGGAAATCTTGAGAGGCTACTGTGTAAAGATATGGGGATGAAACTCGGGTGTGATAGAAACCCAAAAATACTGGAGATATCAGAGTCATGAGACATCAGCCATGGACAGTTCCATATTTATCATGAAACCAGCCCTAAGAAGGAAACGTATGTTGCAGACAAATAAGAATACGATAGAGAAACCCTTGAAGCTTGATCTCCAGACATGGACCTATATTGATTTGGAGTTTGTCTTGCTGGGTTTGGTCTTGCTTGGGTCAGCCTTTCGCACTATGCCCCATTCTTTCCATTTTGGAATGATAATCTATATTCTGTGCCATTGTGTGTTGAAAGTATGTGGTTTAAAAATTTTAATTTTTAAATATTTACAAAGGTTCACAGTTAAGTTTGCTAAGTCAAAACGACTTGGTTTAAAGTATTGGGACATTAAAGCTATGGGCACTTTCAATGAAGGTACTTTGTATAAGAGTAGCATGGCTCAGGCTTTTGCTTGCTTTGTAGAAACCTAGACTGTATTTGAACACGTGCTCAGTTAATGGTGCATTTAGAATGTAATGTGTCTTTAGGATGCATCTTGCTAGACGAATTTGGGACATCCTTGAGGTTAATATCTTGGCTACAACTTGGATTTCTTTTCTTAACTGTTGTGAAAGGTATTGATCAGCCAGTTCAGCTCATGCCTCCTTGATTATGGATTCTTTCTAGAAGTGCAAAAAATATAAGGCCCTTTATACTTTTAAGTTGATTAGGGTATTTTATCACATCTAAAGAAAGCAATGCAGTGTTAGCATGGATGACTATTAACAATGGATTGTTCTACAGAAGGCCATAGTGATTGGATCCTTGAAGTGGTATTACGGGTTATTGCAATGAACAGTCAAAAGAAGAGCAGTAGGTATAGAGTGCTGTAACTTGTAACCCAATTGTGTGACACAATGGAACATTGAGACATCACAGTTTATTGCATTCATGTCACAATGGAATATTGTGATAGATAATAGAAAGCTGTGGTGTTAACATGGAGTTGTTATGTCACAATGAAGGAATTCTATTGCCAAAATGGTTCATTGTGATGTCACAATAGAGCACTGCAAAGACAAAATAGATCATTATGATGGCCAAATGGAATATTATGAAGGCATATTATGATGTCAAATGCAAAGTTGTGATAAAAAATGAGGTTCACTGTGTTGTGTATTGGAGTGTTGTGATGCAACAGAGCTATGAAGACATATGCTCAAATGTCATTGCACAATGGAGTCTTCCTATATAAAAATTGAGTATTGCTATGGTAAAAATGAATCATTGTGATGGCATAAAGGACATTATGAAGGCAAATGGAAACTTATGATGAAATATGCATTACTATGATGTCACAATGGAGCATAGTGATATGAGAGTGAGCCATGTGTGATCTCACAATTGAGCATGTTTGCCCCAGTGAGCATTGTGGTACAGTAGAACTCTGTGTTTACATAATGGAGCATTGTGATGACACATGTAGCATTGTGAATGTAAAGCTAACCATGTTTGTTGTGATGGAGCTACAATGTCCCAATTCAGGTAGGGTTGACCCAATGGAGCTTTTTGATTTTATAAGGAGGATTGTGATGATACAATTGAGGTGTGGTGTCACAATAAATCATTGTTTTTGCACATTAGAATACAATGGTCTAAATATTCATCACTGTGATGGAAAATGGAGCTTTTAGTGGAACAATGAATACTTGTAATGGCACAAATGTGGCTGTGATTTCTAAAGGCAAGATTTTGTTACTGAAATGAAGTATTGTGATGCCACACTAGAAAATGTGTTGTCACATGAAGCATTATGAAAACTCAGTGTATCATTGTCACGGATAATGAACTTTCTGATGTTGCAGTGGAGTATTCTGCTGCAATAATGAAACACTCTATCATAGTAAAGCACTGTTCCTTCTCAATGGAGTCTTGTCATGTCACAATGGAGCCCTGTGATGGAACAGTACAGCATGGTATTTTGATATCAATATGGAGGAGAAACCTGTGTTAGAGCTGGAGTCATATTGGGAGACTAATGATGGTTGAAGATTCTGAGATTAAGCGAATTTTGTTGTGGTGTAGTGGACTGATGTTAACCATAGATGGGGAACAATAAAAAATTATTTTGTACTCTAAGAGTCATGAAATCTCACAGAAAAGAAAGATATGGAAATACAAGAGCCAGAGGAGGAATGGGGTACTGTGTAGCTGTTTCTTTTTAACCAAAACCATCCTTTGTAGAGGCAGCTTTCTTAAGACTCAAGTTTATATAAGGCATAAAACACACACACACACACACACACACACACACACACACACGCACACACGAATTTTAGGAAGCTCTTGAAATTTATAAGATTGTCAAAACCTCTCTCCAATATTATAAATCAATAACAATTGCTGTAGAAAGGAGACCCCTTAGCCTGCAGAGCTGCCTTCATTTTGTATCCTAACTGGAGGTGTGCCGCTATTCTGAATCGCTACTTGAACTAAGGTGGGCTTTATGCCTTTGAGCCTCCCATCCATGTGGTGGTATAAATGATAAATGTCCCTCATAGGTTCCCACCACAATAACTTTCTGCATCTGGAAGTATAAGGCTAAATAAACTCGTTCTTTTCTAAGTTTCCTTGGTCATGGTGTTTTATCACAGCACCAGTAACATAACGGTTGATAGAAGCTAGTACCAGAAAATAGTATATTTTGTGAAGAGTCTGATCATGTTGTAGAGGGGGAGTTTCCCTAATTGTTTGACTGGCTAAATAAAGATGGCAGAAGCTAATCGTAGCATGAAGAATGGAGGTGGGTTTTTCAGCTCCCAAGAGGAAGAAGAGGACATGAGATAGAGAGAGAGGGCTTTTTGGCCAGGCAGAAGACAGAGGGGACATGGGCACAATGTAGCTCAGCTAGCCCAAGTTAGCCCACTGGCAGCCTCCACCACTGGAAGAATTCCAACATAGAATAGCTGATAAGTTTAAGACAATAGATTCCCCAGGCTCAGTGGTTGTGACATCTGGATGATTTTAAATATTAAGATTGTCTAGTGTTTTCCATTTGCAAGCATTCAGGTGGGCAAGGAGCAAGCAAAGACCAGAAAGCTAGCTGTGGGAGCTGAGTGAGACCTGGGTGCTAGAGCTAGTCTCAAGAGGTTGAAAGAGCTTGGTGGAGCTCTCGGGAGGGAGAAAGGGTGCCATTTTTAAAAAATTACCTGCAACAATGTTGTCTTTTGGGGAATGTGGGAGACTTTGGAACTTTGACCTAGAAATGCAGAGAGTGCTTTGAGCTGAACTTAAATGGCTGTTCTAGTAGAAATATGGAAGACAATAGTTCTGAGAGCAGTGTGAACTGTGGTTTTAGAGAGCTTTTGATTCAGACAGGTTATGGCAAAGGAATCCTTGAATGAAGACCCTGAGAAGCCATTCATGATGCGTTAAGAGTCAAGCTTAGAGTCTGGCGATACCTCAGAAAATTGAACATAGTGTTACCTGAGGACCCAACTATACCCCTCCTGGGCATATACCCAGAAGATATTTCAACATGCAACAGGGCCACATGTTCCACTATGTTCATAGCGGCCTTATTTATAATAGCCAGAAGCTGGAAAGAACCCAGATGTCATTCAACAGAAGAATGGATACAGAAAATGTGGTACATTTACACAATGGAGTACTACTCAGCTATTAAAAACAATGAGCTCATGAAATTCTTAGGCAAATGGATGGAGCTAGAAAATATCATCCTGAGTGAGATGACCCAATCACAAAAGAACACACATGGTATGCACTCACTGATAAGCGGATATTAACCCAAAAGCACACAATACCTAACACGCAACGCATAAACCTCATGAAACTCAAGAAGAAGGAGGAAGACCAAAGTGAGGGTGCTTTTGTCCTTTTTAGAATGAGTATCAAAAGATTCAACCAGAGCTCCCAGGATCTAAACCTCCAGCCTGAGAACAGACAGGGGCAAATTGTCCTCTGAGAGGCTCTAACCAGCAGCTGACTCAGACAGATACAGACATCCAGAGCCAAACAGTGGATGGAGCTTGAGGACTCTTATAGAAGAATAGGCGGAAGGATTGTGGGCCCTAAGGAGATAGGAACTGCACAGGAAGATCAACAGAGTAAACCAACCTGAACCCTTGGAGCTCTCAGAGACTGAATCACCAACCGTGGAGCATACCTAGTCTACACAGATCTAGCTCCATTGGCTGGACCTAGGCCTCCCTGGACATATGTTGCAAATGTGCAGCTTGGTTTTTATGTAGGTCTCAAACATCTGGAGTGGGGGCTATCCCAAAACATGCAGCCTGTATATGGGGTATGGTCTTCTAGCTGGGTGCCTCATCTGGCCTCAATGGGAGAGGAAGCACCTAGCCTCTCAGAGACTTAAAGTGGCAGGGTGGGGGATACAGGAGGAGGGGGTACTCAGAAAAGAAGAGATGGGGAAGGATTGTGGGAGGGGGTGACTGGGACGGGTTATAAAGTGAATAAGCAAAAAATAAAATTAAAAAAAAAAGGAGAGGAAGAGATAAAAGGAAGAGGAGGAAGAGATGTAGGAGTGATGGAGATGGATGTTTACGTGTCTGTAGCAGTGAAAGACATACCTAGGTTGGATATTGGGTTACACTTCTGATTGTACGGGTATCTTGTTACTGATCATTGCCAAATATATAAGCTTTGATTAATCTATAAAAAAAAAAAAGAAATCAGATAATATTAAGAATAAATCATGGTTGTTTGGTTAGATGCTAAAAAAAAAAAGAGTCAAGCTTAGGTTGCATTGCAGATCAAAAGATGAGATGCCAATGTCATGAGACATCTACCAAGGAGACCTGCGTACAGGGAATGAAAACAGGAAGATGTATTTTACAGACAACAAAACCCTAAGGATGGAGGAATCTAATCCTTTCAACAGTAGACACAGAACTATAGGATTTGGTGTTTATACTGCTGCTTTTTAGTCTTGCTATGAACAAATATTTCTTTACTATGACCCCAGTTCTGGTTTTTGAATGTGTATTCTGTACCATCACCTGTTGGAGATATGTAATTTGATTTTTGATTTTTACAGGAAGTTGCTACTAAAAGATTTTCTTCAGTCTCTGTAGAGATGTGGGATTTCAAAACAGTTTTGAAACTGTAAGATATTATGGAAACATTTGAATCTGAAGGAAATGCATTTGTATTTTGATATGGCCGTGAGGCCTGTGTGGGGGTAGGGAGGGAATGTTTTAGTTTAATGATAAATATTGCCATAGGTTCTGGAATCTGTACTCTCGGTTCCCAGTTGGTAGTGCTATTTTGGAAGGCTTATGTGGTTTAGCCTTGCTAGAGGAAGTGTGTCACCAGGGGCAGGCTTTGAGAGTTTGAAGCCGCCCACCACTGTCTGTTTACTCTCTCTGCCTTGGGCTTGTTTTTATGGATGTAAGCTTTCAGCTTTTCTCCTCTTATCATGTGTGCTACTTGCTTCTGTGCTTTCCTACCATGATAGATGCTTATCTCTCTGGAACTATCAGACCAATTAACCTCTTTCTTTGATAGGTTGCTTTGGTCACGGTGTTTTATCACAGTAACAGAAAAGTAAGTAATACAATGACTTTGTAAGTAACCCCTCACCTACCCTCCACTAACATCAATAAACATATAGACTAGACTTTGGTGAAATTGTTTCTTTGGTCTGTTGTTAGTGCCATATCTGGAGTGAACTTTGCATCTCCCTAGGACAATTCAGCCATTAAAAAGGAGACAAATAATGACAGATGCAGACACTGATAATTTTCTTTCTGAGTAAATCATTCCAACACAAAAGACTAAATCCTATTTGATTGTGCATATCTGAACCTCTAGAATGGTAACACTCAAGTAAGAACAGAGCAGAAGAAAGGCAGCCAGTGGCTGGGAACTTCAAGTATGCAACAACTGCAAAGGCAAGTAATGGAGGCTTTCAAACCCTGGAGCAGTCCAATGCTTTCATTTTAACAGTGGGCACACGATTTCTGTAATTACCAGGTTTTCGTAAAGTGCATACTCAAATGGTGAGTTTTATTGTCTATAAATAAATTTAATTAATATTTTGAGACTTAACATTTCAAGTCACTTGGAAATGCATAGAATTTATAGTCCATATTTCTGAACCTATGCTGCTTCACCACGGAAGCCTTGTCTCTTTGTCTCGGATTTGATGTGCTTAGAACAATTGAAAACCGATGAATTTCTGAATTAACCAGTAGAATGATCGTCTTCTCTGGATTTAAAAGGCGAACAGATGGTGCCCATCTCTGGTTGATGGAGAGTCAGGGTGATTCTGCTCCGATTTTAAAGCAGTTAATTTTAAGCAGCTTTTTTTTTTTTTGAGTAAGAAAGAAACCCATGATAGAGAATTGTATTTTCTTGCTTTTGTTTCCTATTCATAGATTTTCTTTCCTTTAACTTTTGAAGTTTCTCAAGGCTTCTTTGGAATTTTTAAGGTTTGCATGGAAAAATTTTGCAGGCATAGAGAAAAAAATTAGTATGCATTATTTTTTTTCTGCCTCTGCAATGAAAATCCATCAGCTTCAGACGTCTGCTATCTATAGTGCATTGTGCGAAGTGTTAGTAAAATGTGAAGTCATGTACGGCAGATAGGCGAAACAAAGATTTCTTAAAGTACCTGAAATTAAAGTAGTTACAACTAAAGGTAGCTTTTAATATACATTTTATAATAAAAGCATAGTTTTAGAAAAAGTATCCAGAGATTTTTTTTTTTTTAAAGAAAAAGTCTTCTGAGCTCTCCACCTGCTTAGTGCTTTGTTCGTGAAGTTTCCTGCTTCCATAGGCGATGTGCTTTATCGCTTTATCTCATTTCTTCCTAACATGGTTTCCCTCAGGACTTGTACCTTTCTCTGGAATTCATATTTATTGGAAGGTGAGTGAACTAGAAGATTATCTGGCACCAAAAAACAAAAAAAATATCACTCATTACATTCTTGGTATGACTGAGGAGAGACTAACTTGTGCAAGGCCAATTCACAAAGGTGGTTATGGGCACAGGCATACGAGGGCATATGCTGGCATGCACGGGCATAGCTTGTCTTTGATATGTTTTTTTTTTTTTCAGGTAAACACCCACGTGATAAGAAATAACACTAATGTTACAGGTTCTTCGTCTATTATTTGAATCTTGAAATCTTACAAACTTGAACTTGCCACGATTGATTTAAATGGGCTCCAGCCTGAAAAATGTGTTTCATTTTGTTGAACTAATGTTAGCTAGTATGTAATTGTCCGTCAGTGTTTAGATATTTTGAGATAATTTTAAAAATTGTATTTCCAGTTTGTTTTTTTTTATATGCATTTTAACTCAGGCTTGAAAACAATGTTCTTTTTGGATGTGATGACATCCAAAGCTTTCCCTGAATTAGGTCTTTTTCAGAGACATCATTCTACGAATGGGGACCACTAAAGTCTGCCAAGTGTTAAGCTTAACCATCTCCTTAACCAGTTGTCTCCACCTGTAAATGGAGGCTATGCTGCCTGAGGTTGAGGAGTATTTGAGACACACACCTTTGACACTTGAATCAGATCCTACTTAGGTCTCAGCTAAAGAACTACAAAGATCATGAGGACACTCAGGAAGCCATGCAGCTTCAAACCTATGTTTCCCTGTGGGGCACAAATATCTGACTATGATACAGCAGTTTTAGTCTTCTCTCTGGGGCAGTGTCCAGATGCTAAGTTTGCTGTCTAAGGTTGAGAAATAGGTAGTAAAGTTGGTCCTTTTACCCTCCAAGTTGATGCTTAATTGAGCTAAGTTTGAGTCTCATAGTTTCAAAGATCTGACTATCTTAGAAACCAGGGACCAGAGGTGGATTGGGGGTGGGGGAGCGTAGGAAGGGGAGGAGTATTCCTCAGCTACCTGACTTCAAATAGGAACTTGTGAGGCAGAAACTAGAGGCTCCCTGGAAGGTAAACAGGCTTTGGCCCAATGCTTGATAGGGTCTGAAGGCTCTGCACATGACCTTTGCTTGGATATGAGACTTCTAATTTTTATTGGTCCCTTGTCTTATTTATAAGACAAAGTGGACCACTGAAATAAATCCCTGTGTTGACTTCTTTGTCTTGCTCCTCCGTGGACAGAACACTGTTCCCTATCTTGTGACTATAGTTAGAGAAGGACTAGAGAGCCGTTTTTCTTCCTCCCCTAACAGTTGGAGAAACTCAGTCTTTAGGTATTGGCTAATTGGTAAGGGGTAGTAGGATGCTAGAGGCTTGCTTAACACTGGGTTACACTATTATGGGTCTGTTACTATATTTTTAAGCTTAAGGCCTGAAATAGACTTCTTTGCTGAGCCAGAGGCATCTCTCTTCATGTTGGGTGGATTTGAGTTATGGAGATACAGAGAAGTGACATAAGCATTTTTGATGTACTAAAACCAGGATTCATGTCCTCTTCACTGTTGGATCATGAAAGGCAGCCTGGTCTCTTGTCAAACACAGGCTAGAAACCACCAGAGACCCCAGGTGATCCTGAGGAGTCCTAAGTGGGACACAGGTGATCCTAAGAGATGGCAGGCGTTTCTCCACACCCCCAGACTCTAGGCTCCTGATACAAGGCTGCAGCCCTCAATAGATCTGTGTTCTTCAGTCATGTAGCCTCAGGACAGATCTCCATATTAATGAGATAGCTAAAGGCCAGAAGGGCTTAGCCAATTAAACTTACCTTCCTAGACACTCCTCCCTGCAAAAGGTATTTAACCTCAGACTCACCCTGAGAAACCGGTATGGTTTTTATTCATCTACTTTCCACCAAGACAATAAAAGTCTTAAAACCATGGACTGTTTGTCATTCACCGCTGGAACAAGCCTTCACCTACAGAGCCACCATCTATAATCTCCAGCAGAAGACCTCACTGCCTTCCCAGCCACTGCAACCACCAAACCAAGCAAGCCATGGACCCTCCCTGTAGGATGCAACCAGAGCTTCTCTCCCTCTTTCCCCTTCGGCTGAGGGCCAATCCAGCCTGCCCCCACTTTGGCGCCAGGGTGCCCAAGAGCCTGAGAACCAGACAAGTTAGCTCCGGCTCCCCCAGGAACTCAGATTGCCCTCCCCACCTGTGGAGCCCCATAGCCCAATGTTGGGAGAGTGCAGTCAAACTTCCTGAGCCTCTGTCTGCCCGAGTGGTCCTAGCCCCATGACAGGCAGATGCACTTTAACTCAACATTTCACCTCACTTCCTTTCCTCCTTATCTGGTCATCTGCTACATGACCAGGTGTTCAACATGGTCTGCCTACTGGGGATGATATGGGAGGTTCCTACTTAGACATCATCTTACCTATCATCTACGTCATGATAGCCTTGCTATTATTCTGTTGTAACAAGGACATCTGATTTGAAAGAAAAGTACAAATATAAGCATTTAGTGAAAGTAAACACAAATATTACATCATAAAAGATTCTTTCATGGTATAAAATAAGTCCTAATATTAAAAAATGAATTCACTGGTCATTTAAAGAGGCTTAGTTAGTTAGTGTTTACTTAGTTAGTTAGTGTTAGTCTTGTGATTCTCTGAGTGCTGTTCATATTTTCCAAATATCATGAAAACTATCATGTATTTATTGTGCAGAGCAATGAGTTTCACAATGGCATTTCTGTTCAATCAACTATATCATATACTTTGACTGTATTCATTCTCTATTTCCATGTCTTCTCCTCTTTCTCTACTTTCTAGTCCAATTCCTCTTCCAAAACAATCCTACTTTCATTTTTATGCTACAAATTTGTGCACATGCATATGTGTACATTTATGTACGTGCACATATATGCATGGATATATAGGCTCAAATATAAAAGAAAACATGTAATGTGTAATATTTATCGTTTTGTGTTTGGCTTGTTTCACTTAATTTAATCTATAGTTCTTTTTTCTTACAAATGGAAAAATTCCACTTTTTTTTGGCTTGTTATTACAATCTCATTAGATATATAAACCAGTTTTTTTGTATGTTTTTACTTGTTGAATGACATATAGGCTGATTGCATGTTTGGCTATTGTGAATTCTCTCTCTCTCTCTGTCTCTCTGTCTCTCTCTCTCTCTCTCTCACACACACACACACACACACACACACACACACACACCATGAGTGACCAGATGTTGCTATAGTTGCTAACACTGACATAGATTCACTTCAGTCTATTCTAAGGTTATTACTATAAACAAACAACAAATGTTGATGAGTATGTAGGATACAAGAAATACTGATGGTGGGTGTGTAAATTGCTATAGCCTCTGTGGAAGTCAGTATGGAGATTCTTCAAAAGATAAATGATGGAACTACTATATAGTTCAGCTTTACCTTTCTGCCTGATATTTCTGTCTTTCTATGAACATTCTGCATAATGGACCTAGCGGTGAGATCTTGTCAGATTACCTCAAAGTTCCCTTTGTAAACTCATGTGACTGCAGTGATTGTGAATTCTGACTTGGATATTTGATAATAACCACACTAGTATCAGTTTTTCACCTTATGAAAACTCACCTGAAGCCTTCCTGGTAACCTACATCCTGTACTCTAAG
Source organism: Mastomys natalensis (assembly GCA_021653895.1). Classification (NCBI taxonomy): domain Eukaryota; kingdom Metazoa; phylum Chordata; class Mammalia; order Rodentia; family Muridae; genus Mastomys; species Mastomys natalensis. The sequence goes on along the minus strand of JAJTUV010001999.1, from coordinate 152,029 downwards.
TGCTAAGTATGGCTTTGATGCTTTCTAAAATCCAAATACTTAGATAAGTTACTAGTAAGTTATAGTTTCCTCTTTTCTTCTTTCTTTCTTTCTCTCTCTCTTTCTCTCATTCATTCATTCATTCATTCATTCTAGCAATCTGGACCACTGGTGTTGAAGTGCTAGACTCCTCCTGGAGTCTTTTCTAAACACATTTTCTTACATTTTATATATTTTCTAGCTCCTTTCTGCTTTCTCATACAGCAGGTCCCATTACACATCTCTGTCCTTTTCAATTGTCTTGAAATCATCTTGAAACAAACATAAAATGAAAAAAATCTCAAAGCTCTATAATTGCTATTTCTGAACTTACAAACATGAAATTTTAATGGTGAATGCCAATCTTTTACAAGTGTGTATTTTTTTATTTGAAGCACCTTAACATCTTGATATTTTGCCTTCAAATGCATGAATAAAACAGTTGCTTCCGATCATTGCATTTAGAATCAAAGATTATAAATTACATCTGGTCATAAATATCAAATCCATAATCAGTAATAAAGCTGTATTCCTTAATTACTTTGCTTTTACCATCTGCCAAGAATACATTAAAGAATGTAGTAAACAAAAAGAGTGAGCTGTAAACCCTGACTGGAATTCCAGTGAAACACCCCTCAGGAGTTCTTTCTTCCAGTAAATGACACATTACGGCATGTAAGATTGGAGGGAAGGCGAAATAAAGGTAACTGTCAAGAAAGATTGAGAGGCAAATACAAGATGGGTACTGGGCAAACTGCTTTTAAAATGTCTTAAATTTAACTCTTGGTTGGATTTCAGTACAGCATTGATGCCCTCCCCACTTTCAGTACATAATTACCTGAGTATAAAAAGGCATTTTTTATGATAACTTGCTAGATTTTGAAGTGTAAGTAGCCTCATACAAACAAGGCAAGCTATAAAACTCTGGGAAAAATGTCAAAACTTTAAGTGGTGGGTTTGAAAATCTGATGTATTTGAGCTTGAAAATTGTTTTCTCTGCTTGGGCAGCACACTGTTTTCTATCAGTTTGAAGCCCATGGAATGTTAAAGTTGGAAGGATCTCAGAAATCATCTAATCCAAGGATTCATTATACAGATGAGTGAATTAAAATAAAGATTATGAAAAGTGTAAAGATGAATACAGGGCCTGTCTCTGATGATTCAATTGTTTCACATTATTGAAGCTGTTAAAGGATGAGCCTAAGTAAGCCAAGGGGGATAATAAACCAGCCAACCGATAAGCAAACAAAAACCCTACTGATAAGTGATAGGATTGAATTAAAAAGAGAGAAAACATAATACAGGCAGCATTCATTCAAATGAAAATCATGTGAGCCATGGCAGAGGTCATAATGACTTTAGACAGCTGCCAAGATTGAGAGGAAGTTGGCAGCACTTAAAAAAAAATAAATTTAATAAGAAAAAGTCCATTTAGGCTAACCGACTTCTGAAAGATAGCTTTAATTGTGTTGGGTAGTGTGGTTATTAGCATTAAACATCTGAATTTTATTATTAAGGATTTCAATGATGGCTTTTAAGAAAATTTAATGTATGTACTGTGAATAATTATACCAGCATATTAAGGAATTTTAATTTTAGGAATACCAACTTTTGAATATCACAGCCCCATTTCAAAAAGTAGAATAGGCAAAATTTTTAGATTAAGTTAGAATAATTATCACCACAAAAATGTCAACAGATTTTTTTATTAGCAGAGCTTCATATTCTAATATTTGTTCTAGTGTGACATTTTATTATTAGTCTTTGCTTGTTTAAATTATTCAGGTTTAAAATATGAAGGTTGAACTGGAAGGAGAAGTAAGAGAGCAATGTGCTTGTTGCAGAAGCATTAGGGTCTTGGATTGGATCCCAGTATGCATGTAAAAGCAGAGGTATACTTCCAAAACACTAGCTGAGATGTGGTAAAGGGGACAGGGAAGAGGTGAGGCTAGGATCTCACTGTTTCCCAGTCCAGTCAAAATAGGAAACTACAGGCTTAGTGAGAAACCTTGTATCAGAGAATGAAGGGAAGAGTGATGGGAAAGAAGCCTGACATTGGTGAGTGTGTCTGCAAACTCAAGTGTATACACAACCTCACAGTATTAAAAGAAATAGATAATTTGGGTCAAAACAGCATATAAAGCATTACATATTAACGCCAAGAAGATAAAAATGACAAAGGAGGTCTTAAATAACAATGTGAGCCATGAACAAATGAAGTTCACATGGTGCTAAAATAAGTAAAAAAATCAGATTATAATGTGCACATACATATTTTATGAATTGAGAAGTAAAAAAATATCACCATAGGAGTTACAGTTCAGGATATATGAAAACACTGTTTAAATCAGAATGATCTATTATAGCCATGATTTTGATCTTTTATAAATGATTTCATTGAGTTACAGGGAGCAAAACCAAAATAATTAATAGTTGTTAGCAGATAGAAGTAGAGAGAAAATGATAAAACTTCATTAAACCAGGCATTTCAACATTTATCAGAGATGGGCACAATAGCCCTTGAGAGATAAACAAAAGGCAACAGCATCAAATCAGGGATTCACTAATACCTCATTGAAATGGATTACAGAAGGTAAGACAGTATGTTATGAAATTAGAATTAGTAATGCCCACTGGAAGATCTTTACATTTTTTAAAAATTTATTTAATTATTTAAATCAAATAATAATTTACTTATTCACACAGGGGTTATAAATACAAAAAGGCAGGATGTGGGGAAGGGAATGACACCGGAGCATAGGTGTTCAGGGGAGTACAGATACCTTTCAGAACAGGGTATCAGATGGGTGAAGGTTCAGGGGACAGGTCACTATGACTCTGCCTATGATTCACTTGTCCTTATCTAAGTTGGTACTGTCCGCCGATGCTACCTATTTACAAGAAGATCTTTACTTTTGGTTGTTCTCTACTGCACAGTCTTTTTTTTAACACCTTCAACTGCTTGCTGTTTGTCCCGCTTCCCCTTATAGAGCCAGAGAATAGCTCTCAGCCTGCTCCCAAAACAGTATTTAGAGGACATCTGACATAAATATCCTTGGATCTGAAGTGGGGGAGCAAATTATACTTTTAGAGTTAGCTTCTCATTCGGTGGAAGCAGCACTTAATAATTTATCCATACACTATGCCTTAAGTGTTAAGGACCAGATGCAATTTCAGTATTTGACAATATAAAACAAGGCTGCAGTGTGTCTGGGCATTAGAAGAAAGCATGAATTTCAGATATATTCCAGGGCAAATCCTATTTAGTTACAATTTAGTTACTATTACAATTTATTATTACAAGTTATATTATTACAATTATTACAAGTTATTATTACAATTTAGTTACTATTTAGCTTTGTTGTAATGGGCATACAATTTTAGATATTGGAGATTCAACTTCCTGTCTCTGTCTTAATGGGAGCTGAAACCATGCATTAAATGAAAAACTCACACACATTAGCTTTTTTTTTTTTTAATGCTTTGGCTACTTAAAGGCTGGGCAGTTCTAATCCTCCAGCGAATAGCATACTTTTCCCTCTCGTACTTCTGGCTCAACACCTTCTAAAATCTACTTTTAACTTTGCTGCCATGTTACTTTCTGTGAGGCCCATTGGTCTTTGCTGCCCAAGACTCTTCTGGGCAGCCCTTCCTGGGCTGCTTTCCCTTTCCTCCTACATTTCAGATGATCTTCCCTCTGCAGCTCTGAGTCTCCCATCGCATCATGATCGATTCTCCATCTCCTCATCCCGAGTCCTAGCCAGTGCAACCTAAGGGTCCTGCCCCATCTCCGTTTGCACAGCCATTGGCTGCTGGCATCTTTGTTGATTGATCAAAAACTGATTGGCGACAAGGACCTTTAGTGTTTGGACATACAGATTCCCGATTGAATCAAAGCACTAGAACCAATATCCAACAGACATTTATTGATTTATGATGGTTAGAGAGACCAAAGGAAAAAGAAGCTGTTGAGAAAAAAGTATCAAACTGGAGATTCTTCCTTCTAACCATTCTCTAAGGAAATGCTACAAAAGAGATCTAGGAAACAAAAGAGTTCAGTGGATAGTCTAAACTAAAATGCTCCTACTTGAGAAAGTACACCAGCCAACTCAGTGAGGATCTAAAGAACCTTTCAATCTTATAGTATAAGAGGATCTAATTCTTTCTAAGGATTGGTAAGGAGGATAGGAAACTACTTTGTCTAGGACCATATTAGTTCACTGATTTATACCAGTTTGGTAAGAAAGATAGAATAACTTAATGGCATAATGGATAATGTTGATGCAAACTCACTTTAATGTTTATGAATGTTAGCTGATTTTCTTTCTGCTTTTTTTTTTTTGGCGAAGAACATGTGAAGGATGTGAGTGTGTGAACACACATGAAAGTAGAATGCAGTCTTATAAGTTATAGAGAAACACACCAGAAGAGCAGCATTAATGAAGGGTGAAGTCTAGACTTAGATACAGCTGGATTTCAGTCTATGACTTTCCATTTAGGGAGATATTTGTCTAATAATTTAATAGTTTTAGGCCTCAATTTCTTGCCTGTAAAGTGAGGCTACAACCTGAATCACTAGATGTGAGAAATGTGTAAAGTACTAAGCAGATATTTCAACATGAACTCAGTGTTTAAGTCATCACAAGTCATCATTGAATAAATAAGGGAGAAGAAATAAGGATAATAAGAATTAAGGGAGGTTGGCCACTGTTTACATCCCGCTGTCTAGCTTCTTTTTGTGGGCTTTTAAATTAAATACACTTGAAAAGGAATTTTATAATAAATAAAATAATTTATTTGTAAGCTGAAATGCCACGTGCAGTATGAAATCAAGACTTATTTCTGTACTAGGACCAAAAATATTAAAGTACAGTGTCCTTAAAATGTGTGACTAAGGATGTTATGTTGATGGTAGACAAAGATTTCTTTTTAAAATGTATTTGTTTACATTTCAGTACATCTGCTCTCTGCCTCCATATTTTATGTAGAGACTCTTGAATATAAATGATATTTTTGTGAAATTTTTACATTGTTTAAAGACTTTGACCCAAAGAAATTCCTCAGTTTTGACACAAATGTAAGACATTATAAAATTTAAAATGATAAAATATTTCTGCTTTAAAATTTATCATGGACAAAACAATAAATAAATATGAAGTTGGTCCCAGCCATACAGGTCACACTATCTCTTCTCCTCCATATTGCAACCTGTCTCTAAGTATAATCTACCAGGAAATCATGGGAAACAGTGCTCAGAATGTCTGTTAGGCCGGGGTACCTAGGTGGCCCAACCTAACAAGTATCAGAATTCCATATTCTTAACAGAAACAACTTTGTCAGATATTTAATTGTTTGCAGGAAAATGTAAACCCATGGTGAAATGAATATCCTTCTTTGTCATGGTATAAACACTCTCCAGATCTAAGTCTTCAAACACCAGAGGATGACTATTCTCACAAGTGTGCCTTTCTAAGGATGCAAGTAGTCTCAGCCCTCATGCGTTAGCATTCTATTTTATTTTTTACTAATTCATTTTATATCCCACTCACTGTCCCCCTCCCAGTCATGCCCTCCCATTACTTTTCCCCTGTCTCCCTTCCCCTTCTCATCTGAGCCTCATCTGGGCATTCCTGGGTACCCACTCCCATGCTTGGCACTTCTATCATGAAGGCAAGTACTATTCATCTGAGATAAATTATTATTTAATTATTTAATTATTTAATTATACTTTATTAAAAATATTTTTTCTGATTTTCTACTTTTTTACAACCTCTTCAAAAATTTCCTCTCCAGTATTTTACTTAGGATCTTACTCCTAGGACTGGCTTTCCTTTTTAAATTGCCTGGTAATTTTATGCCCATTGTTAAAGGTCCCAGATACATTCCATTTCCTCCTTTACAAATTATTTTCTAAGCCACACATTTAGAAATTAATTTCCTCTACTTCCAATTATATTCTTTTTATTTACATTTCTTAACCCTTCGGGAGTCCTTAAATCACGTTAATGTGTGGCACCTGCTTGGGCTTTATAACAGCTGGTCGGTCTTCACCAACTTCATGCTCATGGCCTGTTCCTAACTTACCTGAATTGTGCTTTAGGTGCTCATTTGAGGCAGACTGAGTTCTCTTCAGAGATGTGATATACTAGCTTCTTGCTCATACTATATTTTTGTTCTATCAGGCTGGATGAAGCTCTGTTACTTGGAGTTAGTTTAGGACAATAGTACATTGACAAAACTTTCATCTCCCACACTGAAAACTGGTAAGACTGACTTCTTGAAAACTCTTCTCAAATCACTCATATTGATTTCATATATTTGATCCAACCTTGATGAACATAGCAAATCACCCTCTGTCCTTGCATCTGTCTCAGTAATTCCTCACACTCACCTTTTATACTTGCCCTGTTTATATCCTTTTTACATACTCATTTTGGAGAAAAGGAAGCTGCATGACTTGAAAATAAGCTGTAGAAAATAAGACACCTCAAAACTAATTACTTTATCATACACTTCCTATAAACAATATTACCTTGTAATCAAAGTTATTACACTTAAAAATAACTCCATATCTTGGCGTCCCCAGACCATATTGAAATCCTCCTAAGTATCCTAGTGTGTCTTCCATCTTTACTTTGCACAATCAAATTTCTAATCAAGGGTTGCATGTGAACTTGGTTATTCATCTCTAGTGTATTTCAATCTGTAACAGTCACCTTAACATTTGTTATACTGTAGACTGGCTTCTGATGAAAGGCCAGTATCATTCTATCTTCTTAATTTGCCTGATCTTTCCTCAGAAGGTCATCCTAGTCTCCATATTTCTTATAAACTGAAAATTAAACATAAGATTATATTCTAACCAGGTTAAATATTTTATAAGAACACTCAAAGTAAAAAGATTTGCTTTTGTTTTGTATTGTATCAGAAGACATCTAATTCTACATTATCTCATAATCTGTGATATGTTCAACTACTTAGAGAATAGAGAATATTCTTCGCTGATAGATTTTCCATTTTGTAATTAACAAATTATTGTGGAATGGCACCTATTTTTATAGCATATACTTGTTAGTTTTAGAATGTGAAGGTGATTCTTACTTGATTTAATTATTTTAACAAAAGCCCCAAAATAGAGATTTTTCAAATTTTATGTTTCCTTTAAACTGTATTAGTTTGAATTCTGGAAAAAAAATTTACTCTTATTGAAAAGTATATGATTACTTCAAAATGTATAGTATTGTTTCTTATGGTTTTATTGTTGTTATTATTAGTCAGTTGTTTGAATTAGTTATTTGTTGTGTCTGTCATTTTTTTATCTTGAAGACTGTCTTAAAAGGATTGATTTTGAATATGTGAAGAATGAGTGTCTACAGTGAACTTTGTTACCTGAGATATCAAAATATTATTGAATAAGATTCTCATGAAGAACTAGAAAGATGACTCAGTGGTTAAATGTACTGATTTCTCTTCCAAAGGACTTGAGTTCGATTCTCAGTACCAACATTTCAGCTCACAGTGTTTCCAACTGCAGTCCCAGGGGCTCCAACAGATTCTTCAAGACTATATGGGTCTCAAGCATGTTTAAGTGCATGTACATACATGTAGACAAAATCTCCATGCACATTAAGTGAAAATAATTAATGGAAATTTTAAAAGATTTCACTGAGATTCCAATCTTCATCTTTCATTGGACACTTCAGTCCTAGCCATTGTATTCGCCCTAAAGACATACACTATGCTTATTTCTTAGTGAATTTTTAGAAAATGGAAGCTGTCTTTGAGATGGATAGAACTTAGCATATTCAGAGAAGCTATTAAATATACGGAAGAATTGTAGTATGTTCTAGTGAGAATGTTTTTATGAAGAGAAATACATATTTGTTACTTTAGTAAATCATGCCATTAATAAATAAAATATACCAGGTTTTCTTAATGGAAAGAGATTGATTAAACAATCCTACTAATCATACCTTCCAAAATTTTATATTGATGATATCCTCATAAAGTTAATGAGCTTACACACACACACACACACACACACACACACACACACACTTTTTGTAAATCACTCAAGAATCAATGAACATTTCTATAATTGTGCAGAGAAATTGAGGGCTTTCTGATTGTTTTGCAAAATTGAAAGTAGAAATTTAGTGATCTATAGAAACTATTGTCTAAAAAGAATTAGAATTAATAATAGTTAGTTACTATCTTAGTCAGGGTTACTACTCTTGTGTTGAAACATCATGGTCAGAAGCAAGTTGAGGAGAAAACACTAAGGTCAAAAGCAAGTTGAGGAGAAAAGAATTTATTTGGCTTACACTTCCACACCATGGTCCATCATTGAAGGAAGTCCAGACAGGAACAACAGGACAGAAACCTGGAGTCAGGAACTGATGCAAAGCTCAAGGAGGAGTGTTGCTTACTCTCTCTCTCTCTCTTTCTCTCTCTCTCTCTGTCTCTCTCTCTCTTTTCTTTCTTTCTTCTTTTTGTTGGTTTAGAACCCAGGTGACACCACCTACCACCCACAATGTGCTGGTCCTTCCCCATCAATCACTAATTATTAAAATGCCCTACAGGCTTGCATATAACCTGTTCTTATAAAAGCATTTTCTTAACTGGGGCTCCCTCTTCTCTGATGACTGTAGCTTTTGTCAAGTTGACTACCCACCACAGTTGCTTAATACAGTGTGAATAATTTGATACCTAAATCAAAATTTTGTAAACATATTGTCACTAAATTTTCTTATATAATAATACTGACTTTTAAAAATTAGGTCAATTCCTTGATGCAATTAAGGAAATCATAGCAGGCAAATATAGAATTTAAAAGAATGAGACCACAGGGGAAGAAGTTGTTAGAACTAGTAAGTATCCAGATATCAAAAAACTATAGCTCTCTGACATCATATGTTGTTGCTAGTAAAAATGCAACTGAGATTTTATAATTGTTAGAAACTAGTCTTTGTTGTAAAAGTTAGATCATTCTTCCACTCAGTACCATGTTCCCAGAAATAAGACACAGATTCAAATCATTTACAAATACATCAGCTATATAGATGGGATCTTCTCTAACTAGATCATAAATTATAATAATCCATTTATTTAAATATATATTCTCCCATGTGTCTAGTTACCTGTTTTCCCACACCCAGCATTTTCCTAAAGTCCTTTCTGCGTCCCGGTTGTCCCACCTCCTATTTTCTGCCTAAACTATAGGACATCAATTTTATGATTGACAGGTGCCACATCCATACAGACATAAGATATTTTTTCTACACTGTATTCCTTAGAATTCTATAATCAAGACACACTAGTATTTTAAGTGTCTTATAGAGGCTTATGTGTCTCTGATTCCAATATGGTACAACATTACCTGAATCTCACATGGACAAAAAGATGTAAGATCCACGTGACTCTCTGAAGACACTCATATAAAGACCTTGATTTTATTTTCTCATTTCTAAGGTTGAACCTAAACAATTTAAAGACTACTTAATACCGCCATAAACTTTGTGCCTTAGGTTCCACCATGTAAGTGTTTGAGGAATTTACACATCCGATCCAAACATTTCTCAAAGGTCTATGTTGGGTGACTGATTTCAACAGGGATTGTAAGATGTACAGTTCTCATATACTGGAACCTGTGAACAGCATCATTTGTAAACACAAACACTTAATTCTTCTAGAATCTTTGAGATTGAGAAATATAAATATCAGAGCAGAGAAGAAAATATATTCCTGAAAGATTCTAATGAAAGCCAGAAAACAAATGCCTTTCTACTGATACTAAGCTATATATGCCGTGCAAGTCACGCCCAATATTGGCCAAAGAGAGTTTCTTCTAAAAGTGAGAAACAAAGAAAAAAAATTATGTAGAATACTAACTAAATTAGGTAGCAAAAGAGATGGCTCCAGTGGTTAAGAGCATGTGTTTTACTTCTAGGGCACCTGGGTTCTTTCTCAGCACTCACATAGTGGTTCAAAAGTGTCTGTAAAACCTGTAGCTAGGCACGCATGTAGTGCAAATATGTACCAAATAAAAAATATTAAAACCATTTAAGTCAGACCAGGAACTACATTTTATCATAAAAAAATTTCAGAAAAATATCTAGATCAGTGCTTTTTTCAGTAAACTCAACAATGATAAAAATATAACTGTAGTAGTAGTAATATAATATTATGGAAATGACCAAACTAAGATTCTAGAAAAAGACAGCAAAATTAAGATGTAATATATAGGTTAAATAGTTGACTGAAAAAGTATGAATAAATATAAAAAATATATATTCCTTTAAATTATTTCATAGAGATATAGAGACCAAAATATAAAAAGGATATTGAGACAAGCTAAATGAGAATGAGTCTAAAATATTGGCAAGCAATGTACACTATGTACACTATGGCACATTATACATTTGTATATGCAGTGTTTGCCCATTGCAAAATAGGGCATCAGATTCCTTGGGGCTGGAACTACAGATATTTGTGAGCAGTTTGATATCAGCCTTCAGAACAGAACCCAAGTTGTCAGCAAGAACAGTATTTTCCAGACACAACTGAGCCATCTCTTCACCCCCAAAGAAGTTTTGTTAATCAGATGACACTAATAAAAGCTAATGCTCGGAACTCTTGAAAGGATGACAACATAGATGATATAAATCTAAGCATTTACCATGTTGTTGGCTTGGCAAGGGTTTGGTGACAGTCTGTGTTCACTGGGAACAGAGTTATTGTGGGAACATAGGGAAAATTTCTGTTAGATTTTACTTGAACTCTGGTGAATGGCTCTTCCAATTCAGGGTCCCATTTTTAACACTTGTGAATTCGCAAGTCACACTGTATCCTTGGGAGTTACAGTTATCACAGGAATCACATTGTGCTGTGCAACGAGGAGGGGGGCATGTGGGTGTGGGACTTGTTGGGCTGTGTTGTGGTTCCCGGGTGTGGTGTCTGCCACGACTCAGGGAGGCAGAAGTGTGGGAATTTGACTGAGTTCTTTCCACTCGCCTTTCTGACGCTGGGTTGAGAAGCTTCGGGGCTCCGCCCTGGCGTGGAGAGGTCTCAGTCTGAAGTCCTGAGGTGGCAGAGCTCCTGAGTGGGGATCTCCAGGCCGAAGTAACTGACCAGGCGACCGGAGGTCTTTGTCCTTGGGCTCCCTGACTCCGCTGGGAACCATGGAAGAACTGAGACAGGAGGGCATACGGGCTGGACTGGCCCACAGCCTAGAGGGACTAGACGGAGAGAAGCTAGGCAGTGCCCTGCGGGATGAAAGACTCTTGGTTATGGCATTGCGCTTGCTTGGCTGTGTCTGCTAGCCTGTTTGAGTTGGCAGGGCTCCGTGGCTGGAACGTGGAGAAGTCTTCTAGCTAGAGGTTAAGCAGTGGCTTTGTAGTCAAAGGCCTTATCCACAGTTCCCACTGTGAGAGTCCCAAAGACATGAGGAAGTCCATGGTTTTAAAAGGTTTATTGTCATGGTGGAAAGTGAATGTGACTATACTCCCCTTCTCCCCAAGACGGGCCTTTGGTTAAATACCATTTGCAAGGAGGAGGGTCTGTGAAGGGCTATGTCCTCTGGCCTTTAGGTATCTCATTAATATGGAGATTTCTTGAGGCTCTGAGGCCTGTAGTCATGCCCTCTACCTGTGGTAGGTGACACAAACCTCTCTTTGGGAGGGGCTGTAGGGGCATTGCCCTATGTGACTGAAAGGTGCGATCAATGGAGGTCTTTGGCCACATGTCAGGAGCCTGGAGTCTGGGAGTATGGTCAAATGTATGCTGTCCCTGTTGGGGCCACCTGTTGGGTCTCCAGCCATCTCTAGCCAGTGTTCCACAACAAACCAAGCTATCCTTTCCCAGTCCCACAACTCTGTATCACTGGGGATCACTCTGTATCTCGCGGAAACACATGGTATCACTGGGAATTACACTCTATCATTGGGAGTCAGACTATAGTACCGAGAGTCACACTAGACCCCCGGGAGCCACAATGTGTCACTGAAAATAATACTGTATTCCTGGAAGTCACATTGTATCACTGGGAATTATACTGTATCATTAAGAGTCATACTGTATCACGGAACCCCTTGTACAGTTGCTTCTTTTAGGGGGCTTTAAAACAGATTTTGTCTTTCTAAAGAACATCATAAAAATCTGACCATTTTTCATTCTGTGTCTGAGCAGAGGCACGGTGAGAGAGACACTTATATCAGGAACTTTGGAAGGGAGACATTCATAATATTTCAGGTGGGATCAGTTACAGTGGTGGGTGTCGGTGAGCCTGCCAGCCTGCTGAGTCTGAAGTAATTGTTGCTTGCCTCAGGCTTCCCTAGTTCCTTGGGTGATAGATATTGACAGGGAGGAAGAGGCTTGTAACGAAGTTCCTTGCTGATTTATAGACATCCCAAATGGCGGCTATGTGCTTCTGTGTGTGCTTCAGGGGCATGATGTATTTCTACGTTCCAGTCTGCTTACCTTGTGTTCACAATTGTGCCACTTTCTCTCCAAAGATCAATGCATCTGAGGAGTAAGAGAAGACCAATAAGACCGATGCCATGCTCTGAGGAGGCCTGCTCATGAACTATCCCTCAGTCACATCAGAGCATAAATGAATGCTTCCAGGGCCCTGTGAATGAGCAGTGTCTATGAGGACTTGGTACTTTCAAGTCTGCTTTAACTTATATTTCAGAGTGATGGCCTAGGGACTGACGCAGGACTCTCTTCTCTGACAGAACAACAGCTTTCTTTAATCCGGGTTAAACACACAATACCTTTTACTAAGAGTTTTACTAAGCCTCATTAGTGTTCATTGGACATTTATATGATACTGAGATAATAGAAAGCATGTGCATTAGGAGTTGGATCAAATGGGGCATAGACATTTTTGTCTTTTTTCTGAGTGAGATCAAGCTTTTAGAATTAAAAGACTTAAGGAGTAGAGGCCAGTAGAAAGCCACACTAGTAATGCACGTAGGATCTAGTTATTAGAACAAACAGACATTTAAAGCTCTTGATGATAAGTAATAAAGCATTGACCAAATAAGACAAGGTTGGGCAATTATTCTATTTCTTATAAACTGTTCAAGTGCAAATATTAGAACACTCGTTCAATACAGCTGCTGACCTCCCTGTCCCCATAATGAGATTACAGAGCAGAAGATGAGATGATCTAGCTTGAGAAGTTTAAGTCTATTTCATAAACAAGGCTAAACAGTATTATTGGCATCACAGTTTTGGTTATACCTTTGTAAATTTAGCCATTTAATTAGAGAAATCTCTCAGGGCTTTTACTCCTTCTGATTTTTAAACATCCTGAGATTATGTAAGGCAAAGGCACACATGTGTCAATTACAATGTCTGTCACTAGATACTAAAGCATTACATCATTGGTCAGCATTTCTGTCGTAGAGTCTAGTGAGCACTCGATCACATCCTGTGGAAGCCTTAGTAGAAATTCCAGACATAAGAATAACCTTAAGCTCAGCTCCTGCCATCTAGCTCCCAGCCTGTACACCTGTGCTCTGGGCTCTCCCTTGGAGAGCTTGGGTATTACGGTGAGTTATCACCAAAGCAGAAACTTGTAGTCAGTGCCTCGTGAGGAATTGGAATGCTAACCCAACAGTAATTAGTAATTTAATTCAATTCAAGTCAATGTTCACAGTTGCTAGTCTCTCAGAAAAAGTGAAGTATGAGGCATTTCCCTGGATTCCTTATGTAGATTTTCTTATCCTCTACTAAAGTATTACCAGGATCATGAACCCATGCTGACGTCACAGGGAAGGGCAGTGATCAACAGTTATGGATGCCTCTCACTTGCCTTGTGCTAAAACAAAATGGCATTGCATTAGTAAAAAAAAAAAAAATGTCCTTCTAGGTAGCTTTTCTGTTTCTACTTGAAGATCTAGAAATAGTTGACCTATTTTGATTTTCTGTGTCCACTTTATATAGCATTGAGAAACAAAGATTTGTATCGTGTTGTTCATTGGTATTGTGTTCTCACTTCTTTATATTCTTCTCGGGACTAAAAAAAACTCCCTTGTGTCTTTTGTGCTTCTTTCCTGTTGCCTTGGACTTGGGGGCTAATGAGGGAACATGCATTTGAATGCCTAAGGAAGAGGAAAAGAGAAAGGTGAGTATTGGGTTTTAAGGGTAGATATGATAAAAGGTGAAATATCTAAAAACAGACTGAGACTAAAAACAGAGCTTAAAAAAATAACAAAAGTGTTGTGTTTCTGAGCCTGAAAAGCTATTTAGTGCAACTTAGACCCCAAGCAGACTGCTAGATGGGAAATTTCTCTTTACATGGACATACAGAATCCTAATTATGAAGCCTGGAGGCTCTAGTGTTGCTCTCTCCCAGGAGAAGTCTAGAATAGATGAAAGGCATCTAGACAAGGAGATGAGAGACGTACACACAAAGAGATGAGCACAGTCTAAAGCTCATAAAAGATTATGATGTTAAGACTCAAAGACTGCCATTTACAATCTTGAGAAAAGTCTCAGTAATGATTGAAAACTAATATCCTAATCCCTTATCTAACAGGTAGATTCAAATACATTGAACATTCTTTAAAATAATTTGGGTTTATTTTTTATATCCTATCATAATACATTAAGATAATATCTGCTACTAACAAAAGTAAACTTCTTTCTAAGGTGGTTTACAAGGGAGATAATAGTTTTCACTAAATCTTGATGAATGAACAGAATTCCAGTACAGAGGTTTGTAAGAAGAGGAATTATTCTGAGGAAAGGCATTAAACCATGGGACCTTGAAGTACTCTACAGAACAGTAGGCAATTCAAAGCATCCCTGCAGCTTCATTGTGAAATAGAAATATAATTATAACTTATTTGTCTTTTCTTCTCTCTCTAACCCCTCCTATCTCTCTCCACTCAAATTCATGGCCTGATTTTCTTTAATAAATAATGTTCTATTTGCAAACACATATAGAAATACTTAAATATATAAATACAACTTGTTAAGTCCATCTATTATTGCTTGTATGTGATTTCAGGCCTGGGCACCAAATACTGATAACCAATCAGGAGAAGACTAATTCTCTCTGGTGAAGACTAATGCTCTCTCTGTCTTAGCAGTCACTAGTTTCCTGTAGTTCTTTGTCTCAAAATGGGGCCCTGTTAGATTTCTTTTATTTATGTTTGTGTGCCAATTGGAGTTGTCATGATTTACATCTCATTTAGGTAGCCATAGCATTGAGGTACCATGAGTGTATCTACTCTGTCATTTTCAGGAGACACAACAACCTCAAAGTAGACTTTCTAGTCATCTAGTTCCTTTGCTGAGAACCCTGAGCCTTAGATGAGAAAACCTTGTTATAGAAGTTGGGATTGAGTGCCACATGGTTATTTGTTTTCTACATTTTGATTGGCTGACATTTTCTGTAATGGTCTCTATCTGTTGCAGAGAAAGGTTTCTTTGATGAGAGATGAGACATATATTTTTCTGTGGGAATAAGTATAGGGATTTAGAATGTAATTAAACTGGTGGTTATTGGTTCTTGAGATCCATTACTTCACTAACCCCATGTAGTTTCCTAGATTTCCAGTACCAAGCATCATTTCCCACCTTTTGAGTATGCCATGAATCCAACTGTGCAATGCACGCTTTTAGACAATGGCCCCAACTTACTATAGAAGCCGAGAGGTGGAAGCTCCAACACTGATTGGGTGAAGCTGGAGTAAGACAGGCCATACAAGAGGCAGAAGTACAGAAAAGAGACAAGGCCCAGAGACAAGACTGCACCTAGAAGCCGTTTTAATAAATCTGCTGAGCAGTTTATCTGTAGTCTATCTACAGGCAGCAGGGACCCAACTGGTCCAAGAGAAGAGGAAATGACAGTACTACTTCAGGTTCTCACTATCAGTGTCTCATCTCAGCATTTATCACTGTGCTCTGAAAGGGTCACCTGGGATATAGAAGCTCTGTGGATGATTACTGAACCGATAGTTTTCATATCTGGAACCTGAGGTGTCACATAGGGATATGGAAAATGTGACACTGACTATTAAAGCCTGCCTTTTTCACACATACACACACACACACACACACACACACACACAGGTCAGGAAAGCAGGTAGGCTAAATGTAGATCTGCAGATCTCTCCCTCTCCCTCATCTCCTGCTATCATGGTTTAAATATGCTTGGCCCAGTGAGTGGCACTATCAGGAGATGTGACCCTGTTGGAGGAAGTGTGTCACTGTGGGTGTGGGCTTTGAGACTCCCATCCTAGCTTCATGGAAGAGTAGTCTTCTTTCTGCTTCCTTTGGATGAAGATGTAGAACTCTCAGGTGCTGAGTTGCAAGTGGAGAGCACAATGTAAGTATTGTTTCATGTGTCTAATTGTCATGCATTGGAGCTATGCCTGGTGGATGGCCTTTCCCATGTTTTCATTGCTTTGGAAGTACTTTGTATTTATCAAATGCCATTTAATATGTTAGGTATGGACTTGTATCTCTGATATATTTAAAATGGCTTTCACTACTCTGAGGTTTGCTGCTTTTCTGTGACTAGCTGCTAATTTAATGTAATGAGTTTTACCATTTCTGTGTTGTTAAGGTCCAGTATGAGTTTCCAATCTTTTTATAGTAATTATCCATCTCTATTTTGTACTTTACTTGTTAAAGAAACTTTTGTTTAACTATGTATTTTATTAACGACATTTTATCTTGTTTTGTTCTACTTCAGCTTGAAGATTTCATGCTTATTTACAATTATAATTATGCTTGTTTCAGTGCAAAATACCACCTGACTTACAAAATCCTGTATATATAGTATTTCACCTCTTACTTGAAAAAAATCCTAAAATATTTTAATATCCTTTACTCCCAGTCAATTTAAATACAGGTCATATATCAAAATTCTATATTAAACTCATTCTTACGAAATGTACTATTAGTATATCATCCTATAAACATTATTAATATTAAATCACATATTTTATTCACCCATTTCTTGTTCATCATTCTACTTACATATCTAATTTCAACTAACATTATTTTTTATTCTTTCTGAAAAATAGACTCTGACATTTCTTTCAGTGTAGCCTACTGATAATGTATTCTGTCAGGATTGCTTTGTCTCAGTGTCTCTAATTATGAACTTTGTTTTGAAAGACATTCTTCTTGGTATAGACTTAAAGGTGTATTTGTTTTTCTTGAAGTTCCCATTTCATTAGTTTCTTGTCTCCACTGTTTTTGTTGAGAAGTCAGCTATAAATCTGGTTTACACTCCACCATAGGTAATATGTATTTTTTGTGGCTGTCTTTAAAACTACATCTAGTTTTCTTCTTCATTTTACCACAGAATGGCTAAACATGGGTCTCACATGTAGATACTATGTATCTAAAGGCCATGTATCTTTCTACCATTTATAATTCCTCACCTAGCTGCTTGCAATTCTTGTGTGTCTTGGTGTTCATCGAACACACATCCAACACATGGATTCAGTTCCAGTATTTCATCTTCCTGCTGAGATCTCAGGGTTAGTTGGAAGTTACATCTCCTATAGTAGGTACTTTTAGGAGAAAATAACACTGCCTCGCTGAATTTCCTTTCTCTCCACTGTCTTTCCCTAGAGTTCGTTACTGCATTCATACGTCTCTGAAAGAAATAAGGACTATAATCAATACAGCCCATTAAAACACAGTGTGGTGTTGTGAGATGAATTGTATTTGTCCCTTCAGGAAGAGGAATATAAATTAATCATAAGTACTTTTCCTTTAAAACTTCTGCAGATTCATAGTCTGACATAGTTTCAACTGTTGCTGCAAATGTATATATAGATAATGAATGGAAACATTATTTCTGAAAATTAATAATTATCTCTGAAATTCTTTCTATATTTTTTCCAAAGGAAGCTTATGTGTATCACAGAATTTATAGTGAGTCCCAAGATAACTTTTCAGTTATAACATTTTTTCCTAGTATATTTTAAAAGTAATCTTATTTCTTACTTTGGAATTGAACTTGTATCTTCAATTAATCAAACTGAGGGTGATTACAATACCTAATGAGAAGAATTCTTCAGAGACTCTTTGCCCAAATTTATAATTTTGTGTTTTTAGAGGTTTATTTTTCAGACACTACCTTCAGTAGCTATGAATAACCTTCATTTATATCATATTTTACCTCCAAAAATAAAGTTGTATTTGTAGATAACGCCACAGAAGTCTTGAGTAGCTGCATCCAATGCAGTGCAATCATGTGATGTCATATGGTATCTGCCACACAGTTCTGCTCCTGTTTCTGTGTTCACAGGTGAATCCCGTGTCTTAGTGCCATGGTGCTTTTTTAACAAATTAGAAGAAAATTACTCAGGAGAAAATAGGAGTCAGCTGTAATGTAAGGATTGACAGTGAGCACCTTTGTTTGTGCACACATTGACAGTGTTCACCTCACAACCGCCTGACAGGAAACATTCCAGCAGGCTGAACTTGATGTTGTGAGGGAAGATTCCGATTTTGGCATTTATTCCTACCGGAGAGACACTTCATATAACTCCAGAAAATATTAAGTGGTTAATATTTTTTTCTAAACTTGTGTTTTTCTTCAGAGTAAGTAAAACATTTGGCAGGTTTATTGAACTGTTGATATAGTATGATGCCTCCGGGAGGCCAAGATCTTCTTTCTAAAATGCTTAAAAATAATGACAGTTTACATCCTCAGCCAGGGCTGGGAATGCTTATTAGGAGGGAAGAATGAAAACAAACCACAAGAATGCTGAGAACAAAGGAACTAAGAAGGAAAAGTGTCAAAATTGGTCAAGTTCAAGGATTATCATTGATCTTTAACAAATGAACTTTATGAAAAAAAGATTCTCGCAGTATAATTTTCTGTATTTGGTAAATTAAAAATTAAGTAAAAACTAAAATTAAAAATTAAGTAATTATTTAAAATGTTATTTCTTATATTTATGCACAAATTCCTTATGAAATGTCGTGAGCAGTTTTAGGAACTTTGTTTACAAATCTTGTGTTAATAATGTTGAGGAAAGTATGGCCATGTGAATAGATTGCATAACTTACATTCTTATATAATACTGCAATTTTAGAGAGTTAGTATGTGACTCATGAACTATGCTTCTAAAAATTCATTTGTCATCCAAGTGTTTGGAATTAAGAATGGGTTTTTGTGGCACTAAGTTTGCATATGTAATGTTTAAAGTCCTTTTTATATTCTATTTCATGTTTATATTATTTTTATAAATATATTATGTTTATATATTTAATAATTACTTTTTGTGTGCACATGAGGAGTCATATATGCGAGTGAGTGCTTGTGGATATATGAGGACAGCCTGCTTGAGTGGGTTTTGTACTTTCACCATGTGGGTTCCAAGGAATAAACTCAAGTCATCTGTCTTGGCAGCATTCACTATCCCCACTGAGCCCTCTTGCACATTTCAATGTTCTTATATGCATTCTTCAGATATATTCACAGTACTAAATGGTTTTAGTTTAAATGTTAGCTTTCTTTTCATAAAAAAAATGAGCTGTTTAAATACATAGGTAATGTTTTTGCTCATTCATGAGTAATAATATGTCTAGCATTTGGTTAGTGGTCAGTAAACAATGAATAAATGAACTGGAGAATAAGTTGTGGTTATAATCTAGGCCATAGTCGTCAATGGAGCACTGTGATCATTTATAGCATTGATCTTTAGAAGCAGAAAGCACACAACTCTGCAACAGTAGAAAGCAAGAAGGGGAGAAACTGATGGAAGGTAATTTATGTGCTATATGTGTAAGGTCCTCTATGGATATTATCTTAACATATATAGTTTGCTAATCTTTATAATCATCGACACTCCTCCTATGTCCCTACCACAGTCTCTTAGTAAGATTCTGGTGATTCCAATTTACTTAATGAGATATTTAAGAATTTTAACTTGTGGCAAGCTTCAAATAAGATTTCAAAGCATCAAGTGTGCAAAATCTTTCATTTTTTAAACCTTGAAAGTGTATAAATTTAACATGTATAGGAGCCACTTGGCAGCATTATAAAATTTATTATCACTTGTGCTTAAAACAAATTAGGAATCCCACACATGCAAACATGAGTTTAAGCATCACAAACACCTTTAGATTTCAATAAATAGGCAATAAATTACACCACAAGATTTATTTCTTCAGAATGCAAATGAATCCATCTGGAAAATATGATAAAATCCTAGTAATTTAATAGGAGAATGAAGCTTGGAAAGGAGTCGTGACTGAGTGTCGTCTCAATGAAAAATGGCTGGTGCTGGATACAGAATTAAAAATAAGCATGCAAGTTCTAGGGAAAATGGCTTATTTGGGATGCTATGTGGAGATTGGAAATGATCACAGGGGTGTAGTTTCAGTTTGTGTCACTTGTGTGGAGGAAGTTTGATCAACCAAAGGTAATGTAGACTGTTTTGAAGATGATAACGGCAGCAAGTATGCCCCTGTGATAACCAACATTGGAGGAAATGGCTAAATAATAACATAGCTTAAATTACTTAAGTCAAGTAAGTGAAAATTTATGGCTTTCTTTATTTCAAGCTAGGTTATAAATCAAAATAGTTGAAGTAGCCACGATAATGTGAAAGTTCTTTAATTTTCTTTAAAAATTCTCTGAAATGTAGAGATACTACTTGACATTGTAGAAGAATCCAATAAACCAGTTTATAGGTAAGACTGCACTTGCCAGAAAGTACTGTAGGATTTTATCTACTCAAAGATATAAATGAAATTCAATTTAAGAAAGCAATATGAAATTCTTCTCCTAAATATGCCTGATATATTTATAACTTTTAATGTTCCCTTTTTGCAATTTTCTTGATCCTTAGCAATGTGCTGTTAGCTATTATAATTGGTGCACTTTCATTGGTGAGCTTAATTCTAATTAGAATTTGATTTAAATTTTGAAAAATTTTCTATTTCTATCATTACTCTTGTTCTAGAACTTCCCATTTTACTGCTGAAAATACAGATGAAAACTTTTATTAGGAAAGCATCATTCAAATTTTATGATATGTATTTACCTTTAGGAATCAGATATGATACATAAACTTCTAATACATAGAGGAATTTTGATCCAGCAACATGACTGTTCTGGCAAGGGATTATATCCAAAGATCTTCTAGGTCTGTGTGATCTGGCTGGAATGATAGATTTTTAATCCCTTTGGATGGAATACAGACACACCCTTAGAACACACCTTTAATCCCAAACAATGAAGGTAAAGTTAGTTTGTAGAAGGAAGCAGCCATGCTTGAAAGTGACATCTAATTGAGGGCCAGACAAAGTGACTAATCAGAGAAAGATTTGACAAGATGAGTCAGAGATATGATATACCCAACTCTTAAGAGAACAGCATGGAAAAGAGAGACAACTTAAGAAAACAGTCAAGAGAGAGAGAGAGAGAAAGAGAGAGAGAGAGGTTTTATTGGGACAGTTTTACAGAGACAGGTTGCTGGTGATGACTGAATGAGCCAGAGAATGAGAAGGAGCCAGAAAGTTGTAACAGATTGACAGGGTTTGTTTGAGGCTAAGCAGAACAATTCAATCAGAATCCAAGGGAACCCAGTTTGAATCAATCAGCTTGGAAGATTACATTGAGTTGAGGCTAAAAACTTCTAGGCCTAGAGATAGTTAGAGCAGAGAAGGAAAGGCTCTTGTCTCAGTTCAAGCCATGTATTTACACACCTTGGTTATGGCTCTCATCTCAGCACTACATTGGTGAGTAATAGATACATTTTAACTAATATTAAGCATCCTGAAAACAGACTATACCTGAAACCAATTCCAGTAGACAAAATATAAAAATAGGTCAGTCTCAAAAGTATGTGTATAGCCGTATAATATATACTTCCCTTGTATATCATATATTCTAAATGGTGGTTGTTGGGAAGATAAATTTCCTTACAGTTCCCATGTAACCAGGCAATAAATAAACACAATTTTAAAAGTTATTAGAAAAAAATTCACTTCAAATACTTTCAAGAAGCTTGGTCATTATCCATTATTTTTTATCATATATTTTGATCTATTTATTTTCAGACACTCCAGTTGTTCACAGTTTCTTTTTCAGCTGAGAAACTGAAGGCACTTATGTATATCACCCATTTTAGCCTGATACCTTTCAAGTAGTGCCTTGTGTTTTACTGCTAATAATCAGATATTTAGTAAATGTCTAAGTTAATGGTATCCTTAATGTTCTCAAGAAGTGTGTAGTGAAAAATACATATCAAGGTTAATGTCTCTTTCACTGTCTCAGTCTTTGCTGTTTTATCTTGTGTTGAGGGAGGTCTTCATACTTAAACAAGAGAGGTTAATAGATTAGCAAAGAATGATTGGTGTTTTATGGGCTACAAAATTATACCTAATAACCACGATAAAATAAAGCTTTCATCTTGTTTTACATGTAATCTACTCATTAAATCTGATTTCATTTTTATCTTGGTTGTGAGTTATCATGTTTTATTCTATGAAATATCAACCTCCCTGTATAAATCTATCAGATATTTTCCCTTGAAAAGTAAGCCTTATTAATTAGCCCCTCTATTGTCAATTAAAAGAGAGATTGAATATATAAGACTAAGAAAACAGGGTGGGTTTCCCTGCCTGATTGGTCTCTGAAAAGTCTACAGGTCAAATTCTGAGGTTGTTTTTATTTATTCATGTAGTTTGCTTGCTCTAATTATCAGAAAGTATCTACTAAATATAATTAAAAGGTATTTATTTTCAAATTGTTACTTTCACAGTTTGAAATCAAAGAGAAAATATATCCATAATGAAAATACTAGAAAGTCTATGAAAGTTTATGAAATTAGTTCATCTTTCATTCTTCATTTCAATCACAGAGGACTTGAAATGAAAATAAGAATTGGTGAAATTGCACTTAAACACACTTATTTAACAACTTAATTATGAACTTCTCAAGAGGATACAATAGTTAACAGTTACCCTTGATTTTTGGCAGTTATTCTGCAAGATTTCAAATCGTTTAATCAAAGAGAAATATCATGGTTTGAAGATCTGAGCCATGAAAAAATGAGGCTAATTAAAATATCTGACCAAGAGATCTATCAAATACTTGAAGGTGGTAGTGTGTTACTAGAGCCTGCTTTTGTATAGATGTCGGTGAATTTTAATATCACAGGTTATGTCCTCACATTTATTGTAGATGTAAAATTGTAATGTGTATTTTCAGGTGCTTCTTTAGTCACAAGCATCTCCAGGGCACGAGCAGATATCAAGGATGTTTCCAAACCCAGAGGTCATGGTAACTTTCACATAGTAGGGCAAGCATAAGAGACGTGTTCGCAAGTGCTAATGTTCTTGATCATATTGAGACAAATAGCTATCTTCTCAAAGCCGGCATAAGACTGTCTATGTGGAAGAAATGAAGTAAAGAAGAAAGAGAAACAGGCAGAATTCAGAACAGATTTAATGAGTTGTCACCTGTCAGGATTCCTGCTTATAGCAAACACAGCAACAGTGATCAAAGGGCCTGCCACACTCACACAGCTCATCACTGACGGGAAGAGACCAGAATATGTCCATTACCATGATGGCTTTTCAGTCTACGAGGGTTTCACAAGTTGATTGGTTGTCGTTTTATACTTGAAGGGTTGGAAGTTAGAAAATTATTCTATCGGAAAGAAAAATAAAGTCTAGAAAGCTCTCCGAGTTTTCTGAGACTTGCTGACGGAGAAGAGTTTGGGACATCGATCCACATGCTGTGAAGGTTGGCGTTCATGTCCTATGACATTCTAGGGTTACCTTTATAAAACCTGCATCTCTGGGGATTGGGCTTGGCTATGTTTACAGAGAGGGGGATAATAGTGCATAGAGGATTAAACATGAAATTAAAACGCATGTTTCTCTAGCGCTCATTTGAATGCCCGAGATGTGAGGAAACTGCCTTCCCAGAAAGCAGCCTAAAGTGTGCTTTTTCTGTAAGAGACTCACCAGGTATGCTGCGTTTTATTGTCCCCTAGTGTCAGAATGAAGCTGGGAGAAGAGGCAATTATCTAGGCCATTGAAAACCAATATATTCCTATTACTTTCATATCTGGTTTTGTAATGCCAGTCCTTCTGAGACTGAATTTGCAATTTTTCCTGAGGGAATACTCAGTTTATAGAGTCATAGCTTTCTTTTGCATACAGCTCTGTATTGTTATGAAGGGGCTTCTTCATTCCTTTTCCCATTTAAGAAGTCTCCACTGTCATTTGCACCTGGCTTCTGCTTCCCTGGGTTTTGAAACTGTAGGGAGGGAGAAGTGGATATCTTCACAGATGGTTACCCCATCTTTGCCTTCTACATACCGGCCAAAAGGCCCAGGCCTGATCTGAAAATTTCTCCCCTCTGTCCTGATCCTTCAAGAATATTCTTGAAGCAGTAACGTGTTTAAATAAGCTTTTTATTGAAGCTTACATTGTGGTGCAGAAATACATTTCAACTGATTAAAAGTTCAGCACCAATGAGAAGTTATAGTGCCAAAATGTCCCCTCCTGTAAGCACCTTGGATCACTATTCAATCTACAGTTTGTTTCCTAGGCTTTGTTCTGCATAAACTTGTGCAAATTTCAACATTAGAATTGTTATAAGATAGTGACCAGACTTTAAGCCAGCAAAATTTACTGGGTTACATAATCCAGCTTAAATAAGCACTGGTCCTGAATTTTTATGAAGCCAGGCACATTTAACCCTTTTGTTCAGGTTCTCCAGAGGAACTGAACTAGCAGTAGACATATGCAATCTACCCTCTGCTAGCAGAGATCTAGAAAGCCTGGTGATCTATAAATCAAAAACCTGACAACCAGAAGCCACCAGTCTGATCCCAAACCAGGTTTGAAAACCTGAGCCGGGGAATTCTGAGGGCAAATCGTGATTAACATCCCTGTTTACATGGTCAGTTGGTAAGAAAGAAGGCAAGTCCCTATCTTCCACCATTGTGATTCACCAACTCAGTCCAAAGACTAGATGATGCTCATCCAGATCCAAGAACATTTGCATCATTCAGTGTGAAGTGAGCAATCTATTTTTCTCAATGCATTATTCAGAGGACTTTAGGAATAGAGCCAGTTTGTATTTATTTGTATATAAAGCAAGAACTAATTGTTCTGGCTGTATTACATATTAGCCTCTATTAATTGCAGTTCATAGAAGAGGACTTTTTCCCCCCTCAGTTACATAACCCTCCCAGAACCTCCCAGGTTTTGTCATCAGAAACTTAGTGATTTTCCATCCTGGCATCACCAAAATGCTAGTTCCCCCTTCCCTTGATTGATCAGGAACAAACATTGGATATCTAGGGAATTTATACTAAACTCAGTCCTTTTCCTGGCCATGAAGTTAGATATGGTGTTCATATACTTCCCCAGGTTGCCTTTATCCTCTGAGTTTTATTAATATTGTATTATATCTTGTGTGGGAGAAATTGACTTTCTATGCCAGCTTGGTCTGAATCACAGCTCTGTTGATATAGCAAGATTTGACCTTTATTCTCATCTCTTCCAGCCTTTAGATATTAGTTTCATCTTCCTTGGGCTTTTCTAGTACCATAATTCCTTTTATTTAAACACTATTATTGATATAAATGGTTTGGTTCACTGATGGACTTTTATAAACCAGTTATTTATTGTACAGAAAGGAGTAGCTTTGGCAGTAGCATTTTGTCAATGACTTTAAAAAATTCTACTTAGCATTGAAAATTTACATATGCTGTAGAAAAATAAAAAATCTAGTGTATCACAAATATGTCATTCACTAAGTTTTAGCTCCATTACTTTCTCCTGCATACAGATTAATAAAAAGATAATTAGAGAAAACATAGAACCTAATAAATTTTGCCCAGTACATATGTGAAGTAAGATTCTTCATTTGCAAACATATATATTGTGACAACTATTAATTTCTCATTATATTCTTATCCCATTTCAAATATCACTAGAAATATCTTGTCTACATTTGAAGCCCTTGCATCAAACTGGGCTTTATTGAATTATTTCCAGTCATTACGATTTCAGGTTTTGGAGGCTAGGGACTCTGATCCCTTTGTTTGTTGTTGGAGCTACTGTGTGAGTGAATACCTAAGGTCTCAAAATGGAAGCTCAGCCAGTGACCTTACCTCCTTTTGGGAGCAACATGTTTCTGAATCCTATGCTTCTTCCTAGAGTAACTTCTGTTCTCAATGGAGCAAGGATTCTAAGGTCATTCCCACAGCCTCTCTTGGCCCCCCCTTTCCAAGCTCAATTTTCCTTAAGGACTTTCAATCTCGTTTCTATTTCCTTTTCCTTTGTTATAAAACATATGTCAAGTCTTTGCAGAAGTTAAGGAAAGTATACACACACACACACACACACACACACACACACACACACACACACACCATACACACACACATATACTTGAGTCCTCACACAAGGCCTCTCTCTGCCCAATCAGATATCAATCTGGTCCTAATATCTGGCTACAATTGCTCTTTCAAAAGCACTGGGTTTTTCACACACCCCAACCAGCCAGTTTAGAAGTTGTCCAGCATTTCCAGTTTGCTGGGTGTTTCTGCCCTTCATTCTCTCTGACTGCATGCTGCCCTGCTTCTTTCTCCACTCTGCCTGTATCTTCTTTTCCTATTTCTGTTTCTAGTCTCTTTTTTTTTTCTCTCATAATAGACATTGTCAAGTTCTCTACTTTTCTGAAGGCTGTACCAGGTTTTAGAACTTTGGTCCCCTAATGAATTTAAGCACCATCATCCTAACATGTCCTCACTAATTTTATTCCTATAGTTCTGGAAGATATTGTTTCTACTTCCTGGAATTTGCATGAATACCTGACT
Organism: Mastomys natalensis; assembly: GCA_021653895.1. NCBI lineage: Eukaryota > Metazoa > Chordata > Mammalia > Rodentia > Muridae > Mastomys > Mastomys natalensis. The sequence goes on along the minus strand of JAJTUV010001999.1, from coordinate 125,177 downwards.
ACAATGCAAAGCAAGTCATTCTCTCTGGGGAAATCACCGACAAAAGAAAGATCAGCTTTTTCCTCTGTGCATTCCTATGTTTTTCCACAGCAGGAATTTAAACCATGGGACTATTTTGAGAGTTGATACTGGTATTTTGTTTTTAAACGTTAATTAAAATTTTATAGCATTCTGGCATGAACATATGTGTTCTTTGCCATTGATATGGTGGGAAGGACAAATCCTCTTAATTCTAATACTCATTTCTTTATTTGCAAGTATAGTCTCCTCCCCTAAAGAGTGAGCTTCCACAGAGAAACAGAGTATCTTAGCTCATGCTTCCCGTCTTGTTAACAGTAAGAAGCAGCCATCTTACTTTTACCTTAGTGGATCATTCCTAGTAAATCCCATCATGTTGAAGAAGCATCATCTTTACAGTTGGGAAACACAGTTTGCTATGATTCATTATGGAGTTTATCTTGGCTTTTATCCATAACCTTAATTTTTTATTAAAAATTATAATTAAGACAATAACCTCACAGGAGAACCATAGGCTCTAAAGATAATATAAGTAGGGCACATGATACATTAATTGATCATCCGAGAAACATTTACTGAGAACCTATGAGGTATCAGTCATAGTTTAGGACTGAGAGATAAACAGTCAAAATATGGACAGAAATCTCTACCCATAGGAACTACATTCTAGAATAGGATTGGTGGGTGGGAGTGAGTTCTCTTGACATCATTAGTTCTTCCATGATTCTTTGTCTAAGTCCTCTTAGGCTTCATCTGCCTCTTTCTTTCCATCTGGCACCTTTCACTTCAGAGCTGTAATAATGTTACATTGTTTTCTGTTTATCTCTGTTTTCCATTATGGGAGCACTGCATCAGGGAATTTCATAGATCCTGTGCTTTCCGAATTTTGTAATAACTAGTCACTACTGGAATTTTAACTTCCATAAACCACACACTATATGTTAAGTGTCTGTCTTCCTAACACTTTGACTTACATATTCTATACCCTCAGTGAGTCTTATTGGTAGTTAACGAATATGACTCCAAGGAAATGCATTTTCTATAATTCAGTTGTAGATGCAGCCTCTGTCCTATAACGCATTGTTTTCATCTTGAAGAAAAAAACAAATCTTAGACTTTTCACTCCATGTCTAAATAATTGTATAAACTTAATAAAATGAAATCAAATACCAATTCATTTTCTAATTACTTTTCTTGGGGTAAGGTGCCTGTCTGATTCTCCTTCCATTGTTTCTACTGTGAAGAAAGGCAAGATGGGAACAAATCTTGAGTTTATTGTTAACCTAGTCCCCTATATGTGAAGCTTCCCCACCTGTCTTTGAGCTTCTGAAATGGAAGCTTATATTAAAAGTTAAGACACTCTATTTGAACTGCATTAAAAAAAATCACTCACAAGATGAATCTTTAAAAGTGAAACAAACGTAAATGCACACAAGTAGCTGTTGCAGTGGGCTAGAAACTCTTCACTCCATAGGGCTCACTGTGCAGCAGACCTGGAGCTAGTGAGGGCCATTCATTTACAGTTCTTTTTTGCATCATATTGTTGTCTCATTAGTAAAGTTCATGTTTTATACATTATAAAATATTTATCATTCCCTTAAACTAATCTCAATCTCAATTATGGAACATTTTCCTATAGTTTGTGTTGTCAAGTCATGTACAATCTAAAATGCCTTGGAGATGCTAGTGTAACTATGGAAAGAAAATTTTACTATGCAGAGCATTAAAAATGTTGCAGTGCCACCAAAACAAATAATACATATGCTTCTTTTAATTAAACCATACACACATTTTGTGTACTAAATGCACCATATAATTACGATAGTTTTATGTTTGCAAGAAGAAAATATACTTTATGCAATAATTTTACCTTAGTAAATACTGTACAAGATGATTAAAAGAATTAATTTAGTCACAGCCTGGGTAGCTCCATAAAACTCGAAATATTCTTATAAAATATTCTCCAAAACAATGGGAGCGTGATGGTGACTACTGTTCTCTTCTGTTATTTACATCTCCTACGGTAGGCAAATTTGTTGGAAGAGTAAAAAAGTTGACTTCTGGTTTGAAGTGAGGACTATTGCTGAAGCGCTACCACAAAGCAGAGACAGTGGGAAGGTCTATTTTTTCTACAATGTCGCCTTTATCCTTAGGATACATTGCGTCATGGTGCCTAAGTGAGAAGAGTAGAACCTTATTTTCCTATGCGAATTTGTTTTATTTGTTGTGAAATTTAGATACACATTTCTTTCTCAATAAATATGATTATGAATGTGATCACACAAGCATGACACCTCAGTGTAGGGAAGCAGCAGGCACAGACACTAATGGAGTGCAATTCATTGGCTGTCTCCTGTACTTTTTTACTGATATTCTTGTGTAGGGAGTTTTCCTCAAAGAATTTATCATAACCATAGCCAGGAGCATACACACACATATACCCTACACAGCTGTGTGGTTTGATCTAAGAAATGAATTTGCATTGGAAAGTGAGGTTTTGAAATGATTCCCTCTGGTGTACAGCATTCTTAGAACAACTACTTCCTAAAATAGTTGTTTGTGTGAGTAACATGGCAGTTTCATAAGACATTTTTTTTTTTTTTTTTTAGACAGAGAAAACTGAAAGAAAAAAAAAACCCTAACTTTTAGGACAAATTTACATTTCCCTGTGCAATTCTAGAAAACAAACATGTTTGCCTTGCTTTGGTAGAAGGGCTTGGGGGTTCCTCAGCGTTAGGAAAGAAAACACTGTGTTAGAGACAAGTAAGTCCACAGCTCTCCTGTATTAGTCCCTTAAGGACCATCGATGGCTCCTCAAATTTAATTCATCAGTACAATATAAATAGAAAAGCAAATGGCCCTTAAAATGTCTGCATGTTCCAGACTGGTAGCATCCATAACTGTTGCCATGTGGCAACCCGATGATTAAAATGATTACAGAACAGGTGGCATCCAGCATTACCAGAGAGATCACACATCAGTCATTTAAGAACAGGAGTCAATTAAGCTTGTCTATTAAAATGAAGAACTGTCTGCAGTCTTGAGCTGCTTCCCAAGTACAATTTAAGGGCTGCATCGTCTCTGGTGCTTTTAGGAATAAGAATTAATTCTAGAGCATTAAATGTCCTTTTTAATCCCATAAACACATTTAAAGTAACAACTGACATTGGTACACCCAGCCTCTGGATTTCTTAAATCATCACACAATCAACGAAGAGCAGCAATGAACTCCAGATTCAATTCTTGTTTTAGTTCCAGTTTCTGCAGTTTTCAGAACCGGGAGGGCGATACTTCCTTGGTTTTTATCGGTCAGCAGATTTCCGGTTAGTGTACTAGCCTTTTAATGTAACCTGTACAGAAACGTTCCTATAAAGATTAATTTTCCTGGTGAGTTTCTTATGCATTTATTTACTTACCTGATAGATGGTAGGACTCATTGGGCCACTGCCTTCATCTGGGTTGTAAGGGTCCAGCTGCTGAGTGATCACAGTATTCCACTGCTGCTGTCCTACCTCAAAACACCATGTCCACAACTCACCCCATGTTCCCCCAACCTTTATTGTCCCCAAATTCTTGGTGGAAGCACTCATATTCCAGATCAAAACTTTATTGTCAACCTGTATTTATTGAGTAACTAAAAATTTTTCTTTGTGTGGGACTATGGAGCTTCCCTTTTCCCCACAGCCCTGGTCTAGACCCAGCCCACAGTTCCCGGCTCTGTTCTCAGCTCTAACACAACTCCTAGAGGCGGCTGGATGTCCAGGAGCCTGAAAACCACATGACCCTGGCCTTGTCACAGGTCCTGGGACTCCGACCTTGGCCCCAGCCAGGTCCAGCTTTTCTATGTCTCAGATTGTGTTTCCCCACACCTTTGTACTGAATTTCAAATTTGTACAAAACTTTTGCAAACAATCGTCTTTGATTATCCAGATTCATGACTTTTCGTTTGCTTTCCTCCAATTTTTAATGTAGCAATTTAGAATGCTTCCAATATTTTAATGTAGCAATTTAGAATGCTATCTTTCTGTGCTTCAAATACTTCATTATGTATTTTCCAAGATTAAGAACATTATTATATTCTATACATTGTCATAGATAATTATATATGCTATTTAGCAGTTTCCTGTGATCTGAGGAGAGGAAGGAATCTTATAAACTCAGTAACAGGAGCCTACCTGACTTGGGAAGGTTCTAAAAGTTACAAGACTAAAAAAGCTGCTCTCCAATGTTACAAAATTAGGAAATAATTGCAGAAGAAAGAAGATTATTAGAGACAAGAGTGCTGCCTTCAAGTTGTGCAGGGGCTGCAGGAAAACAACTTTCATGACTGCTACATAGGGCTGGGTTTTTGTTGATGTAGTCACAATTGAGTAACCCATGTTCCTTTAAATAACCCCAAGATACTCATTGGTTCTCTAGGCTCTGTTTGTGTGTTTAATCTGCTCCTGATGCTCTACCTGGGTAAAAAGACATTTCGTTATTTTTTTTCACACATATAGTCTCAAACACTTATCTGTCTATCTGTCTATCTCCCACACCGTCCTCTTTTTCATTAACCCTCTCCCTTTATATCCCTCCCTCTTTTCTTATCTTGTTGCCTACCCCAAGTTGTCTGTCTGTCTGTCTGTCTGTCCGTCTCCCTCACTCTCTGTCTCTATTTCTCTCTATGTGTGTAATAATTTTGCACATAATTATTAGATGAAAGTTAATATTGTATGAGTTCAGTGTGTTTGTGCTTTGTCCTGGGATACACGTGGAGGTCACACGTTGTGTGTCTCCACTCCCTCTTTAGCCTCCTTTACCCACGCTGTCACTCTTAGCAATGGAATTACTCAGAGGAGAGTATTCCTACTGCGTGATGTTCTCCAGAGTAAGTATTTTCCTCCGGGTGAAGTCGGATTTTGTTAGACAAAGAAGTGGCAAAATATGCAGTTGTGCATTTTACGAATCCTTTTATTTAGCTATGAATCCTACATAACCTCAGGGAAAGGAAAGTGATGGTTCTATGAAAATGACAGATGTACCACAGGATGAGGGATTAATTCTGAGATGGAGCCAACTGGAATTTCCTGTGGACATTGACATAAACAGATTTCCAACCTTCCCCCTCCCCCCAAAAAAAACAGAACATAAACAAATAGAAACTTGAGACAGAAGGAAATGACTAGCATGGTGAGTGTAGCAATAAGAAGCAATGGTGTCTTGTCTGGAGCTTGCAGACTCTCTTATTTCCACAAGGCTCCAGGAAGAGGACAGAGCTGAAGTAGACACACAACTACCATCTCCCTACTGATCACTCAAGGCAGAGCAGAAGTGTTTGCTTCAGCAGCACATATACTAAAATTGGAATGATACAGAGAATAGCATGGCCCCTGCGCAAAGATGACACGCAAATTTGTGAAGCATTTCGTATTAAAAAAAAAAAAAAGACAGAGCAGAAATGAAAATATATATGCCAATTGTAATTGGGAATGTATAAAAGCAAATCAACTTTTTCATTTTATTATGAATTTATCTCTCTTGTTTTTCAAACCATAAACGTGAGTACTTACAGAGCCATTACATAGATCAGATGCAGAGTTCCTGAGGCTATGGAGCACAGACTCAATGCTTCCTTGACAACTAAAACTAAGGCATTTTCTTCAAACATATTAATGATACACTTCACTACTCTCTCTAGTTAAAGTCCTTTTAGATTAAGAATGGCAAGGGCTACTCAGGTCAAAGAGAAGTGTTTAACATTCCAAAGGAAAGCAGATGGCTTTCTTTTCTTTTCCGTTTTTTAAAGAATGCAGCTTTGTAAAGTGAGTTCATATAACTCGCTAGCAAGGTATATTTTATAAGGAATGTGTACTTAGACAACGGAATGACAAAATTTTAAATATAGACAAAAGATTGATTCAGAAACAAAGGTAAAACAAGGCATGCACCAACTATAGGGTATTATAGTTATATAATTAAATATGTTCATCTACATTTTAGGGTGACTAAGAGTTCTATTCATATACATGTAAGACTTAAGATTGTATGATTACACAGTATCAGTATTATGGTTTGGTAATGGCTTCAGTGTGCTTACAAAGGATTATATGTTGCTACTTGTCCTTCTATCTGACACTACTGAGAGATGATAGGCCCTTTAAGAGGTTCAGAGTATGAGATGTCCTTAAGTGTGATGTTGGAGGGATTTAGAGTCCTCATACTCTGCTCTTTCCCTTTTGGTTATAGGATCTCTTTCTTTACATGTGTCCTTGTTGGTAGAACTAAATATCTCTGATTCTCTAGAGTTGTGAGTTAAACATTTTTAAAAATCAAGTCATCTTTCTTCAGATATTTTGCAATAGTAATAATGACTATATATACAAACTAATATATACAAACAATATATAAATGAACATATAATGTATGTATATATAATATAAACTAATCATAAGACTAATACAGAAGAGACAAGATTAGAAAGCAAGGAAAATTACATATGTCACATAAGTAAAATTACATAAATTACATATGACATACATATTTATCTTTTACATTTGTTTACTATGTTGATATACATTGCTCACTCAAACACAATAAACTAAAATCTTTCTTATTTTGTATAAATAAGTTATTTCACTTTTAAAAATCTTCCATGCCCAGTACTTCTGCCTCATTTAAATTTATTCTCACAGTGCTTCCATAAAAATTGATTCCTATTTATATATGCTTATCTTGATTTATATCCATTTCCATATTGAGGTCTTGAAATCTCGAGCAGTTGTTCAGGATTGTACCAGTAGGTATATGGAATAAAATGCTCTACAGTCTCATTTAGAAGAAGCTGTCAGGAACTCCCTGAGATGCAGGCCAGAGCCTTATGTTAATGTTAAAACAACACTAAAAATAAAAGTTAAATCTTTAATCCTCCATTGCCATGGCACATACAGGAGTCTGAGATGACACCAATTTCTGTCATTCCATTCTTCCACTGTATAACTCCATTTAAGTTCAAGTGGATCTGTGTAATGATGCTAATTGTCTTATTCTGAGATTGCTAGCAGTTTCATGACATCTGGGATTGGAAAGAGTAATGAGATTCAGATATAACAGGAAATACAATACTGGATATAGGAGACAGTGATGCCAAACTCCTCAAATGAAAAGATCTAGAAAGTTGGTTTGGGCAAGGAGGAATGTAAACATGAATCAGGATGTGAGTCCGTAATTTTAATGTCCTTTAAAGACTGCAGACTCTAGCTATGCAGCAAGATTTGCACAGCACAGTAGGTTTCCTCATGAGGCCTGTTTGGGAAAGCCTTTCTAACATCCTGTGGTCATATCTAAGAGTGCATACAGGCTTATCAGGACCAAGACTCTTCATGAAACCATTTTGCTTTTGTACAGCATGCAGAATCATACTCGCCCCAATGGTTCATGTTCCTGAATGAAAGACACACACACAGACTTTTATTTTATTTTTCTTAATCAGCCCAATAGCTGGTCCACTGTCTAACCTCTACACCGTTAATCTTGAGTTATTACTTACTAATTTTAAGTTCTATCTTGGCTACTCTGGACCCAGAGAGCTGCCCAATTGCTCTTCTGGCACCTTCACATGGCAACCATTCCTCTCTGTCCTGCGTCCCTCTTAGGTATGGTGTCCTCTCCTCCACACTCTCTCATCATGGTGGATTTTCCTCTCCTTCCTTCTCCTCCCTGTTCAAACCCAGGAATTGTAAATCCTCCTTATGTCTCTTCTCTCTAGCTATTGGCTGTTGGCATCTTTATTTACCAATCATAATTAAGTGGGGGCAGGGTCCCTCAGTGTCTCATGTGTGAACTCTCTAGTGGAAATAATTTTGGGCACTGAAATTGACATTAGAATACAGGCAGCATTAGGTCAATCCTACTACGTGTAGTATCTCAACATCTTGCTTACACTTCTTCTCGGAGAACAGTGTTGCCACCTCCTTGCCAAGGGTGGCTCTGCTACCTATCTGTGTACTTTACTTCTGTTGTGTTTCCAGAGACAGTGTATTATCTTCTTTCTCACATTCAACTCTCTCCTAGCAAAGGAACTAGTTCTTACTGTCATTATTTGCTGATGGTTATGCACCTTTCATCACAAAAAGTGAATGAATAAACAGCCACTATACATCGCTTGTGTTACTAGGGACATTCTCTACGTGACTGATGTGAGAAATGATTTTCTCTTGGTCTATTTGAGCCATTTCTTAATTTTTATGATTCTTCTAATTTCAGAGTTATACTGAACATGGCTATGGTGAAAGAAGACAGCATTTAAATAAAATTCAAATACAGAGAATATTATATTCTTTGTGTACTTTGCTTCTAAATATGTGAACATTGTAAGAATGATTAATTTCCTTTTCATAAGTGTTTTGGGATTTCAGTTCCAAAGATTTTACTCTGAATTCCAGTTAGATAATGACTGGTTGGATTCTATGTGGCTTAAAAGTCTGTCTCTCTGGGACAATCTTTGAATTTTTCACCTTTTGAATATGTATCTACATCAATGTATATTCTACTCATGTGTGCAGAAAACTCCATGAAAGAAATTAGAGTTTAAAGAGATTTTTTTTTCTTTTTTTTAGTTTCTAAGATGGTGTTCGGGTATTGCTGAAACTTGATCATTTTCCCATTTCCCTTTACTGACTCCATCCTCCTGGCCCACAAACAAAACTTTGTTTCAGTTCATTTCTTCAAGGTAATAGCCCAGTTTAAGTGCTACTAAGTGGACCATGAACAACTGCATTAAATATCCCTTCAACTGTGCTAGCTCATTAACGTGGATACCTTCCAAAGACAGTTGTCTCCATCTGAGAGGCCTGTTCTTCAGAGACAGAAGGAGAGAGAGCTGAGGCTCTATGGTTATGATGGAGATAAAGGGTGACAGGCATACAAAATTTTCTTTCTAGAAATGGTGAAAACATTTGGAAATCCACCATGATGAGAGAGTGTGGAGGAGAGGACACCATACCTAAGAGGGATGCAGGATAGAGAGGAATGGTTGCCATGTGAAGGTGCCAGGAGAGCAATTGGGCAGCCCTCTGGGTCCAGAATAGCCAAGATAGTTTAGTCTCTTGAACTTTGAGATTAAGTTGGATTGTCAGTATAAATGCAAACTGTCATGTCTTTCAATGGTGGATTTTTATCCTTGGGAATAGACACTGACAATGTAGTTTTGCTTACATGCTTACATTGCTTACATGGGCTTGCTGACTTTGTAAGAAATCTTAGAATGAACAAATCCTATCTGAGCTAATCTTGGCATCTTTGGCAGCAAGGAATGGAGATATTTCTATGAAAGTTTATCGACTTTTAGTAATTTGTTAACATATGCATTAAACTATGATATTCAGCATGTGAATATCATTGGTTACCACATTGTTTGGCTGTTTAAAAGGATGATGGCATTCTGTGGAATCAGAAAGGAGGAAGAAGAAATGGGTCTCTATTATTAAATTGGGCATGTCCTAGTTACAGTGCATTCTCAAGCATTTGAAAACAACGCATTGAGTAACCATAATTTCTGCACCAACAGTTAGGGAAAGTTAATGAAATGCTATATACATCCTAGTTTGCCATGTGCCTTTAGGATGGAGGGAGCCAGTACCTTTGCTCACACTGCATTCCCTCTCCTGCTGTGGGTGAACTGTTGAACTGTGAATGATGTCCAAGTCCACAGAAGGAAGAATTCTCGGCTGTTCACTTGCTGTGGTCTAGATAAAACTAGGTAATAAGCTGACACCCTTGGTCCTTCAGCTTTGGTTCCCAGTTAGCATTTATACTGACAATCAACTTAATCTCAAAGTTCAAGAAGATGTGGCCTCATGGGAATTTCTTAAAATAAATTCTTGCTCGGCTTTTAGGCTTTCATGACAGTAAGACAACAAACCGAAATCAGAAGAAAAATAACACTGAATTCTAGGACATGACAGATCAAGCTGTGCTTTTATTTTTTAATTGCTACTGTGAAATGCTACTATAGCATAATTCTGGATATGGGCATAAGATATAGGGTCATTGAAAGTAGGTCCAAGTCATCTAAATCCAAGAGCTTATTTTGTCAGCTTTTCCCTGGAAAGAAATATAAAGTGTTCTTGTGACAGACATATAACTATATTTCATCCTGTAAAACCAATCTTGTCATTTTTGGGTGCTCTTTGTACCCCAAAGATAAGGGTTGTTCCATTGATAGTCTCCATGATCAGTATTTACTTAGTTCTGAAAAGAATCCTGAATAGCAATTTGATTAGTAATTAGTTCAATGGGGCATGTCAAAAATTAAAATAATAACTGTTAAGGAAGCTGAATCTGTACTCTCATTGTTTCCTTAAACAAGAACTTTCCCAAGAAGCAGGCTGATATGGAGAGCTCTTCTTCACATCTTTGTCTCAAAAGAATCACTTTCTAATTTTAGGGACTGCTACTATTTTAGGTGGATCCTATAGCAATTTTCCTTGTGAGGTAGTTAACTGTCCTCAAATAATGTTATTCATTGCAACATTCTAATAAACTACCTTAACTGTTAATATACTATAATGTATGGATGGCACATTATCTAGCATAAACATATAAATAGCAATTAGTCATTTATGATTGGATTTTTTCCTGGTGCTTAGGTGGATGGATTTTTCTTTCTCTCTAGTATTTCAGTAGCTTAATTGCAGCTTATATCTGTGTATTTTTCTTCAAAACATGATTGTGGAGTAGGTAAAGATTCAGGACTCAGCCTGAGCAAAGCAGTCTTCCTATAGAGCATGCGCAAATACCGCTGTTAAAGCTCACTACGAGGCTTTGCACATTACCTACTAATTTCGCTTTTGTAGATTTAGTCTTTGAAAATTTTACACAATCATATCCAATCCCCACTCCCTCCCTTCCTCTAACAATCCCTGTGACTCCTCCAAAGAAAGAGTTGTAAAGTGAAAAATGTAATGTTTTGGTGGAAGTGTTTGATTAATACTATTTCAGTCCAATGACCGTCTCCCAGGCTTGTTCAATCATGTTGATAATGGACCTTTGGTATGGTAGGATGAGAAATTCCCTTGTTGTGTTGTATTTTTTCCTTCAACTTATTGAAAATGAACAGAAAGTTTGAATGAAAGTAAATCCTAAGAAGTACTTGACTAGTGTTCTGTAAATCTAGGTTTTCAAAAGGCAGGACTTTTAACCATTGCAGCTGAAAGGGGCTAAAGTAGACATAAAGAATAACTATTTCATATTATTTGAATGCTTAGATTGGTGTCCTGATTGGTTTTTTTCAATTTGACACAACCCTTGATGGGAAAGGGAAATCTTAATTGAGAAAATGCTTCTTAGATTGTAGGCAAATCTACAGTACATTTTATTGATGACTGACTAACGAGGGGGGCCAAGAATCCACTGTGGGTATTGCTGTCCTTGAGCAGGGGGAATACCAGGATGATTAATACAGAATTGAAGAAAAAGCAAAACTCCTCCATGATTTTTGCTTCAGTATCTGTCTCCCGGTTCCTCCAATGTCTGACATCCTACCTTGACTTCCTTTTGATGAGAGATGATGATGTGGAATTGTAAGCTGAAATAAACTCCTTCCTCACCAAGTTTCTTTTGATATCTGTGGTGTTTTACCACAGAAACAGAAATGCTGCATTCTGTAGATATGCTTGTGAGACTTGCTCTTTTCTCAAGGGAAATGGAGGAACAGTGGATCTAACGGTCGTGGGGAACTTGGAAGAGGAGGGGAGACTGTGGTCGAAATTTATTATATAAAAGAATAATAATTATTTTAAAAATAAACTTTGTTATACATAAACCAATTTAAACAAAACCAACCAACTAACCAAACAAACACATGGGATATGGGAAGAGAAGAGGACATTAGGTAAAAAATTAACTGGCATCAGGTTAAAAGTAGCCTAGGAACCCTACCTCTCACTGAGGACATATGTACTACTAAAATATCCCTGAAAAGTGGAGTAATTGCCTTCAGTTGTATATTCAGGGTTACCTGTCATCTTCAGTTGTATTGGATCCCAAAATCCCGAATGGATAGTTCTAACCATAGTCATACAAATGTCCACGGTTAAACTAAATGGTCACAAAACAAAACTTAAACTCGTGAATAAGGAACAGGTAGGGAGGAAGGGTTGATAGGGTTAGGAAGGCAGTAAGAGAGAGAAATATTAAGAAGAATACATTCCCTACTTGTATGGAGTTGTTAAAAATCAAATTCATAAAGCCTATAGGCAATTTCTCAAACTTAAGTAGAATTTTACATTATTAACAATTTAATAATATTTATCCATTAATTGTGATAGTTGTATCTTAAAGGATTAATTGTAGAGTATTATTGTGCTTAGTGTATAATAGAACTCTCATAATCCAAAATGGGTATGGTTTTATACTGGTTATGCCAGAATATGTACAATTACATAAGTACTACATTACAACGACTATGACGTCATTAGACAATAAAAAATACATACACATAAAAAAATACATACACTTCAGTATAGTATACAACAACTACACTACATTCTAGAAAAAAGAATAGGTGAGCTTTAGTACTATATAAATCTACAAACACACTTGTGAAAATATTGAAACAATTATCAATAAAAAGTTGGACTCCCAAGCTTCTGCAACCTGTCTTCAGTCCGGTCATCAAAGTGCTTCTGGTGAGACTGCAGGCTGGCCCTCCACTGTAGGTCAATGAGGGGAGTAAGTGGTGTTGCAGAAGTTTCCCCAATACCCACAGAGTATCTTTGATGACTGGCTATGGCCTATGTGGGCATCAGTTGTTAAGAGACTAATCTTTCAGGGATGAAGTGTAAAGAGAACCTAAAAATAAAAGGGAATGTATAATTATTTTTAGACCATGTGGCTAGTACAACTATTTATGATCTTTCTGTATGCTCCTGCATACACAAATCTCATCTCCATAGCAGTTTTATGAGAACTAAACTGGAATTTCTAATGAGGTTATTAATCTATTTGTTTTCATCTTTATCTTTTCATACATCTAAAAACTTTAAATGATATATTTGTTGAAACTTTTTCATAGATTTTATTTTGTTTATCTAGAAGTCAAATTTATTTTTGTTTTGGAGATACTCTATTTTTCTAAGATATTAAAATATACTAAATTAAAAAATTTCAGCTTAATGTTTTTTTCTTCCTTACAAATAGTTCAAATTTTAGTAGAAATATTTCAAGATCCATTTTCTATGTCTGGCCCTGGCAGCATTGACTGGAGAATGGCATGTATTAGCATGTAGAACATTATATTCTATAGTAATATATAAGCCATATACATATATACAAGCATATATATGTTCACATAAGATATGCATCTATATTTTCATGTGTTATATAACAAGGTTTTATGAAGCAACAGGTTGCATATATGTGATTTGGCCTCATGGTGATAGAGCTGAGATTTTTCTATTGTCTAATGATGTCATAGTCATTGTAATCTAGCAGTATAATGCAGTACTTACGTAATTGTGCATATTCTGGCATAACCAGGCCCAGTACATGTCCAGTTAGATGAGAGTATACTGTGCATAATTACATACAGAATACAATCATGATAATGATAAGTGACACATATTTATTAAAATTATTATTATTATAAAAATTTGCATTAAACAGTATGCCATGTTATAGAGGTAGCAGACTTGGCTATCAAGTCTTTACCTTAGTAGACATTTTCAATTAAGAAAATGAGGCATTAAAAGAATCAGGCTGGGCTATGATTGGACAAGAAACAATTCTTTGCACTGACATTTTATTCATTGTGTTCAGTCCTCTTGATAGACAAACTTATCTAGTGAATCTTAATAAACTTGACAAGAAAAGTATATAGCTCTGAACAGTATCTATGATTCATTTAATGCTGTGTTTAATACCCACACTTCTGCTATATTTTCATGTCTTCAACTTTTATAAGATCATAAACAATGAGTGAAAGACTAGTAGCAGAGTGATCCATATAGCCATCAATTCTGCTAGAATTTTTCATTCCTTACAAAACCTTAGCTTGCCTTGTGTATCCCATAATATACTTCAATAACTTTGTGTCTGTATTTCTTACAAGGAAGACAGTCACAACAGAGGTGAACAATATGATATATAATTGTAAACTTAATGAAACAAAACAATATGAACATAATTAACATTTTGATACAGATTTCTTAGACCTCAAATGGACTTCCAGCAATTCCAATTAACCCATGTGCATTAGATCCATCCCACCCTTCTTAAAGCACACAGATCATTCAGTTTACCTACATACTATTCAAGATTATCTAAGTCTGTGTGTCTAAGTCAAGTTAAGTGCTTAGAGATGGGGCAAAATTTTTTCCAGCCTTACTCAACTGTTCATCTTCTAATGTTCTATTGAAATCCTCAAAAGATAACTCTTTGAAATTATAAAACAACAAGCAAACATGTAAAAATAGGAAGCTCTTCTCAATAGGAAATCACTCAGATAGAAGATATTTATTTTCTACATAAACTACATAAAAATATTTTAACTCTTGGGAGGTTTGTTGCCTTATTTATTGGCATAATAATACCTAACTATCTCATAGGATTATTCTGAAAAGGAAATGAGTTACAGTGTGTTTGCCAAAATTTCATATCCCAAAGGCTGAGCATGCCTTTTTATTGCCCACAAATGAATGCTTTTTCATGTTTATAAACAACATTTTGATGTAGTTTTCAGAGTAGGGGGAGCAAGGAATATTTCAGTAGTAATGAAAACTGATATGCACACTGCATTCATTCTACATCACAGATGCAGGCTCTCAGTTTCTACGGGTGCCTGGTGCAGGTAAGACTGGCTTCCACAGCAAACCTCCATTGGATGACTGAGCGCACATGAAGAGTCTGACCTAGTTGCTGCCCTGTGGTCTTTATAGATTGTATGATACCTTGAACAAACAAGAATGGCAAGTCTTTACAAATTTCAATTTACTAAATAAATAACAGCAATTTTGTTTCATGTGGTGCTTGTCCATTAAAATATATAATCCTACTAAGCCTATATCCACTTCTTTTAGATTTTAGTAAACATTCACTTTAAACATTTAGAAATTGTTTACAACACTCAAATAGCCAAAACAATTGATTCAGGTTTGAATTTACTTTTACTCAAACTTTAACTGCAATACAAAATTGGGATTATTGAATAGAAGCACATGTTTATTATTCAATCATATATTAAATAGGGATTAAAGCGAGTATGTTCATATGAACAACTGACATTTACCAAAAATACTTGGGCTTATTATAACTATGTTATATGGTGGAAAGCTCTATTGTGTAACTATTCTTTTGAATTTGAAATATGGAAGTACAGATCAAAATAAATATATATTACAGGAGATTCAACATCTGTAAAGTGGACTCTGATTTCATCCAGTTCCGTATCCACAAAGGAATCGCAGATGTTTCATAAATGAGAGGATCTGTGGACACAATCATCATATTGGTGTCTAAGGTATATAACATCAATAGAAAAATCTTAAGAAAAAAGTGAATTAATAGTTCTTTGTCATCATAAACTAGGGACTTATCACCAGGGAACTAAGCTTTGATGGAATGGAGGGGAAAGAGCCTATAGTTCTAATTATTATAACTGGTTTCACTTTTTAAAAGTGTTAGATTGACAGTTATTTTCAACATCATTCAGGAACAAGTTCAGTCATGAATCAGGAAAATAATTGAAGTTTTTCTTACAGATCAGCATGAAAATAGAAATCGTATTATGCTTAGTTCATAGGTGGGTGCTTTTTTATATATTTAACTCACTTTGCTGAACATTATAACTTAAGCATAATTTGATTTTGCAGATTATAGTTGACAGGAGATTCAAGAGAAATGAATGTTCCTAACAGTTACTTATCAATACAAATTTCTCAATCACAGAATTCAGTCTTCTGGTAAATGTGTGGTTTATCGCATAAGCCCTTGTGGCACTATGAATGGAGAATGTTATCAGAGCCACCTTTGGGAAACAGCTTAAAAGTGCAGGGTTGCAGTGTTTTTAAATGAAGTACCGAAGTGCTCACTTTTTATATATAAGCCAATGCAATTATTTAATCAACCATATTTTAAAGGGCTAAAGACATAAATCCAAGCTATAAATTCCAATTACTACACACAGGCTCAGGGTTGAAGCAAAGCTTATTTTATGTCTTCTAAGCTGTTAGTTCATAATGGGCTGATATGACATATGAACGCATACCCTGTAAAGTTGAATTTAGTGTTAGCACGTGCTTAGAGCCTTTCAACTTTCATTTTAAAAGTCACAAATGTGCAATAAAGGATACACCCTCTCATCCAAATGCCCTGTTTAGGTTTCCGATGTCTGTTTTATGACAACAGACTGAGTAAGATTTCATATTTTAAATTTCTAAATTCTATGTATGTAGGAAGGGCTGTTTCACATAGTATAAGAGAGAGTGGTTGCAAATCAAAACTAATGGAGTACTCTGGGAGTGATCTTGCTTGTCTGACATCAGAACACATTAGGTTAGCTACCATATTCTGAGTGGATAATAATGGGTAGAGTGGAGGATAAAGTGCCACTTTAAATTGACTTTAGCAATTACACTCTGGTACACATTGTTTATCTCTCATTTATCCAGTATAAGAATCATACCTGTCAGGAAATATGAGATTTTGTGGAATCATTTATTGATTCATGACTGTGAGTAAGCCATAGAAATATAAAATAAGGAAACATAGTAACATATGATAACATAGTCAAACATGAACACTGCCTAGAGTCCAACAAAGTTAAATATTCTGTTAGCATTGAACTAAAGATGAAATATCTTTCACATTATCCTTACAGTTTTAATGATTTGATTAGAACTGGGCAACAATTAGCATTTTAAATATGCATTATTAATTTAGATGTCTTTATGCTTAGTATTGTATATATCTAGCTAAACATACATTAGTTTAATATTGAAGCTTTAGGTATTCATTTTAGTGCTTTTATTTCCATGGATCAATTAATCCTGTGTTTTATTTTTCTCCTGTTTAATCATATAATTTTTTCTAGTGCCTGGAGGTATTCTAATTGAATTGCATGGGATGAAAATGTAGGAACCTTGTGCCTTTTTAACTATTGCAAATAATTGCCCAGTTTGGGCACACATTTAAGATTCAGTACATTCTTATTGGCCAATGAATACATGAATGAAAACCCTCAATTTTGAGATAGCATTTATTAGGAAAAAAAAACCCTACAGTTGTCAAACATGTTAGCACATGCCTAAAATTTCAACACCTGGGAGCCTAAGGCAGGAGCATCTTGAGTTTGAGGATAGCTTTCACTATGTCATATGATCCTCTAAGAAAAATAAGCCAAACAATAAGTTCTATTGTTATTGATAAGTGAGTTTGCTACTCGCAATTGCTATCAATAAAGAGACTCAGTTATTAACAAACATTTCATGCTACCTGTGTTTGCATCTTGCTTTGCTGATTTCTGAAACAAATTCTATGGAGTTTTATGGTTTAATGTTATTTATTCTTAAATCTTAATGGAATACATGTCTGTTTTTACTGTTGAGGACACTTCCAACTGATCAAAACAAACAAATATTTTCCAAACAATACCTATATTCCAGCCAGAAGAGAAATGCAGTATTCACCAGTTTTTACCAAAATTCTGCCTGATGTTATGAACCTACTTCAAAAGAGTGTTTTTACTTAAGCAATAGTTTAGCATCAACATGTTCTGTATTTTTTTCCACACTATCTAGTTGACTCTATATTTTATAATGTAAAAATTCCTAATCTGAACATTATCAAAGAGGAGGTAGAAAGATTCTATGAGCCACAGGATCAGGGATTTGATGTGAAGTTGTTTCCTAATACCAGAAGCTATACCCATAAACTCTCACAAACATGATTGCCCTAACGTGAGCTTAACAAGAAGGCCTCTGATAACATATCAAACTGGATAGAGAAAAAGTCTGTGAAGTCTCAATGCTACAGAAAAAAGCATGGTCAACTCCGGAAGTTGAGAATCAGAGGTTGCCTTCCCCAGGGAAGGGTACACCAATTTCTTATTCAGTGGCAGTCAGCTCTAAATACATATGTATAGGTAATTTTACATGAACTGGTTATATTTAGGAAAACATGTTCTTATACATGTGTATGCAATAACAGTTAGTGAAAAGAAGAACACAAAGTTGAAGGAGATTGAGAATATATATAGGGCCATCTTTGCATTTCAGCTAGTATCTGTTTGGTCATGATTTCTTGCTATGATTTACAAGTGTAAGTGATATGTTGGTAGGAATGTTTTTACAAGAGACCCTTTTCACTTTCTTCCACAAACTTCTCAACAATGCTTTTGTCTGTGTTCAGAGAAAATTAATTCCCATTGGACAATTCATTTCATCTCTGGTATCTACCTCTAATGCAAGTTTCATTACCCAGCCTTTCTTGGATTCTTACTCCTTTATACCCACTTATAATATCCTCCAAATTCATTTTTTCTACAACCTTTATCTCTCCATCATGTCTTCATGGTGCTGTCAGGAATCTCTCCTTTATTACCACAAAGCCCCATTCATCACTTACCTGTGTTGCCACTCATGATTGCAGTACAGTGCCTCCTGTGAGCCTCCTTTTGTAGATGAGGTCTGGGAGATGAGGATATTGGCAATCTTATGGATTTCCAGTTATTTTAAGTGCATTGCTCTTCTTAGTCCAAAAATCTCTTATTTCTGTGAGATTTACACTGTTTGAACATCCCAGTTTTTAGTCCTCATTGCTTTTCTTTATCAATCTCAAAGTAAATATTTCACCTCAATAAACATCATGACAACCAGCTCAAATTATATTTATGACTAAATCTATTCAATTTGTATTGATTAGTTTTGTTATTTGACAACTTTGTAAAAGTATGTTATGTACTCTGATCATTCTCTCCTCCCACCCTATCTTATTTTCCTCCCACTCCTATCAAACTTCCTGATCTCTACTCCTATCTTTCCCAGGTTCCCATTCATTCAATTCTAATGATTTTGTTTTTAAAAGAGTGTAAACCCGTGGTGGCCAACACCAGTGCTCCATGTGAATTTGTAAATTCCCACAGACTCCTTTAGCTATCTTGCCTGCTCTTGTTGGCTTTGACACTCTCAAGCCAGCATGTGTGACTTTATTGGCTGTGGCTGTGGGGATCACTCTCAGGCTATCTCTGCAATATCTTTGCACAGAGGGAACCAGAAACGCTTTAAAATTCCTGCCAAGGTGACTATCAGCCATTTTCTGTGAACTTTGCAAGGTATCTCACATATGGTTTGTCTCATTTTTCTCCACTCTCTTGTTGTTAGTACATTTGTTAATAAATTGCTGTTCATAAATAGCACTTTTGGAATCTATTTCCAAAGAGATGTCTGGGTTGGATTTTGTTGCTATAACAAAAGTTATAGCACTGAGCAAAACAAAACAAACCATGTTTATACAGCTTACACTTTTGGAGGCCTTAAAACTTTTCTTTTAGTTATGTGAAAATTTCTTTTAACATGTGTTATTAACTAATTCTTTATGTATGAAAATATCTGATATAAGGAATATATTCAGGAAAATTGGGGGAGTAGATAAGTCTCCTCCACAGGTACATATAACAGGCCACAGTACACATGCTGACGAGTAGGCATGAGAGAGTATAGGGATCATATGTTAATGAAGGAAGTAGAATCACTGAGGGCTTGGCAGGCTATTTTATGCTAATGTGTTGTTATGGGAATAACTGGATCCTATGGAAATACATTAAACCTTTCTCAAGGTACTACTATGGATACCAAACCACCAACCATTAGATCCTATGTATTACGATTTTATTGTCTTAACCTTGTCATGCGGCAGATTGGACTTCCAACATATACTATGGCTCCAAAAACACTTAGCTACCTCAATTTTCATCTTTCAGAAAGAAAACACCTAAGCACACTCCTTCAGTTAAGCAGTCAAGCTTTCTCAAGAGCTAACTTTTCCTTTTATAGTTATGCTGAAATTTCTTTTAAAACATGTGTTATTAACTAATTCTTTTATGTATGAAAATATCTGATATAAGGAACTATATTCAGGGAAAATTTGGGGAGTAGATAAAGTCTTCACATTATGACCATCATTGAAAATTTTGAAACTTTATATAAATTAAAAATTTACTTAAATTTTTTATTCATGTGTTTATTGTGTGTGTGTGTGTGTGCTGGCTCATGCTGATGGCATGTGTGTTTAATTCAGAAGAGAATTTGTAAGAGTCAGTTCTCTAATTCTATCACATGAGTCTCTGAAAACAAATTCCTGTTTTTAGAATTGACAACAAGTGCCTTTAATTCAATTAGCCTTGCCAGCCTATACTTAGATTGGATCTTAAGGTAAACAATGTATTATACTGTAGCGGGATATTTTCCCCTGTTACAGCTACATTTTCAATAAAGCTCCATAATTAGGGAGAGCTAAAGTGGGAGGATCAAAGAGTGAGAAAGAAAGAGGAAGGGGAGGAGAGAGAGGAGGAGGGAGAAGATGGCAGCAGATGCCGAGTGTCTCTAGCAGTCTAAGGTAGTTATGAATATCAAGGTTAGTTTATTGGGTTTACAATTCTAATTGTGTGAACGTCTTGTTAATTGAATCTTTCTAAATATATAAAGCTATTAGATAATCATTAAGCTTTAAGAGTCTCTTTCTACTGGGTACCACGGGCATAGCACGAATGGTCTGGGCTGCAGCCAAACATTGTCAGAAACAACATGGTGGATTGGCAAAGCCAGCTACCACACTGGTATCTTGTGGGTGCCAGGGCTGGTGCTTCTAGATAGCTGGAGCAGCGGTGAAATGGCGGCTGCCAGAGATCAAACTGGACCGGGCGCCGTTTTCTAAATATTACCTGATACATTATACAGCAACAATTAGCTCATCTCTCATTGCTGCAACTAACCTATATAAAAATTAAAACGATGGTTATATAGATACCACTCTTTTCATTCTGAAACAGAAGTCCTCCTTCAGTGAGTAGATAACAACTTCAAAGTTTTATAGTTATAAAGATGATAAAACATATAAATGAAAAAGAGACACGTGAAGTAATATCAGACCAAAACCCTTTGGTTAGGTAAATGTGTCATTAAAGTAGTTAAACAATTGTATCCCTTACAAATACTTTAAAATACATAAATTTTACCCATTGAAATGTAATGTGAAAATATGCATTTTACACATATGGTATATCACTAGTCGTGACCTCAAATTATTTTCGTGTACTATACACAGCACATAACCATGTTAATATGCAAGATAGAGCATGTCAGCAGCTGAAGCCCCTCTCAGCCTTCTCCCAGTCAACACACAACCAAAGAGAACCTTTGTGTTAATTAAACATGGACTAAGGTAATATGGACTTTGTGTCTGGCCTTTTTGCCCAGGGTTATTTATATGGATTCATTCAAACTCTTGGTTTTAATTAAAGCCTGTTTACTCTTGTTGTGCACTGCTGTATTACTGTGTCGCCACTTACTTTACAGTTAATATTCGCTTTGATTCCATATTTTGACTACTAAAATAGTTCTTGTATAGCCAGAGAAGTTCAACTTGGATGGCTCAGAAGGCATGTTCATATTTATCCTCAGTGATTTCACCAAACGGTCTCCTAGACGGGAGCCTTTGTGCTTGCACTGACAGTGTATGGCAACTTTATTGATTTGACATCTCTTCCAGTTTTATGGACTTCATCTTTCAATTTAATTTTTAGCTATATTTCATTGTTAATTTTATTTAGTTTTTATGAATTTGAATATTTCGTGTTTTTATTTGCCAACATTTTATTAAAATTTTCAACATACAAAATTAAACACAAATAATTCAAAATATGCTAAGAAAACAATGTGTCTCATATAGACTTCAGGTATTTTTTTCCTCCTTTTCAACATACTCAGTATTTAAAGGTGTTTAATCTCACAGCAAGTCTAAAAAATGTGCCTAGGGAGTTCTCATTTATACCCAGCTTTCCAAAACATACTTTTATTTACCTTCAACATATGGTCTTAGAACGGCCTGATGTTTCAAAGGACATTGGTACGTGCATAGGTAGTGATCACTCCAAATCTGTAGATTACAGTAGAATAAATGCTATGCATCATTACAGGTATGGTGTCAGTATTTAAACTCTTCATGGCCACACCTGCATCCCACCTGCTCCCACCAGCCTAGGCAACGCCCGTCCTTTCTGCTCTCCATATTTGCCTTTTCAATAATGTCATCTTGTAAATACACAGCTTGAAATTGTGTGATTTGGGTTTTTTTGGCTTGTGTATGCCTTTAAGACTCTCCTACATCTTTGCATGATTTCACAGCTGTTTTAATTTTAAGCACTGAACAATTTTCCATTGTCTTGGTGTACATTTTACCTATTGACCCATGGAAATGTAGGTACCTAATACTTCCATGTTTTGGCAATGTGACATCTGCAAAGGTTTTTTTTTTTTATTCTTGTTTTGTGCATTTGGGAAAGTTTTGAGGTTGTTTGCATATCAAGTAGGGTGACTGGTGGATCAATTGGTAAGCATATGTTTAAGTGTACTATGAATCATCAAACTTAAGTAGGTGTACCATTCTGCCCCAGCCATAAATTAGTGTTTTGATTGGACTCTTTGTTGTTTGTTGTTATTTACTTATTAGAATAATGTTAATTAAATACTAAACCACAAAGTTTCTGAGCAATGCTCTAAAATACAGTAAAAAGTAGCAAGTATATTAATTACATAGTTAATATATACCTGAATTCAGGGCTTTCTTCAGTGAAGACAATGTGCTTTGACAGTCATTGTCACAAAGTTACTTCACCTTCTCCTTTTCCTTATAACAGCAATCTTAATTTCAAATCATATGAAAAGAATATATAGTCCTAATAATCCTAATCTGAGTAAAATATTCAGCAAGTAAAAATTTCAGTCACAATGTTCTTTATCATTGATACCTCTGTTTTTTCTTCTTATATGTGCCTAGGTATTTCTTAAAAATTCTTTGTAACTGAACAAGGATCGAAATATTAACATAGAAAGGAGAATTTTTGTCAGATAATGTCTTATCACAAAAAAGAGTTACATTAGTTTAAATATTATTGTTACCTGGGACTTAAAAATAAAGCTCGTCATAAACATATTAGCTCTTTCAATATTTTTAGAGTATTGAAATAGAATAGTTTTTCATATAATGCTTTAAAATTTGTATCATTTACTCATTATAATGTAATTATACTAATTTGCATTTATGCTTACTTAGGGAAACAGATGTTGACCATATTTACCTTAATTAGCAAGTTCTGCCAGCTCTATTTGATTTTTAATTGTGTTTCACTATACAAATCAAAATTATAATATGTGTTTGGCATTTATATGCATACAAAAATATATGAAAAATACAATAACCTCTAGTCATTGTAAATCAAAACATTTAATTCTCATTGAAATTACAGATTTAGGTTCTATAGTATATCTCAAAGAACCCTTAAAATTAAATTTATAGTCTTGGACTGGACCTCACTTTCACAGTACATACCTCTCTGGTGTAAGAATATTGTTCCATTAGGTACAGGTCATTGCTTCTTTTACTTTACATGTTTTAATCTTTCAAATACAATAAAACTCTGGACTTCAGATATTATAGCAAAAAATGCCTCAGCTCATTGACATTCAGTGAAAGTCTGCTGTTGAAATGATTGCTTAGCTAACTCTTGCTATGTTCTGCAAACCATGAAAACATCACTGGGAAGTGGTCTGTGGCCATCAGTAAAAAGGGAGATGTAGCTATCCAGAATTACTATAATGATAGGTGACTGCAGGGGATTGGCACAGTGGAATTCTGATGTGCATAAAAATAAAACCAGATATGATGTGCACATTATTATTCCTAAATACCATTTCTCTATGAAAAATGGTATCAGATCATGTTTCTAGGAATATACAAGTGAGTGGAATAATAATTTCACATCGCTACAGGGAATTCTTGCAATACTTGTCAAGAAATTATTGCTACCGAGCTTCAAGCAATTAAGAGATTTATTTTTTAAGGTGAATGAGTTTCTGTTCCAGTCATACCAAACATATTAAAAAGGATGTAGTCAGTGCAAACATTCATATGTACTTTATGTGTACTTGTTATGCAAGGTCCTATAAAAGTATGCACTAGGGAAAGACATTACAACCTCAATTCCTTGTAAAGACAGCAGGATTTAATGGGCCAGAAAGCAGGTGTGCCATCCAAGGAGAAATTGCTCTATAACACTGCAGCACAATGGTTGGGCAGAATCATGGTTCTGTTTTTCTTTCCACTATCATTGCACACTCTATTTAGATGCATTCTATAAAATTATGCCCAATGATCCATATTTGGGGTTGTTTCAGAATATATTATTAACAATAAATCAAGACTCTGGCAAAACTAGTGAAGTTCCTTTGAAATGCTCAATGTAGAGAACATAGTATTTTATAGACTAATTCAGTTGCCTCACAGCTGAAAATTTATTTCTTTATGCAGTATGTTTTAATGAATGAAAAATCTTCATAGTTTACACCACCATTATGGATTGAGATTTTGTAGGATTTTTAGACACAGTTCAAAATATTTCCATTCAAAAGAATCTTTGCAGTTCAGCCTAGGCTTACTTTCAGAAGACATACTTTATATTTGTAACTGTAATGGAAGTGTGTTTTATGAGATTATATTGTTTTAATAATGAGTAAATATTACCATTACACATTAGGCACATACACATAAAAGCACTATTGTTAGGATCATGTTTTAACAGTTATGAAGTTATAAAAGATAATAACCAAATAGCATTTGACAAATTCCCATGAATAGCAGCTTGAAGTTTGTAGTACCATTTTTATACACCTAAGTTTCATTCGCTGAATTTCAAACAGCTCTAGTAATTAGAACAAAGAAAATATCAACCTTGAAAATATAAACAATGAAATAGCCTTTTACCAAAATTGTCTTGGACAATGTTAAAATATTATAAACAATAGTACCAGTAGAGTTACATAGAAATGAAAAAAATGCCAAGATGAAAATATTATGTCAATATCGTTTTTTCTGGAGAATGTTTGAGAATTAAGCAAGATACTAAAATAATTTTTACTTTTAGATTAAGGCTTTATGAGAATTATCCTTCAAATAAAATATATCTGAAGATTTAATTTTCAACATGCTGATTATCTTATTTGTGATTCTTATAAGCAATGCACTCCGAAGACTGAGGCATTTGAACTTTTGGCTCCTACTTAGTGGCACTGTCTAAGAAGGCTTTGGTGATGAACTGTTGCATGAAGAAGGGGAACATCGGGGTAGTTTCTGATAGTTTAGAGCCTCATTCTACTGCTTTCTTGGTTTCATACTTGCATTTTAAGTTTCTCCTGCAACCCTGCCTGGCACTAGCTGCTATGTCTCCCTGTCATAATGGATGGTTATCCCTCTGGAACCATAAGTCACATAAGTTCTTCTTTGTATAAGTTGCCACTGGCTATAGTGTTTTATCAGAGCAACAGCAAAGAAACATATAGTGAAAAAGAAAGCATATGACTTGTCTAAGAGTGAAAACATACCAAATGATCAAAATAGAGGACCTGTATGTAAATATCACACCCATAGTACTTAACGTGTGAAAAATGCATTATTGCATAAAGACATAAAAAGTTGCCTTTCCGCCTTAGAGAGAACACAGGTGACAGACCAGAGGACATGTCTACAAAAGTCCAACTTGGCAAACCAGAGAGTTTACTGCTCTTACTTCACTTATAATGTATGGATTACAGATTATAATGGGAGCATGAGTTGCATTGCTCCAGGGCCTGATCTCACCATGAATAATAAATGTATGGAAGCTTCAAGATAAAAATCCTTCCTTTGGTTAACTTCTACTTACCATATACTGCAGCATCTCTCAATATCATCTAAAGAGACCTTAGGAAGCCAAAAGCACTCTAACTCTAGGTTAGGATCTGGAATCCTCTTTTCCTTAATCTCCTAGCAAGTGCTAAGGGCTCAGTTATCATCAATATGTACCTGGCTACTAAGATATTGTTCTTTTTATTCATTATCATGGCTCCTACATCTAGGTATTATCTACTACCTAGTGGCAATGGGGTATACATATAATATCCAGAAAAATATATGCCATTTTGTTATAGGTATTGAATAAATATACTAGGAAATTAAAAGACAGCATACTCAACAAGCAGTACTGTTGAGATTAGTTATCTATCTGTAAAAAATGTAATTAAATCTATATTACTCACCTTGGAGGCACACACACACGTCAAAATAGTCTGATGATTCAAAATCTGAAATGCGAAATGTGCTACAGGAAATTTTAATGAAATTTAAGGTATACAAGTAACTTTTCTCATTGTTGTGATAAAATAATTTCAGAGAAAAGGGTCTTGTTTTAGCTCATAGTTCTAAATTACAGTCTAAAATAGAGAGCAAGCCATGTTGGAAGGACCTTGAGGCAGCTAGTTACATTGATGATAAGGAGGTGGGGCATACTGAATGCTAAAGCTCAGCTCCACATTCTCTCTCTCTCTCTCTTCTCTCTCAGTTTATGGTCAGCCTAAGTTCTGGTACTCTCCAAAGATAAAGAGAATATTTGCATCTCAATTAACCTAATCAAGTTCATTTCTCACAGAAGTGTACAGAGACTAACTTAATCTAGATAACTTCATATGAGGCAAGAGCTTGTATTCTACATTATTCTGTCAAATCGATATTAGCTTCACAGTTCCACCCATTGTAACTTCCTATTCAAATACATCAGTTTTAATCCAGAACCTTCCTCCACTTGCCTCCATAGGTTCATGGGTAGGTAACAATGCAAAATATACTTCTCCTATCATTGAAACTTTGTATTATTTTAAAGTTCCAGATGTCTTTTTAAAGATCCTAAGTTTAAGTATTTTCTGTGACTCAAGATAATTTCTCAATTGCGACCTTCTATAATATAAACAGAAGTTAATTCAATAACTCCAGTGTATACTGGCACAGAGTAAAGATCCCTATTTTAAAAAAAGGGATGCAGAGCAAGGAACGTAGATCAAATATTAAATCCTATTGTACCACTTTGAGTGTCTCATGATAGAATCATCTTGTTGCTCCATTGTGGAACAGGAGTTTTCAACTTATCAATTATAGCTGCTTTAGTTTAGATGTGCCTTGGCTAAAACTTTAAACTTTCTCATGGCTTTTTCTTGACATTTTTTTTTTTTTTACATCTCTCTTCCAGTATTTTTCTGTTTCTCAATACAAGCTTGAATAAGTGCAGCAAGCTGTATCCATTTCACAGCCTGAATGAGCTCCTTGAAATTTCCCTTTTTGAAATATTAGCTTAAAATTCAACCTTACCCAGGACCTTATAATACAAGCTAAATGCAACAAATTTTGGTCAGAACAGTATATGAACAGTGTGGTCATTTGAATATGAATGGCCCCATAGGCTTACATATTTCAAAGCTCAGGGAGTGGCACTGTTTGAAAGGATTTGGAGGGAGTGGCTTTGTTGGAGGAAATGTATTTCTGGAAGTGGATTTTGAGGTTTCAGAAACCCAAGCCAGGCTCTTTCTCTTTTTACTGCCTGAGGATTTGGATGTAGAACTCCAGGTAGCTACTTCTCCAGCACATATTTGGTTGCACGATATTGAGGTCATGGTCATAATAAACTAACCTTTTAAAACTGTAAGCAAACCTCAATTAAATACTTCCCTTTGTAAGAGTTGCCTTGGTCATGGTATCTCTTCACAGAAAGCTGTCTCATGCAGATTACAGAGCCAAGAGCTATCTATAGAGAGCCATTTAGGGAGCCATCTTGAACCCATTACAAGGGTGTCTGCTTGTACTCCATAATTGATTTTGAATAGTTTCTTTTTGCTGCTCTCAACCTACCTTCCTCAGAACCCCCTGTTCCTATAGAGAACCTTGAATAATATAGGAAGATAATAAGGCTCCCAGGACCCAATGGGGATGACATTACCCAAAATACCCAATAGAGGGGAGATAGAATCTGAAGAGATCACCTCTAGTAGATAGACATGGCCCCGGCTAAGGGAAGGGCCACTCACCCATCTCAACAGTTTTAACCCAGAATTGCTCTTGTCTAAAAGAAATGCAGGGGCGAAAATTGGAGCAGACTGAAGGAGAGGCCATACAGAGACTGCCTTACCTTGGGATCCATCCTATGTGCAGACACCAAATCCCACCATTATTGCTGATGTCAAGAAGTCTTTGCAGAGAGGAGCCAAGTATGGCTGTCCTCTGAGAGGCTATGCCAGTACTTGACTACGAGAGATGCAAATACTCATAGCCAACCATTGAACTGAGCCCAGGATACCAATGGAAGAGTTAGGGAAGGACTGAAGGAGCTGAAGGGAATTGTAACACCATAGGAAGAACAATATCAACTCACTGGACCCCACAGAGCTCCCAGGGACTAAACCACTAACCAAAGAGTATACATGGAGGAATTCATGGCTCCAGCTACATATGCAGTTGAGGATTGCCTTTTCTGGTACCAATAGGAGGGGGAGGTGCTTGGTCCTGTGGAGGCTTGTTGACCCAGAGAAGGAGGATGCTAGAGGGGTGAGGTGGGAGTGGATAGGTTGGTGAGGAAGTACCCTCTTAGAGGCAAAGGGGAGGAGAATGGGATGGGGGATTGCAGAGGAGAGACCAGGAAGAGGAACAACATTTGAAATGTAAATAAAATAAAATAATTAATAAAATGTGGAAAGAGAATCACTGTGAATAAAAAAAAAAATACAAGTTGCAGAGGAAGGAGGCATGAGATAGGAGCACAGGGAATTGAATAACAAAGGAAATGATGCATAAAATATTCTAATGAAACCTGCATTTTTATTCTAATTATATGTATATACATAATTATATATATGTATATATGTGTAATCTTGAAAAATTTTAGAATAGAACAAACCTATAAAATGTATTGATACAAACTTAAAAATATAAACATCATCGCTCCTTTGCAACATTTATTATGGATATTTATTATGAGTTTTTAAAAAACCATTTGGCTGTTTACAGCAAATGATTACCACAGCACACAACCATTACTTTGAACTGGTGATATGGAAGACTGCATAATTTAGATTAAAGCTGTACTTTAGCTTAGGCTGCAAAAACTGATTGCATAGAAAATCTAAAGCATAGTAAGGCTGGCTGTTACACAGATAGGTTTAACTTAAAAGGGCTGAGCACACAGGAGGATGTCCAGCTAAGTCTCAAGTGATATTGAGATGCATTGTCTGTGCAGCTCAGCAACTTCAGTCTGTTTGAATACAAAGGATATTTTCATAAAATTGTATTCTACAATAATACCTGATTCCATCAATACACTCTCTTCAATTATTTAGAGATATTTTGGGTTTGGGTGTTTTGTTTTGTTTCTTTTTATCTTTTCCTATAATGACAACAGAATTGTTTAATATAATAGGTCCTAATTACGGTTTTCTCTCCCTTTACTTCTATTAGTTCCTCCCAACCTTACCTCCCATCCAGATCTACCCTCTCTCTGTCCCTCTTAGAAAACAAACACAAAAATAGTATTATAAAAAAAAATCTGCTGTGAGCTAATTTCACTAGAGAACACACATGAACTCTTCAAGCTAAATAGAACGCTTGTATTTCTGGCTTACAGCACTGCATGGGGAACTTGCTCAACTGTTGCAGACTGGCTTCTCCCTTCTTTGTCTTGTATGCATAAAATTCACATTCTAATTGACATATTTAAGTTAGCAAGAGAAGTCAGTGACAAGCAAAACTATAGAAGCCAAAATTAATGTTAGTTTATTTAGGGGCTTTTCTTGGATCCTGAAACAATGGACTAGGTCTTTGATGGATTAGGTCTTTGTTCCTGTTTTGGCAAGTGGTGGGGCCTATGTATTGGGTTACTAAGGTCAGAATGGTGCATCTAACAGGACATCAGTGTGTGTGTGTGTGTGTGTAGGGGGGAGCTGCTACAAAATATATCATAATAGGACGAAACAAACAAATAGGATGAAAGGAGCCCAAGAAAAGTCCCAGAAGCAGATACAGATAAAAACCCATTCATTTCCTCATTCAAGAATCCCATGGAAACATAAAAATGGAAGCCACAATGTATGCAAATATATGGAAATATTTACATATAAGTAATATGCAAATGACAAAATAAAATAACAGGGCAAGAGAGAGAACATAGGCTTTGGCACGGCATTATGAGACAAAGAAACTCCAAAGATGCCACTGAGTTCACTTTCTGTTGGCCATCCCCTGGTAGGCAGGCAGGCGATTCTTAAGAGTGGTTTGCTTTGCTAGTATGACTGTGTTACAGAAAACTAAACTTTCATTTGCAGGTGGCTGCCAGTTGGAGTGTTCCTTGGGTATGGTTGGGGCATGTGTCTACTTTCAGTTCTAGAATCCCTACTGATGCAGATTCACGTAGGCCCTGTGAATGCTGCTTCAGTCTCTGTGAATTCATATGTGCATCAACCCTGTTCATTCAGAAGATCCTGTTTCCTTGGTGTCACCCATCCCCTCTGGCTCCTTCTATCTCCTCTTTGTAGGGTTCCCTAAGCACTTAGGGGAGAAATCTGATGGGACATCCTGCCGAGGGCTGAGTGTTCCAAGATCTCTTACTCTCTGCATATTGTCTGGCTGTGCATCTCTGTATTTGTTCTCTGTATATGCTACAGTGCCACACACTTTTCTGTGATAGCAAGATATCACCAATCATTTATCACTTCATCCCTGTAGTAGGATTTCATTTTCCCTTAAGTCCCTTGACTATCTAGTCTCAGGTTCTTGATCATCAAAGCAGTGTCAGGTATGCATTCCTTCTGGTGGTTATTCACACAAGTTTTGTATGACGAATGCATTATCATATCTTGTAGTCAGGTCACCATTGTAGATCAAAAGGTTTGTAGTTGGGTTGGTGTCTGCATTTCTCTTTTGATAGTTTACAGACTACAGAGTACAGAATACTAACCCATAGGAATGAAGACTCGATGTATGTATCAGTTAAACTTCTCTGTATTCAATGTGTTCTGTAGTATGAGTTCCCCAATAGGCCTTGCCATAATTTTCTTAAGAGCAACCTATAGCCTTAGGAACAGTCTGGGTTTTTTGGATGTTTCCATGTGATTCCTTTGGACAACAACTATAATTTCTATGCTAAAAAGGGAACTTATATAGAAAACAATAACACATACATAGATACACCATACTTAACATTAGAATATTCCATTACTTTAAAAATTTAATTTTATAAATTTTTAAAATATAAAATTATTTTAATATTTTAAAATCAAGCAAAATTTTATATATTTAATGGAACTCATTGTATGTTTAATGAAAACAATCTCTCTATATCTTTGATACATTGGTGCTGATGATCATGTGTAGAAACAAATGATTTAGATTGGTAAGTCTAATTTGGGAAAAGAAAAACAAGAAAAAATGAGGGCAAATACTTACACTATAAAAGTACAAAAGTAAATTCAAGGTTCCATTAGTGATGACTAGGTAAGTTTGTGAAAGAATTGACTCGCAAGCAAACGAGCAGCATATTATCAATTGAGAAACTGATCTACACACATACATTCAAATGATATTTGTATAACAGAGCAAAAACATTCATAGGAAGATGATAGTATTATAGATGAATTATAATTAAAAATGAACTTCAACCCAATGTTTGGAAGTTATGTTTATTAGATGAAGATAATTGTGTAGTCATGGAAACAAGCCTCTGGGTCTATCCAAGAGGCTCTTCCAGAAAGATTTCTTTTTAGTTCAATTTTAAAAACCTGATTTTAATTCAAATATTATGTCATTTCCTCCTTTCCCCTCTAATCTCTCATGTGCCCCTCACCTTGGTTCCATCTAAATTCATGAACTCTTGTTTTTTAATTATTATTCTTACATACATACATCATGCATACACACACAATGTGTATTTGTGTATGATGTGTGTGTATGAGAGAGAGAAGAGAGAGAGAAGAGAGAGAGAGAGAGAGAGAGAGAGAGGTGAGGGGAGAGAAGAAATAAATATGAAATTACAGCTGGGGTGAGTTTGTTTACTATTGCTTGCATGTATGTTGTTAAGGCTTATGACTTGTTCTTGGTTAACTGGTTAGGGGACTTATCCTGGGAAAGTCTGATTCTCCATCTCTCAGCAGTTATTATTCGCAACTCTTCACCTAGGGGTGGGATTGTGTCACCTTCTCTTCCATCTCCTGTACTCTGTTAGTGATGCTTGCATCTGTAGTTCCTATTTCCTTTCTTTCTTTTTTTTTTTTTTTTAATTAGGTTTTCCGTCACTAGTGTTGTATCCATTTGTGATTTTTTTAAAATTGTTTCTCTTTTCATTTTTATGTCTTGCACTATTTTGATCATTTTTTTCACCTGTTTGTATTTTCTTGTATTTCTATAAGTGGTTTATTTGTATCCTCTTTAGGGCTTCATCCTGTTTGACTATATTTTCTTTAAGGAGATAATATATATCTTCTTTAAAGGCTTTTATCATCTTCATGAAATGGATTTAAGGTCAGAATCTTGCTTTTCAGGTGTGTTAGGGTATCTAGGGCTTATTGTAGTAGGAGAGTTGAGTTCTGATGGTGGCAAATTGCTGTGGCTTCTGTTGATTACATCCTCATGTTTCCCTTTGCCATCTGCTTGTCTCTGGTGTTAACTGGCCTGGGCAAATCAGTTTGGATCAGGCCTCTCAAGAGGCAGATAGAGCTGTTGTCCCAGGGTAGAGCAGGCTTCCCCTGCACTTAGTTATAGCAGGCTTCCTGGAGACAGGAAGAGCTGTGGGGAGGAGGAGTGGACACATAGATCTGCCATGGGTTCAGGTGAAGGAACACACCCAATGGGCCTCGTTGCAACAATCTTAGCTCAAGTCTCTTCTAGTTTCTCCATGTGTGTGATCTGAAATATTTACCAGTTACTTGGTCAGAAGATACAATGAAACAAATTATCAATGCATAGAAAATATATTCCTCTGTTTATCTGTCTTATACATCTTTTCACTTAGTTCTTTCCATTCATGGTGTGAGGAACTCTGAAACAAAACATAGACTAGCTAGAGATCACTACAATAAAAGGAGAAAAGCCAGAAATCAAACTTTTTGATATTTATAAAAGTATAAGGAAGGAGACTAACAAAAGAGTCATATTGTATGGGTAAGTTCTAATAGAGATTAAATTTAAACTGAAATTCTTAGCATATACCAGAGAATATAAAGACCTAAAAGCTAAATAGAAAATAAGAATCAGAACTCACAATTGTGTAGTGTCCTAATTTGAAAGGAAAATATTTATCTTGAGAATATCTTCTACTAGTTCTATTTGTTCTCTTATACAATGGGAACAGGCAATCCAAGGATGGTGGACAAGCTTAACAGACACATAATTTTATATACACATATATGAGAAATTAGAAAATGTACTCATACTCATACACAGGTAAGGATTTTATACTGGCTGGCTTTGTGTGTCAACTTGATACAAACCGGAGTTATCACAGAAGATAGGAGCTTCCCTTAAGGAAATATCTCCATGAGATCTAGCTGTAAGGCATTTTCTCAGTTAGTGATCAAGGGTGAGAGAGCCGGATGGGTGTCATCTCTGGGCTGGTATTCTTGGGTTCTATAAGAAAGCTGAGCAGGCCAGGGGAAGCAAGCCAGTAAGTAACATCCCTCCATGGCCTCTGCATCAGCTCCTGCTTCCTGACCTGCTTGAGTTCCAGTCCTGACTTCCTTTGGTGATCAACAGCAATGTGGAAAGTAAAAGCTGAATAAACTCCTTCTTCCCCAACTTGCTTCTTGGCCATGATGTTTTGTGCAGGAATACAAACCCTGACTAAGATAGATGTGACTACAGAATCATAATGTTTTATAGTTTTTCGGTGATGCATTTCTGATTTACATACTCTATTTTTCCAAATATGTTAGTACACAGAGATCTAAATCTACAGTGTCTGCCTGAAAGAATTTTGCTTGGGTAATTTTGAAAGAATCCATTCACAGGCTTCCTCTGGGGAGCCTATTTCACAGTCTCAGACTTAGCTCATTTAGGTTTTCTTTGCATACAATTAACACTTTCTTCTGTTTAATTTAACCTTAATGAAGACATTACCACAAACATTTACTTTGTATCCTGTAGATTTTCAACCCAGGATCTTAGAAATTAAGGATGCTTCTGGAAGGCTAGGTGTAGTGAAATTATCAAACAGTACTTTTGCTAGAGACTTGCCTATAATAAAAAAAAAAAAAACAGAAAAAATGTATTGAAATGATTGCATTGTGATTATGTTTTTAACATCACTGAGTATCTTAAAACATACATTAAGGAAGTCATTGCTATGTAGCTTTGTTTATTTTATTGCAGTATTATAGGATTTATAAATTGTAAAGTAAAATTTAATGCTGTCAGTTGATGAATTTTTGTATTTGATCTAATTCACTTTCAGTTGAACTATAAGACTTTATGTTAATACATATGACTTCTGTACCATGTCATTGCTTCTAGGTGACTCCAAAAAGTATGCTAGAATCTCACCATGAGCCAATAGTCCAGAAGTTCAGATGGGTCAGTTGTGTATCAGGTAAAGGTAAAGGCTGTGAACTATTTAACTATTTAAGGCTGTGAACAAAATAAGAAAGAATTCCCATCAAGAATTCACTAGGTAGCTCTATGTCTCTCAAGATCTCCTCTTTCCTCCTTGTATATCCATATATATTAGCACAAAATCCAACCAACTAAATGGTAAATATACTTTTCTTGACACACTTTTTGACTCAATAGAGGTATTTGCCCTGCACTAAACCAAAATTGTTTATAGGATTTTAAAAATATTGGTACAATTGATGAACACAAACATTTCTCTCTCTTTCTGTGTGTGTGTGTGTGTGTGTGTGTGTGAGAGAGAGAGAGAGACAGAGAGAGAGACAGAGAGAGAGAGGACAGAGAGAGAGACAAAAACACACAGAGAGAGAGAGAGAGAGAGACAGAGAGAGACAGAGAGAACAGAGAGAGCAAGAGAGACAGAGAAGACTTCATTTAAGCCAGATCAGAAAAAGAAAATTAACCAACAATAGGGATACAAAGAACAGAAAACTTGGAATGATACAATATTAGGGTGTTTCTTAACACCTGTATCAGCTGTGTGTTTCTCTTATTTCAATGTCTGGTTTCTATTATGTAATAACTCATATTTCATCTCAGCTTGTCTACTTGCTTTTCTGTGGCTTGATGAAATTTCAGTATTATATTTAGCAGTTCCTTTACAAGCACATCTCAGCTTAATACACATCTTGTCATGTAATATATACTAAAAATTAATAGTATGACCAACAGCCAAAAGATTTTTCTAATAGAAATGATGGATTATTACCAGTAATGGGTATGATTTTATAGTAAATAAGAATAAGTAAATGCCTAAATTAGTTTGTATTTGAGGTGAAGAAACTAGGTTTTAGATTCCATTAACTAGAGAAAATCCCGAGTAAGGTATAAAATACATGTCTACTTTTTGGACCATTAAATGCACTCAGAAAGAGCAGGATGCAGAGAGGGAGAGAAAATGGATAGTGTCAGTTGAAGTGAAACTTCACTTGGGAGGAACTATTAAAATAGAACTTAGGCTACTCTGAAATATGATAATTAGTGTCCTGGTTAGGGTTTTACTGCTGTGAACAGACACTATGACCAAGGCAACTCTAATAAGAACAACATTTAATTGGGGCTGGCTTACAGGCTCAGAGGTTTAGTCCACTATCATCAGGTGAGAACATGGCAGCATCCCAGCAGGCACGGTGCAGGAGAAGCTGAGAGTTCTACCACTTCATCTGAAGGAAGCTAGAAGAAGACTCACTTCCAGGCAGCTAGGACAAGGGTATTAAAATCCACACCCACAGTGACACACTTATTCCAACAAGGCATACCTCCTAGTAGTGTCACTTGCTGGACCAAGCATATACAAACCATCATAACTAGATTTGTGTGTCCTTGTTCAATCAGTCAGTCAGTGACTATGGCCTTCACCTTCACTCCATGGAGCTGTGGCGTTCCAGGTCAAACATCTGCTGAGAATGACTCTCCAAAGGACGGGGGTGCTATGAACCATTGACAGCAATATCTACAACATGGGAGGGGCAGTGGACCAGTTAGGTAACTGAGAACTGGCCATTTTTGAAAAATTAATCTATGATGAAAAATATTTTGAGAAGGAAAATACATTTTAACTTCTATATGGTAAAGTTAAAGAGAACCAAACCGTAAAATAGCAGCTGGCAGATAGTCAACTGTGGGAAAAATTATAGAAAAATAATGAACATACAAAACAGTGAGACTGTTCAGCTTTAAAGAACTTTTAAAATCAGCATAAATGGACTCAAGAACATCTGAAAGTATAAATACATGACCTTAAATAAAAGAAATAGAAAAGTGTTAACATTTTCCTTCATATACAAATAGCTTCTAAAAGGCATACATGCATTGAGTTATAAATAGAAAAAGAGCTTGATCATGGGCAGAGCTATTCTTGAAGTTTCAAGTCTCTAGTGTACCAACCTGTTCCATTGCACTTCAAGACTATTAAAATACCGGAATAGTGGAGATGCTTAAATAAGTAACTTAATGTGCATGGGAATAAGTGATGAAAAGATGCACAAAGACCATTGACTGAATCATTGCAATACATATCCTCGATTAACCATCAGCCTCTCCCTTGCCTCCTTTGAAACATAGGAATTGTGATTTCCATTATGCGTATTCATTATCATTTAAGTAGTTCCCTGAAGATTAGATTTTTGTTGAGATTTTAGAAGTAATTTTTACTACCTTAATCCCAAATATAACATTCAAATGTATTTTATGCTGAAGTTCATAGTTACTGAATTTCCTAAACTTAAATTTCATAAATAAAGGAAGTTTAGGAAGACTTGTAACAGGTCACTTCCTGTCAAACAAAAATTAATCTTGTTACCTACATCTAACACACCATCACATGTTTAATACTAGAAATTTATTATTAAAGTGAAGAAATAAGAAGATCTTAAATAAGAAATAATTAGTAACATATATTTTCAAGAAAAACAAGATTTTAAAAATCACTTAGAAATATTTTTAAGTACTTTAAATAATAAAAAGAAATTAAAAAGTGACGTTTAATCACATTAGAAATTATTGAAGTACTTATAGGACAATACAAATCGAGAAATTATAGACAATACAATCGAGAAGTTGGAGCTGTCAGATAAATTGAATACACTTTCTGAAATAATGAATCATTGAATGTCTTTGCTTAAACTACGACAATAAAAGAAATGGTTAACAGATTAGAAAGCAAGTAAATAGAATTTCCCAATCAAAAACTCAAAAAGAAAATCATTGAAGTGAACAAATATGTCCAAATATTCATACAAGAATATTTTCCTCAAACAAGTTCATAAATGAATAGACAAAAATTGAATGTCAAAAGCATAGGAGGGATCTTCAGGTCTACACGTCTACCTGCCCTCCCAGATCTGCACTCCAGTCCTGGAACCACAGTGCTACTTGCCTCCTTGAAGGTCTGCTGCCAGCCAGGACAACCAGTTTCTGCTTGCTTCTCTAGAGGCCTATTGCTACCCAGGACAACTAGTGGCCTGCTGCCACTAGGGACTACCAGATCACTCAACACCAGAGACAACCAGATGGCTAAAGGCCAGCATAGGAACACAATAAAGAAAAGCTAGAGTAATACGTCACTGTCAGAACCCAGCTCTTCTACTAGAGCAAGCCTTGGATACCCTAACACAACTGAAGAGCAAGACAATGACTAAAATCTTATCGTACGAAGATGATAGAGGTCTTTAAAGAGGAAATAAGTAAATCTCTTAAAGAAATACAGGAAAATATAGACAAACAGGTAGAGACCTTTAAAGAGAAAACAAATAAATAAAAAATACAGAAAAATACAAACAAACAAATGAAAAAATGAAGATAACAATTCAAAACCTGAAAATGGAAATAGAAGCAATATAGAAAACACAGAGTGAACCCTGGGGATGAAAAACATAGAAAAGAGAACAGGAAATATAGGTGCAATCATCATCAACAGAGTACAAGAGATAGAAAGAGAATCTTAGGAGTAGAAAATATCATAGAATAAATTGATATATCAGTCAAAAAAGAAAATCCAAAAAAAGTTTCTAACAAAAAATCCAGGAAATTTGGGACAGTATGAAAAGACCAAATTCCAAAAAAAAAAAAAAAAAAAAAAAAAAGAAATAGAAGAAGATTCACAGATAATGGGCTTGGAAAATATCTTAAACAATATCATAGAAGAAAATTCCCTAACTTAAAGAAAGATATGGTTATAAATGTACAAGAAGCTTATAGACCCCCAAATAGATTGGATCTGAAAAGCGAATCTTCCTGCCACATGGGAATCAAAACAGTAAATATACAGAACAAAAAAAGAATATTAAAAGCTGCAAGGAGAAAAGGCCAAATAACATATAAAGGTAGACCTATCAGAATTAAACCTGACTTCTCAACAGAGACTCTAAAAGTCAAAAGGCCTGGATAAATGTCTTGCTGACCCTAAGAAAACACAGATTCCAGCCCAGACTATTATACCCAGCAAAACTTTCAAACACCATAGTTGGAGAAACCAAGATATTCATGACAAAACCAAATTTAAACGAAGTCTTTCCATAAATCCAGCCCTACGAAAAAATACTAGAAGGAAACTCCAACCCAAGCAGGACAACTACACACAAGAAAACAAGAAATTAATAATTTTACAGCAACCCCAAAAGTAGAGAAACACACACACACACTCACTAACCACCACAAAAATCAAAATAATGGGAACAAATAATGATTGGTCATTGATATCTCTCCACATATATGGACTCAATTGACACATAAAAAAATCAAAAACAAAAATGTAGATGTGTAAACAGGATCCATCATTCTACTGCATACAAGGAACACACCTTAACAAAAGAGATAGACACTAACTCAGCGTAAAGGGATGGAAAAACTTTTTCTAAGCAAATGGACCCAAGGAAAAAGCTGGAGCAGCCATTCTAATATCTAATAAAATAGACTTTCAACCAAAAGTAATTAAAAGAGATGGGGAAGGGACACTTTATACTCCTCAAAGGAACAATCCACCAATATGAATGCTTAATTCTGAACATTTGTGCCAAAGTAAAAGTGTATCAACAATCATAAAAAAAGATTATTAAAACTTAAAAGATTATTAAAAGATTATTAAAACTTAAAGCACACATCTAACCCCACACATTCCCACTAGGACTTCACATTCCCACTCTCCACTAATAAACTAGTCATTGAAACAGAAACTAAACAGAGAAATAATGAAATTAACACATGTTTTGAATCAAATGGACTTAACAGATATCTACAGATGAATTTGCCAAACACAAAACAATATACAGTCTTCTCAGCACCTCATGGAACCTTCTCCAAAACTGACCATATAGTCAATCACAAAGCAATCCTCAATAGATACAAGAGAATTGAAACAACACCTTGAAAACTCATGGAAACTGAACAACTCTCTACTCAATGACCACTGGGTCAAAGTGTAAATACAGAAATAAATAAAAAGCCTTCTAGAACTAAATGAAAATGAAGGCACAACATATCCAAACTTATGAGAAACAATAAAAGCAATGCTAAAAGTTCAGAGCCCTGGGTCCTTTCATAATGATACTGGAGGAATTGCATACCAACAACTTTGCAACACACTTGAAAGATCTAGAACAAAAAGAAGCAAATACACTCAAGAGGAGTAGACTACAGGAAATAATCAAGCAGAATTGTATTGGTTTTTGAAATCTCAAAGCACACTTTCCAGTGACATTCTTTCTTGTACAAGGTCACTCTTGTTCATTCTTCCCAAACATTCAATCAGCTGGTGACCAAGAATTCAAACATGTAAGTTTATGATAACTATTCAAACAATCACATATATCTTACATATGTATACATATTTAAAACACTATATTTTTTAAAATTAGACACTTAATTTTATATATATGTCAGGGCTAACCATTTAGTATTAGTTGTATATATAAATGTATGAATATATAGACACAAACTTCTGAGTCCATCATTGTTGCATGTGCATAATTTCAGTCTGACCACTTGGAATTGAATAACCAACAAGTGGACTTCTCCATGGGAGAAGACTCCTCCTCTCAGAATCACTCAGCTGTGATGCCTGTGAACCATAACAATGACCAGCAAGGCAAGATATCCCAAAAGGTGCAATAGTGGGA
Source organism: Mastomys natalensis (assembly GCA_021653895.1). Taxonomy (NCBI): domain Eukaryota; kingdom Metazoa; phylum Chordata; class Mammalia; order Rodentia; family Muridae; genus Mastomys; species Mastomys natalensis. The sequence goes on along the minus strand of JAJTUV010001999.1, from coordinate 84,789 downwards.
TTTGTATCTTGACATCAACCTAAAGTTGTCTAATTAAACTTAAGACCTGTTCAACACAGGAAAATTATGCCTGGTACTGGAAACCTGGCCAACTAAAGGAAGAAGTCTTATAAGAAGTAAGAACAAAATGATCATTAAACATGATCAGCTTATCATCAGAAATACAGAGTGTAGGTGGAATGAAAACACTAGAATTTCAAAGTCAAGGAGAGTACAGTGCAACAGGCAATTACATACTCAGTTTGATGGCTAATCTTGGTTGTATATTAGGCTACATCTGAAGTTACTAAATCCCAAGCAGCTAGGCATACCTGGGAATGACACACACGCACACACACACCACACACAACACACACACACACACACACACACACACACACACACACACTTAGAGGTGAGAAAAACCACCCTAAATCATATTAGGTCATTAAAAGTGAGAAAACCCACCCTAAATCATGATAATATCTACTGTTATCAGTCTAGATAAAAGGACAGGGAAAAAAGCTTTTGTATTTAACCAACTTTCCCTCACTCTTTCACCAAGCATACTTCATAGCTATTCCTTCATTGGTATTAAAATGCACTTCTTTGGGATTGCAACATAAAGGAAAGACTAGTTAAGACATTCAGCCTCATGAACTGAAAAAAGTCTGGATTTTTCATTTTGCCATCAGGAGAAAGCCATTGTTGGACTAGTTGCATATATATGGCATATATGAAAAATATATATTATAAAATATATATAGTGAATAGAATCATTTACTATATATATTTATATTTCTACCAATCCTGTTCCTTTAAAGAACATTGAGTAATACACCCAGTAAAAGTTTCTTATAATATCATGGATAAATAATAACAGCACACTTATAAGGCAAATAACAAGAGTACTCATTTAAGCCCAGTCACATGCCTTATTAAGTTGAAGACAAATAAATTTTAATACCCAGTCACTAATGTGTGTGTGTGTGTGTGCATGAATACATGCATCTATATGATGAACTGTAAATAATTCAATGTAACAATTAGGTAGACAGAAAACGTAAAATTACACATTAAATAAATAGCAATAATAAGGGTACTTTTGTAGTTCTACTAATATCAGATAAAATAAACTTGATGTGCAAAAAATTACCAGTTATAAGAAGAGATTTTTAAGAACTGAAACATCATTTTATCAATAAGACTCACTCCTAATTAGTATGTCTAGAATATAAAAAATTTTTATCATGCTTCAAATAATTTGCTTTTAATTCATATATATATATATATATATATATATATAATATATATATATCACTCTATACTAATAATTCTGGTATTTTCTTTCACAAGCATACAGGTAATTACTAAATATTATCAATACTGGACTATAAACAAAATTTCAATATATTTTAAGATCTAAGTTTTTATAGACCCTGATCAAATAGAGAAGTTATACAACTTTTCATTTCTATTCATCTGGCTTTGTTCCCTAATCAACCTTTTCTGGATCCAGGGCAGGAGATAGGTAATTCTGATCAGCAGTGAAGAACTTTTTGTGCTCGCTTGCCATGATGTGATCACTCCTAGTCCATCAATGTTGCTTCATTGGTTAAGAGTGACTTATATTTGTCATCTCCTGCTATTGTTTCTATGACTGTGAGTTTGGGAGAAATCTTTTTTTTTTTTTAAATTTTTTTTTATTATTTTTTATTGGAAATTTTTTTTACATTTCAGATGTTCTCTCCTTACCACATTTCCCCCCCTCCCTCCCAGGAACTCACTATCCCTTTCCCCCTCCTCCTGCCTCCACGTTGGTGTACCCCCTCCCACCATCCCCCATACCTCACCTCCCCACCCTGAGTATCCCCCCCCCACGATGTCCAGCCTTCATGGGACCAAGGATCTCTTCTCCCCCTTATATATAGCTCCCTTGCATATATAACTGGAGTCATGGGTCCTTCCCTAAGTGCTCCCAGGCTGGTGGTTTAGACCCTGGGGGCTCTGGTTGGTTGGGATTGTTGCTTTCCTCATGGTGTTGTGAATCCTCTCAACTCCTTCAGCCTTCACTCTATCTTCTCCATTGGGAACCCCATGCTCAGTTTAATGGTTAGCTGTGAGCATCTGCCTCTGAGTATGTCATACTCTTGCAGACCTCTAAGGAGACAGCTATATCAGGCTCCTGTCAACATGTACATCCTGACATCCACATCAACCTCTACCTTTGGTGACTGCACATAGGATGGATATCCAGTGGAATGGTCTGTAGACGGTCCCTCCTTCAGTTTCTGTCCTGCACTGTGTCTCCATATTTGCACCGTTGAGTATTTTGTTACTCCTTCTAAGAAGGACGGAAGCCCCCCCTACTTGGTCATCATTCTTCATGAGCTTTATGTGGTCTGTGAGTTGAATCTTGGGTATTTCAGGCTTCTGGGCTAAAATCCAATAATCAGTGAGTGAATACCATGTATGTTCTTTTGTGATTGGGTTACTTCACTCAGGATGATATTTTCTAGTTCCATCCATTTATATAAGAATTTATCAAATTCATTGTTTTTAATAGCTGAGTAATATTCCATTGTATAAACACATAACAAGGACATATGCTCCACTATGTTCATAGCAGCTTTATTTATAATAGCCAGAAACTGGAAAGAACCCAGATGCCCTTCAACAGAGGAATGGATAAAAAAAAATATGGTACATTTATACAAGGGAGAAATCTTGTTTCAGCGGTACTATGCCTCTCTCTTTCCCTGTCCTTCAGAAAGTCTGATTAATTTAGCCATTATTGACACTCTTCAGAGCTGTTTGTTGTTGGAGTATCTTCAGCTAAGGGTCAGCTCCCTCAGATACTGTTCTTGCAACATTGTTTAGCCTGGTTATTTTCCTCATTATTACTTGTTAAGGAGAAAGCCACACTTTTGTCTACAAATGGTTGGGTGCATGGATAGGTACTTTAGGTGCTACTGAATGTTATTTCACTGCTAAGGGCCGGATCCTCAGCTCAACTGCACAATTCTAGTTTGAGGAAAGGACAATAGCCTCCTCTTCATGTGGTCAACCCAAACAACTCCATGGGAACATGGTCCTAATGACTCCTGTCCTTCTTATAGAAACCTTTGAGAGATGGAGGAATGAAAATGATGAATCCTGTTTGTGTGTATATAACAAATATATGGAGAACTATATAATCTACTAAGTGTATAGAGAGAATTATAGAGGGTATTACTTATAGTTTTGAGCTTTTGTTTGGATTTACCTTTTAAATTTTTACAATGAAATTGTTCAATTGTTTTCCTAGACAAAATTTCAATGATTATTTTTAAACCTGGAAATCAACTTTGTAAGTTAATTTATCATGTAACTTGTGTGTGTTCTCTACTTCTTTAGATTACTAAATTGAAAAGTACATTGATTTAAAGATGTGTGAAATGACATCTTTAAGTGTGAAAACCCATTTTTCTCTCTTTGTGAAGTGTCACTGGTTTTGAATGCAGAACACATTTCATTGGCTTTCTTCCTTGCTTTTCTTGGAAAGTTGGAGTGATCCTGGACTCTGCTACATTCTCCTGGAGGTAAGGAGTTGATCCTGTATATAGAAAATTTAGAAATCCATTATGTGGTTAACATCTCACATTTTTCCAAAGTCAACAGTTGTCCATTGAAGTAGAGAAGATAGGATTTTCATACTGCTTATTATTATTATTATCAGATTTGATCGAAAAGTGGGAGAGTTGTGCCTTTTGCCTTGCCCTTACAGGACCCACCTGCTGTATCTCTGCATTGAGAAGGAACTTTGGAGGTTTCCTTTTGGTTCAGTTTTATAGGAGGGATCATGCTGACTTTTAAGGTGAAAGAGCCAGTGTAAGTATTTATTCCTATAAACTAGATTATCTCTGTTTTGCCTTAAACATCTCATTTCATTTCTCCCTTTTTAGCTTCAATAATTTTGTTTCACTATCATTTTCTCTGTCATTATCCTTTAATATATAATTTCTAGAGAAGAATTTAAACACAGTTTGAAACAGAAAAACTTTTTGAAATAAGAGAAGATCAAATGATTTGAATAAAGTCCCACTGTATTAGGAATACCAGAATAGATAGAAGATAATTTTCCTTCCTTCAAACCCAATCACACTTTTGTTAAAACTCAGGTTTACAAAGATGAAGCATATTTTAAAATTGTTGTCACTTGCAATAATACCAAAAATGATTTTGTATCTTTTATGAATTTAAAATCCTTGTCAGGAAAGCAGAAACTAAAACACAGATAACATTATAAGTTCAGACTAAAACATGTACTAATTATTCAGATATTTGTACAACTGAGACCAATGTGGTTCCTATGAAATTAATCTTACTTAATGTTTTCATAAACGTCCTGCTCAGTATGTTATGAATCTAAGAAAATCATAGCAACAATGAAAGCAAACTTAAGAAAACTGTTTATGATGTATTAAATTTGTAATAATATTTAACACAGTGTATAACAGATGTTTCCATATATAATCCTTAATATGTTTATGTAATTAGAAAAATGAGATAACCATGAACTGTACACACTTTTGGTTTAAGAGTAGTTTCAACAGCGTTTTACCCCTTAGAATAAAAGTGTGCACACTAATATCTAATCATACACTCAATAGATGCGTTCAAATAACAATCCCCATGAAAGTAGCATATGATAAAAATGTTATGCTGTTTGTTATGCTTCATATGTTGTAAAAATGACAATTCAAACAAACTGAAATTTATTGAAATTTATTGACAGATTTACTATGTTGTTTATATTTTATTCTAATAAATAAACTAAGATTCACTTCCCATAGACCTGTAAAGGCCGGAACTATCTCCACAAAGTGAAAAATAAAAACAAAACAAAACAAAAAACAAAAACAAGTGGGAATAGTGTGTCCTCCTACCAAGCAGAGAGTGGAAACCATTTGGGTTCTGGTCATGGTTAGGTCTTACTGTTTTAAGTAGTTGACGTTAGGTTTCAATGAAGTCAAATGATATTTGTTGTCAAATGATATTTGTTGTTACCTGACCTGTAAGTTTATCTGTTAATCCAGTACACTTAACTCAAAATTTGTATTCTGTCAAGTGGAGAATTTCTTCCTTCATGACCTTGTTCTTGTCTGGATGCTAGGAAACTTTGTGAAGTTGATCTGCTTATCTTTCAGTTTAATTGGGATATAATCTTGTGAAAATGACATGTTCAACATAATAGCCATTAACAAAGGGCTATGGTGCTGTGTTTATAGCTTAACTTTCGACATAGATGACAGGAACAAATTAATGTCCCAAAATGGTGTTGCCATCAACTCTTCTTCCCATAAAGGCCTGAAGAAATGGCATCCAGCTAGCCTGATTCTGTTATTTCTCCTAAAATACAGCTCTAGACAAGAAGTCATCTCATGGAGACAGAATAATCTGTATGGCTCTAATTTCCATATGAATTGAAAGATTAAGGATGAGGATTTGTGCCTCGAGTCTCATAAGACAGATAAAAATCAGCCGTGCATATGTCAGGAGAAGGCACCTTAATAAAATGTAGGCTTTGGGGAGAACCAAGGCAGATGTGGAATATAAAAGTACTTTAGTTTTGCTCTTACTTTAAATGTGGTGCAAAAACTTTTTTTTTCATTTTATAGTGGACTTCAGCAGTAAAGAAAACACATTCTCTTTCTCATTGCCAAAAAGGGGGGGAGGAATGGGTTGAGGAGGAGGAATTCTGTGTGCTCTGCCATGTCCTAGTCCCACAGTGAGCCCTGAAGCATAAATTGTAGACAAATCCCACAGCAGTAGGAAGGCAGACAAATTGCCTTTATATATTTTAAGGCATAAAAGTTAAGAGTGGGTATAAGTAATAGAAAAAATTCATATGAGCTGAGGGGCTAAGATGTAGTTGGTATGGCAACCATCACTTTGAATTTTTGGACCTTTGTGTAAAATAAAATTCTAGTTATATTTTCCATTAATGGGAACACATAACAAGAAACTTGCTAGGTATGACACCTGTGTAGAGATCAGCACTGGAACACAGGGAATGAAATACCAAGAATTCAAAGTAAAGCATTTTCTTTTTAATGAAAATTTGTGTCTATTTTGATATCAAATACTAATCAGAACTGAGTTGTCTGAGTTGCCACCTGATGCCATAGTGATGTGGCAGCCTCTGAGGGGCGTGTCTGGGTCCCAGATCCTACTGTAACAGAGAGAGGGTCCTGTTCATTGTCTTCACTATTTCCGGAAACTGTGGAGGCCCAAGATCCATGGACTCAAAGGCAGTAAAAACAAGGAGGTATTTTTGCAATATTGATGACTGCAGATGCAGAGTTGAGAGGGTGGGGCATGGAAGGCATATTTGACAACTCCTAGACCTGAAAACTTCCCTATCCCACTCTCCTCTCCCCCCGCCCCAATAAAAACCCAGCCTAGTCAGGAAGGACCATTGAGAGCATTAAAAGTGAGGGACAGCTGAAGAATACCTCTCCACAATAGATGGCTTCTGAGAAAAGTGTGGGAGGGGGAAGGACTCAGTTCTATTTAGGGTCAAGCCAAGACTTTGACTGTGCTCCAGGGAATATATAGATAACACATAGTGAACTTGTTTTTTGTGTTGTTGTTGTTTTCCCCCTTTTTTCCTTATTTTTATTTTTTACTATTTTTTTGTGGGGGAGTTTATGAGGGGTTTTGGACATGGAAGGACTAGGAAGGGATTCTGATTGGGGTACATGATGAGAGTAATTCCCGGAGAATAAATAAAACTCTTATGTGGAAAAAAATAAATCAGAAACTTAAGTTCCCAAATATGTCGGGCTACATTTTCCTACAATTAAATTTCTTCGGAGGCATACATGCATTTAATTTAGTTATTCACTCATTTAGTAAATACATATGACATAATCATTAACATGCCTGGTGCCATTAAAAAAAATCAGAGCCTATCAGTGAATAAAATTTCCAATTCTTACAAGGTTTCACTCTGTGTAAGTTGATGTATTTAAAGCAAAATAAAATGTATAAACTTAAGCTACAATGCCATGAATTATATGGAAAAGAATAAATTAACCAAAGGGATCTAGATCACTGAGGAGATAAATCTTGAGATGTGCCTTTGGGGGAAACTGAATTCTCATTAAAAAGAGCAAAAGGAGATACAGAATGATCAAGTGCATTTCTAAGGGAAGTACATCTCATTAAAACCTGAAAAGGCTCGGACACCAAGAGAAAATACAGAGTCAGAGAGGAAACTGCAGCTCACCTCAGGCTTGGTGAATAAGAACATCTCAAGGATGCTGTTTGGGAGCTCATCAGAGGTTCTGAGTAGAATAGTCATAAGCAGGGTCCCCAGTGTCAATAACAACATTCTCTTCCATAAGAAAAGACTGTATTTAGACAAGATGGGAGGCATGAAGACCAGGTAGACCTATAGCAGTGATGCCCACAGTTGATAAACACAGAGTGAAAGAGCTGCCTTAAAAGGATGATGATGTCAAACCCTCATTTATATTCTGATAGTTGAGTGAAAAATATTATTAGATAGATTGTATATAGGATGTAAGTGAAAAAAAGCAAAAAAAAAAAAAAAAAAAAAAAAAAAAAAAGCAAAAACCAAACCAAACCAAACCAAAACCAAGGACCAGGATATTGTTCTTCTGCTAATTATCCCAAATCATGAAGTTTCCTTTTCTTTACTTACAATATAACACGAACATCCTGAGAGGGACAATTCAATATCAGTTTGTTGATTTTTTTATTGGATATTTTATTTATTTTCATTTCAGATATTATCCCTTTTCCCCATCCCACCACCCAGAAAACCACTATCCCACCCCCACCTCCTGCTTCTATGAGGGTATGTATGCCTCTACCCATTCACCTACTCCCACCTCCCTGCCCTCTAATTCTCCCACACTGGGGCATCCAGCCTTCACAGCACAAAGAACTTTCTCTCCCACTGATGCCTGACAAGGCCATACTCCATTACATATACAGCTGGAGCCATGGGTTCCTCCATGTATGTTCCCAGGCTGGTGGTTTAGACCCTGGGAGCTCTAGCTTGTTGGTGTTAAGGTGATAAATTTGAGATGTCAGTTTAGTAAACTTAGAGAGGTTAGTAGGAGGTAATATGTATGACCACTACTTAACATTCACACTTAGAAGATGAGTTCATACTATTCAAGAAGCAAGTGTGCAAGAGGTCTACATTTGATTTACAGGTTAGATACGAGACACTGGATCAGGGTTACCAATAATATGAACCTGATATTGATTCAGTTGGACACTTCACATTATCACATGCTGGTCTGTACTCAAAGATCACTGAGATTTTAAGCAAATAATAAAATAACCCCTGGAGATATAGTATCTGACCCATGTTCAGTTCTCTGTTCCATACTTCAGATACCCTGTCAACTACAGATTTTGAAGGCCCTTCTTTTTACTATGTCCTTGGATTCAGTGTGCAAATATTCTATAGATAAATTTTGCATCTATGTTCATAAGTGAAATTAGTCTGTAATTCTTTCTTTTGAGGATCTTTACATGGTTTGAGTATCAGGATAACTGTAACCTCATAAAAAGAATTAGCCAATGTTTCTTATGTCATCCACTATGATCAAGTAGAAATCATCATAGATGTAGGAGAGGTACAAAATAGGTGAACTGATAAAAAATAATCCATCATATAAACAAACTGAAAGGCAAAAGCCTCTTGATCATTTCATAAGGTACCAAAAAATGCCTACAAGAATGTCCAGAGGTTAAAATTATAAAGAATGTGCTTAAATATAAACAAGGCAGCTTACAGCAAGCACATAGCCAACATCAACTTAAATGGAGAAAAATTCAAAGCAGTCCCACTAAAACCATGAACTAGGGTGTCCACTCTCTCCATATCTAACCAATATATTACTTGAAGTCTTATCTAGAGCACTAGGACAACTAGAGGAGATCAGGAGGAAACAGTTTTGATGGAAGTAGTCAAAGTATCTTTATTTTTACAGATGATTTAATAGGATACACAAGTGACCATAAAAATACCACCAGAAAATCCCTAGAATTGATGAACCCTTACATCAAAGAAGCAGGATGCAAAATTAACTGACATAAATCAGCAACCCTCCTATACAAATAACATATGAACTGAGAAAGGAAATCAGGAAGACAATAACTTTCATAATAGCCTTAAATAATATAAAATATTCTGGTTAGGGTAAGTCTAACCAAGCAAGAGGAAAATTGGAGTGGGCTGACACAAGACCCAGCTGCCCAACTTGACTGCCATCTTTGCCCAGATCCAGTACTGTGAGTCAGTCAACCCCAACATCTATTCCATCTACAAGCTGATGAAGTACATGTAGGAGCTCGTTCTGAAGAACCAGATGTCATTACTGAATAGAACTGGTCCTCGGTCCACTGGCTCCTCCCAACATGTAGCTGCTGGAGCTGCAGCCCATAATGCTTTCACTGCTGGGAGAGAAAGAGCACAGGGAAGTGGTGCAGCCTGCAAGCTACAAGCACAAAATGAGCCTTGGGGCAGCTGTCATCATTATGGATGGTAGGGAGGTATGCAATAATCTGGAGCTCGAGCAGATCTTGATTCCAGTTGTCCTGCCTAGATGAATGTTCACCATGACTCGGAACAACAGGATATCAAAAAGATTCTCAACAATGCTGCGATGCTGTAATAGAAACAAGAAAATTTGAACCAGACCAACTCTTTTCAACTAATAATTGCTTTGAATACTGACATGTATATATATATATATATATAATATATATATATATATATATATATATATATATGTGTGTGTGTGTGTGTGTGTGTGTGTGTGTGTATGTATATCATGTGTGTGTGTATATGTGACACACACTGCAGTTTCCATTACCACTATGAAGAATGGATATGAGATAGAGAAGTAGGAAAGAAGGAGACACAGAGCTACATGTGTACAGTGAAGAGAGGCTGAACTAGAAATGTGATGGTGGTGACAGATGTGAGAGAAGGTTGCAGTCAATGGGAAAATATGTCCCTGTTGGCAGGGTGATGTTCACCAGCCACGACAGGATGTTGAAGATGAACAGTTCATTTTCTGGGTTGGACCTCCTTGGAAAGACCTGTACAGTCAGTGCTATGGCCCCAGGCCAGGTTTTCAGCCTGAGGGTCATGTGGATGTCCATGGACTAGGCTGCTGCTAAGGGAATATCGATATCCTAGAGCCATGCTACTGCCTGAGGCCATGTAGATGTTCATAGTCTGAAGCCATGTTGATGTATGTGGCCAGTACTGCTGTCTGAGACTACATTAAAGTCTGTGGGCCATGCTACTGCCAAAATTTATGTTGGGGTAAGTACATTGTCCTATTGTAGCTGGGAGCCTTGTTAATGTCTATGGTCTATGTTACCACCGAAGGCCACACAGATGCTCTTAATCTGTGCCACCAACTGAATCCATGTTGATGTCCATGCAGCCATTGGGGCCATGTCAATGTGAGTGGCTTGTGCTACCAACAGAGGGCCAAGTTGGGTCTGTGGTCCAGCTGACAACAGAGGCCAGTATGGATGCCTGTGGTCTCTGTTGTTTATATCTATGGGCCAGATGGCCATTGGGTACCATATTGGTATCTGTGGCCTATATCTCAAAGCTGTGTTGTTGGTTGTGGCTTGTGTTGCTGCTGAGGTCCATGATGATAAAGTCTTTACCCCTACATGCTAGCATCTTTTGCACAGGAAGGTACTTTTCAGACTTTCTAAAGAAAAATGTAAACACAAAGTCAGCTACCCTTTGATTTCTAATGATGTCCTGACTGGGAGATATGCTAGCACAGTGGTAGCACAGAGCTTGTGGGAGTAACCAACAAATACCTGATCTGTCTTAAGCCTCACTCCACATGATGGAACATATATCTGACACTGCTTGGATGACAATGATCCTGAGACTAGATATCCTAGGGATTTAGGGTAAAACTAAATACTGAAAAAAAATGATTAACAAAAAAATGACTCCTGAAGACATTCTTTTATACTTGTAGAGTTTCTTGTTAATCCGACATCAGAGAAGCTTCCTTCTACAGCAGATGCGAAGAAATACAGACCTAGACAATATGCTGAGAGTAAGATATCTAAGAGACCTTTGGACACTTAACTCTCAACAGAATATCTTCATCAAATCCTGACCTCAGAGCTCAAGAAATGCTACAAAAGAGGAGGCCAAAGGAGTGTAACAGCCAGAAGGGGTGGGGGACACCAAGGCATCAGGTCTTTCTAAGTGAACAGGATTGATGAACCTATGAACTTACAGAGACTAAAGCATCACACATAGGACTTGTATGTGTCTATAGCACATGGGGTTCTATAGCTCAAAGTTCTCCTTTCATGGACACATGGACCCATCTCTAACCCAGAAGCAATCTTCTGTTGATAACCACTTGTAAATGAGAATTTAATTTTCATCAAGGAGGTCTCACTAAGAAAAAAAATCTACTCTTAAGGGTAAGTTCAAACAGAAAACAAACTCAGTAGCATCTTTGGAGATTTCTTGACTGATAATGTTGGCCACAGCTTTACTTTTAAATTTTATATTACCTTTGTTTGTTTGTTTGTTTTAATTTATTTTATTTATATATTTTGCTTCTTTCTTTTGTGTATATACTGTACTTTCCAGTTTAGTGTTATTATTGGATTCCTGCGTGTGGGAACAAGTGGGTTTCTTGTGCATTCCATTGGGCTCTTTTTCTTTTGTTTTGTTCCACTCTGATGTATTAATTTTTGCTTCATTTTTATGCCATATTTCACATATCATAACATCATATTATATCATAACTATCTCACAGAACTATGGTCTTTTGCATGTAGATCTGAATGGGAAGGGATGTGGAGAGGAACTGGGAAGAGTACAGGGAGAGGAAACTCTAATCAGGATATATTATGTAAAATATTAAGAGAAAAACAGTCTTCAAGGATGAAAAAAATAAAACCATCTTAATTCTTCTCCATTCTGTTACTCATTCTACTGAAAATCTGACCTGAAGTTTGTTGTTGTTGTTATTGTTGTTCTATTTTAGGTTCTTATTGGTGGAGATATGCTGTTCTCACCTGCTACTGTAGCTTTTCCACCATAGAAAAATGACTGGCCCTTAAGAAACACCTGTTGTGTGTTTCCTTTATGAACATTCAGGCTTTCCTGGACTTGTTGCCCCTTAGGAATAGAAGAACACTTTATTGCTATGAAGTATTCTCAGGCCAAACAATTGTTGCTGCTTCTACGACTTTGTAGCTTTTAAAATAATACAGATTTTAATTCTTTATTTCTTTATGCTGTTACTGCTTTATTCAAACTTGAAATAAAAAAATTAGATTTCTCCTACCCATTTCCACACATTCAGGCAAATAAAATTACTCCTGAACTGGATTTAATTTTAAATCCAATTAGATGAAATTGGAAATTAATATGGATATTTTCTTTAAAGTGGACTCTTTGAAACTGGCACAAAGATTAATAATAGACCCTTTACTTCATAAAACTGAAGTACTAATCTGTATCTTTGATGCATATCATCATAAAATGTTCTTGGCAAATAACAGGAACTGGGTGACTTTGGGACATATAATACGTGAATAGCTGTGGATGTAACCATTTTGAAGTTCATTTCTTCATTACTAAATAGGTTTAAAAGGGGGGCACTCAGCTTTAAGTACTTTATAGATAAAAATAGACCTTATAAATGAAATAGCCCTCCTTATGAAGTTGTCTGCCTTGTTGCAGTTCACAAAGCCACTTGCTCACTCAGTTTGATTTCCCTGTCACCAGCACACTGAACCAATTTAGGGATTAATGCCCATGGAATCTGCCTTAAGCAGTGGGATAGAAGATAAATTGGGAGTGTGATAAGAGACAAGGACCTGAGGTTTTTCTCAATGGTGCAGACTCAATTTCTGACTTTCCACTGCTCTATGTGGTAAAAATTAATATTCTGAGCATACAGGAAGGATCTAAGTCTTCACAGCTGTCTGATATTGAAAAACACATATCTAGAAAATGACTGTACCTTTACTCTCCAGTGTGTCTTTTTGTTTATCTGTAAAATATGCTTCCTGGTTTCACTATTCAGCTGTTTAATATTCTCTGTGGTTTCTACCTCTTTGAATATTTTCCTCTGCATTCTGAGATTTTTGTTCCATAAGTAAGACCACCAGTTAAGTTTTCAAAATTATTTAACATTATTTATTGATTGGTTGCTCAATATCTTTTCAGTTATCTATCTTTATTATGCCAAAGAAACATTGGATCATACAAAGTTTCACATTTCTGCAAAAATACTTTCATTTCTTGGGAATGTTGTTTCATTTTAATCAATATAGTTCTTAAGCTTTTTCACCATTTAAAGCATGATCTCATTGGCTTTTTTTTTTCTTCACTTCTCAAGCTAGTTGTTTCTTAACATGCTTTTTTTTTGTTTGTTTGTTTGCCCATTATAGACACAGAAGTTTAAAGCCCATTGTTGTTTCCTAAGCAGTGGCAGTCCTAAGAGTGGAAGGCATCTGAGGGCTACTAACTCCAGATTTCATTTGGGGTTCAGAACTTAGATGAAAAAGTTGGCAACACCTGAAACGTAATTCCTCCTTTCCTATGGTTCTTTGTAGAAACTCTAGAACATCTTGAGGCTTGCAAGAAGCTGTGTGAAGCCTGTTAGATCATGTGAGTTTTTAGAGACTTATTTTCTTGCTGCTTTTTGTTAAGAGAATCAGCCCAGCTCTCATGCCTGAGAGGAAACATATTTAGCCCAGTTTTCAATTTTCGTCTTCATGGAGGGAGGGACTTGGGTAGAAGAAGAGACAGAGAAGGGAAAGAGAGAACATGATCAGGTATTTGAAGGGGAGAACAGGACTGAACCCGTGAGGTCCAGCAGAAAGAATGAAAACAAGCAACCTCAGGAAGTAGGAGGTGGGATGACCCTCTAGAATGTACCAGAGAACTGAGACATGACAGACTGTCAGGATTCAAAGGGAGAAATCTTGGATGAAGTGCTCTGCTGTGCAGAGGGGGAACTTGTAGAGTCCAACTCCAGTGGATGGACAGGATATCAAGTGGCAGGATGAGATTGCCATCCCATAGCCAAAATCTCTGACACAGAATTGTTCCTGTCTGAAGGAACTGCAAGGACAAAAATGGAGAAGAGTCTGAGGAAAAGGAGGTCCAATGACAGGCCCAAATTGGGATCCAGTTCAAGGGGAGGCTCCAAGGCTTGACACTATTACTGATGTTATTGTGGGCTTACAGACAGGAGCCTAGCATGGCTGCTCTCTGAGAGGCCCAACAAACAGCTGAAAGAGTCAAATACAAATATTAGCACCTAAACAATAGACAGAAGCCTGGGACCCCTGTGGTTGAATTGAGAAAAAGCTAGAAGAAGCTGAGGAGGAGGATGACCCCATAAGAAGACCAATAGTCTCAGCTATTCTGGACCCCCAAGATCTCTCAGACACTGAGCTACCAACCAGGAGGCATATACTAGCTGATATGAGGCTCCCAGACACATATATAGTAGACACATATAAATAGACTGCCTGGTCTGGCCCCAGTGAGAGAAGATGCACCTAACCCTCCAGAGACTTGAGGGCCAAGGGAGTGGGGAGGTAAGGTGGGATGAGGGTATGGGAGTGGGGACATCCTCTTAGAGAATGGGATAGGGGAAAGTATGAGATGGGGAGTGGTTGGGGGGCCGACTGGGAGGGGATGAAGTCTGGACTGTAAAAAAGAGAATTAAAGAATGTGGGAAAGGGGGCCACAGTGGAGGAGTCCTGGAGGCTTCCAGGCGGTGGGTCCCACATACAGGAGAAAGGTCTGGAGTTCCAGAGGCTGGAAGCTTTGGCTACAGCAAGCCCCAATGATACGAGGAAGTCCTTGTTTCCAAAATGGTTTATTTTCATGGCGGGTGGTGGATGGATCTGGATATACCCCCCCAAAATTCAGGGGAGACCTGAGTTAAATAGGGAGGGAGAAGTGGGAAGGGTCTGGGGAAGAATGCTTAATTGGCTCCGCCCTCTGGCCTTCATTAGTATGTAAATCTCTAGGGCCTGAGGCCTGTAGTCATGCCCTATACCTGTGCACTTTGGGAGGGGTTGTAATGGCCTATGTGACTGAACAATGTAGGTCCATGGATATTAGACTGCTTCTCAGGATCCTGGCTTCTGGGGACGTGGCTGAACTCCTGCCGTTTCTCCCTTGGAGTCTCGGGGTTCTAGGCCCATGCCCAGCCAAGAACCAAGATACCTTTATGCAGTCCCATAAAAGAATAATAAATAAATAAATAAATAAATAAATAAACAAACAAATAAGACTTCAACAAATGACCAAGTCATGCTGCACCACCTAGTGTGTTCTAGACCTTGCAATCCTGTGACAAGGTGTAATGTTTTATAATGACACTGTATGAAATCTACAGTCCTTAAGTGTTGTTTATTTATGAGCAAAGGATAACTGACATTCCTTAAAACTGACTCAACATTCCTGTCTCATTTCATCTAGTGATGTTTGCTGTGCTTTTTCCTTATCAATGCCCTATTGTGTAGATGATACCCATTTTTTACACCCACCTCAAAGCAAATCCTACTCTTTGGAGCACACTGGCTTTATTCTTGTTTGTTATCATATATTTACATATCTTACAAATTTTGCATGGTATCAATTTGCTCTGACTTAAAATATATTTAGTCAAAAAGTGCAGAATACCTGGAATACAACCCACAGACTGTAAGAAGTTTAGCAAGCAGAAAGACCCAAATGAGGGTGCTTCAATCCCACTTAAAAGGAGGAAAAATAATCACAGGAGGCAGAGGGAGGGAGGGACCAGGGTGTGAGAGGGAAGGGGAGGGGAAAGGAGAACAGGATCAGGTATGGGTGTGGGGGACAGGAGAGAATTCCAGAAGGCCAGAGAATGAATGAAAATATGCAGCCTCAGGGGTTAAGAGATGCTGGGATTAATCCTCTAGAAAATCTCAGAGACCTGGGATGTGAGAGACTCTCAGGACTCAATGGGGGTGACCAAAATGCCCAACAATGTGAAGAGGGAACTTGAAGAGTCCACCTCCAGTAGATAGATAGATTCTCAAGTAGAGGAATGGAGTTACCAATTGCTCCTGTCTAAAAGAACTGCAAGGACAAAAATGGAGAAGAGACTGAAGTAATGGTGGTCCAATGACCAGTCCAACTTGGAATTCAATTCATGGGGGCATGCACCAAAGACTGACACTATTAGTGATGCTAGGATGTATTTACAGGCAGGAGCCTAGAATGGTTGTCCTCTGGGAGGCCCTACCAGCAACTTATTGAGTCAGGGGACAGCCTGAAGTTGAAGGGGAGGGTAACCTCTTTGGAAGACCAGCAGTCTCAAGTAAACTGGACCACAGGGAGCTCCTAGAGACTGAGCCATCAGCCAGGGAGCATACATGGACTGGTTTAAGGCCCCTGGCACACATATAGCAGAGGATTGCCTGGTCTGGCCTCAGAGGAAGAAGATGTGTGCAGTGCTCAACAGACTTGAGACCCAGGGAAGATAGAGGCCTGGTGTGTGTGTGTGTGTGTGGTGTGTGTGTGTGTTGGGGGGGAAGCACCCTCTCATAGGCAATGGGGATGAGGAATGGGAACTGTGGGAGGGGGAACCAGAAGGGGAGTAACATTTACCACATATTATCTCATGCATGTGGCAAGTTACTGTTTGGAGTAACATTTGTTCGAAAGCTTCAGACAGGTCTCTAAAACATGAAGCATGAGCAGGGGACTGGATTTTGATGATAATCAAGGCATGTACTCTGGCTCTATGTCCTAAAAGATAGTGTACAATTCTTCCAATTTTTAAAATTAATGCCAGGAAGAAGCATTAAAAAAATTCTTGCCTAAATAATATTGTGCTAGTCAAGAAGTATACAGCAGTCATAGCAGTCAGCATACAGACTAGACTATGAATCTTATTCTTCACATCTCAACTTTCACCTGGAAGTAAAGCATCAGTCTGTCTGTACATCAGATCACACTTGTCTGTAGGCTACCAAACTTTATATATGTTGTTAATATATGGTTTACATGTTGTTATATATATTCAGTTTCTGCTTTATTAAAGGGCCTAAATCCTTGATGGCAATCATAGACTGGTTCTCACCAAACCATAACATTTTATAGTTAGTACATGTATCATAAATATATGAACTCAATAACAATACATGAATCTCACTTTTATTCCTCTGGCGTATAAAATTACCACTCTTATAAATTCAGTTAAATGTCAAGTAAAATAGGTCTGTGGATGAGGTGAATCAAAATAACAAAGGAATGACTGAGAAGCTGTTCTCTTCTGTGTCTCTGCATGGAAAGGGCCATCTCATGTACTCTCGATGCTATCTTAGGCAGTCAACATTGGTGCTATCTGAGTCAGTGGTATTTCTTATTGAAATTATGTTTTATTTATTTAGTGTGCATGGGTATGTTTAAATACATTTTTATGTGTGGGCATGTGAATATCATGACACACATGTGGAAATAAGAACATCTTGTGGGAGTGCATTTTCTTCCACCATATGGGAGCTAGGAAGTAAACCTAGGTTATAGTTATTGGAGGCTGCCACCTTTAGCAACTCAGACATCTCCACTCTCTGTTGATGTTATTTCTGTCAGAAATTGCAATTCTCACTCCACGTTCGGTAATACTGATAGGATACTGCGTAGATTTCTTTGTCCCTTGATTCTCAAAGGGAGAGAACTTTTGGTACTTTCTATAGGAACTTAAAAAATAAATTTCTTCCTTTCCTCTATTTTCCCTCCTTCTTCTAAAAGATCTTGTTGTACATTCTTAAATTTAGGCTTAAATCTCTCTCAAGTTGCTGTTTCAGTGGAAATCTGTGTCTGTTTGCTTCCTTATTTTTAGAAGAAATTGTGTCATTGAATCTTTTTGGAATTGATTGCCATATTCCTTCTAGCTTTGTGATTTCAATTTCCTCAGTATTTTAAGCAATGTTTTTTTTTTCTTCATGTCAGTCAATTATTTAACCTCATTTGAAATGACTATCATACGAGGGTAAAACAGGGTTAAGGTTTGCATAATGTCTTTTATATTTAAGGGGGAGAACTGTTGTGGTGTTTTGAATAAGAATGGTCATCAGGGAGTGGTGCTAATTGAGAAGGAATAGGACATGTGACATTGTTGCAATAGTTGTAGCTTTATTGGAAGAAGTGTCTCTGTGGGTGGGATTTGAGATTTCCAAAGACTAGGACATCCCAGTAGCTCTCTCTTCCTGCTGCCTGTGGTCAGATATAGAAGTTTCATCTACTTCTAGAGAGAGCATTGTGTCTATCTCCATGTTTTCTGCCAGGTTAATGGACTAAACCTCTGAAACCAGATGTAAGCCTCAAATAAATCTACTTTTATAAGACTTGCCAAGATGTTCTTCACACAAATGAACACTGACTAAGCAGAAGTTGGGACCAGAGAGCAGGGTATTTCTGTGACAGGCTTGACCATGCTGTTTTTTGAAGGAATATGGAGAGTTTGGAACTTTGGGCTAGGAATGTAGTTGAATACTTTAATCTAGTAGGGAGATGAAAAACAGTTGTGCTAAAGGCAATGCAGATTATAATGGACATAGTCAAGAGGTTTCAGTGGGGAAGAATATTAAGAAGTGACCTAGAAACCATTCTCATAATATTTTGGTGAAGAATGTGGTTTCATCTCTCATCAAAATAAGTAAGTAAGTAAATAAATAAATAAATAAATATGCCTCAGGATACACTGAAGAATTTTGGATTAATAGCATTGGCAGAGTAGAGTTTAAAACAGCTCTGTTTGTGTTTATTAGTGGTCACTTTTATGTAAATCTATAGTGAAAAGTGGAAAGTATAGCAAGGAAAAATAGAAAATGTAGAGTTTGATAAGAACAGAAACATGAGGGAGTATGAGAGAACTAAGTTTTATGCTTAGGGAAATAAAATGTTTAACGAAAAGTCTGATGCTAAATGAAATAGATGGAATGGTAAGCTCAAAGAAGGACCTTAAACCAGTTAAACGTCCAACTTCTAAAAATCAATTAAATGAAAATACTAAGCAATGAAGGAAACCGTGAACAACACAAAGCTAACAAAAATGTATTTGAAGAAGAAGGCCATGATGTAGCTCCTGCAAGCAGAACTTGGCAGCTTCAGCCCCATGATTCTGAGTTTAGAGTCAAGGATCCAAGGGGTTGTGGAATCTCCACTGGTAACTAAGGAAAGCCACTGAGGAAAGACATAAAACAGGGGTTTTCCTGAATGGAGACCCATAGAGGCCACTATATGAATTTGTGAAGGTTTAGCCTAGATTACTTTGGAGACCCCCAAATGCTGAAGATACCAGAGTCATAGAATACCTGCCAAGGAGAGCTGCAGAGTCTATATCAAACCAGAACAAGAGAGAGAATTTACTTGCAGTTAACAAACTTTAAAAGATTTGGAGATCTGGATAGTGCTTTGAAATCAGAATAGAGATGCAGAATTTGAAGGTTGCATTGCTGGGCTTTGGTCTTACTTGGGTCCAATATTTCCTCACTATACTCCATTTCCTCCTTTTTGGAATGATAATGTACATTCTGTCCCATTGTACATTGATAGTATGTAACCTGCTTTTTTATTTTGATTTCACACCGGGTTACAGGTAAGGTTTCCTCAGGAAAGATTTTGAGTTTTTACAGTTTAAACATTGCTAAGACAGTGATAGACTATTGATGGTTTTTGCATTATGACATGGATACAAGCCTCTGACTAAGACAAGTAAGAATAAAGCATTAGCCCATTGTGTACTCCTAGCAATACAAAAGCATTATACCTCTGTTTTACATATGAGAAAAGCAAAGCATAAGAGTTTAACTTGTTGCGATTCAAAGCTAACATATGAAAGACAGATATTCAAACTAAGGCAGACTATTGAGCTCTCAAGAACTTTAACATTGAAATATGTTACTTTCTATTAAGAAGTATAAGGTATTTTCAGTGTCAGAATAAATATTCCTTATCATTAGTTTAACATGATCAAATATATAAAGGGATGAAGCTCTTAGATGGTTATTCAGGCTAAGTTAACAAGTTCATTTTAGAATGTCTTCATTATCTTCTACAGTTCTAAATGAAATTCAGGTCAAATAAGAAAATGTAAACTTGTATTCTACAGGGTAACAAAGACATACTACTTCAACAACTCACTTCACTCTAAGGAGCCTGAAAATACCTCATCTCTTCAGAAAGTCTTTTAGGTAAAATTGTATTTAACTGAACACTATATAGGGCTGTATGGGCCCCAAGGGCCACATTAATAATCCAATTAAAACTGTTTTTTTCTGATAATATGAGAATTCAGTATTGTCCTTTATAGTACACTCTCTGTTCTGACTCAGTAAAAAGCTCTAGTACTCTCTTATTTTATGTTAAATGGTCCCAGGAGTAGTCATTCCATGATGTTGTTAACAGTTCTTAGAAGTTTTGGAGTGTACGCTGTTGGTCTATCTTTAAAATGGAGGTGAGCAAAGACAGAGCAGGGGTATAGGTGCCCATAAGGGCGATGTAAACACAGGCAGCCTTCCTGAGAGGGTAATTTGTATAGTAAAGTGTTGGCACTTTCTCATATTCCTTTATTTTTTTAACTTGGATATAATCTACAAACTGCATTATGAAAAATGTAAAATCTGAGTCTTATTAAAATTCTCAGTCTTGGTTTCTGTAACTTGTAAAGGACTGTGAAGTGGGTACAGTAGAGATCAACAATGACAGTTTCAAATAAGAAGAGCTGCCGAGGAGTGGAGAATTATTTAGTGTGAAACAGAGAAGATTGGGGAATAATTTAAACATTGTTCAAAGATATGAAGAAAAATTATTCATCTCCTTTCCATTGAGAGTCTAACAGCAGGAGACAGGTTCTCACTGCTGTCTGAGGAATTCATGTTATTATAGAAAATAGTTTCTTCAGGCTAAAGTTTTAATGTATTTTTTTGAGGAATTCATTGTTGAAAGAAGGTTGTAGATCTGTATTTTGAATGTCTCTAAACTCAAAATGTGTCCTCATCAGCTTGGTATGACTTATATATGATTCTATAAAACATCTAGGGAGGAAATGCAAGGAGTGACTACATTCTTAATACCTACAAATGGACTAGAGATCATTTTATTTCTATGAAAACAATATTAAATATCATATGTTTAATTAAATATTAGACTAAGCATAGTAAAAGTGTTTTTCATACCTTATCATTTTAATACCTTATCAGTTAATGTAAAATATTTGCAAGTTATGTACACAGAAATTTATGTTTTATGTATGAACATATGGAAATTAAGATGATAAAAATCACAAATAATACTGCTCTAGGAAAACACTGAGATACTGTGCAATGTTTCTTGACCTTGCAGATGCAGGACTCCAACCCCTAAAATCCAATAAAGGCACTTTATTACCAAAATAAGCACAATAAAATTGACTTATGCCATTCTGAAATGTTCCCCTAAGGGATTCTGCCTGCCCTGTTTTCTCTCCTCCCTTTGCACATGTGCTCTCCTTCCTTGGAACTGTTCAGGAGATGCTTAGCAAAGGGTTGGTGGCTGTCCTCCTAGCTCATTTAGGTGTGTTCTGTGCCTCTATCTCTTGATTTAGTCCGTGAGAATAAGGGATGATTCGTAAGCTACTTGGTTCTAGCAGCTTTTTAAAAGCATTGTTCACTTGTATTGAGGACACTTTCTTATCCTTTTAGCTATAGATAACATTCATTTAAAAACATGCTTTTTCAGTACTACCTATAATTTAAGACCAAACACTCTTATTTTCCACTTTCCAAGACATGGAGACCTTATTAATTAGGACAGTTAATATTATAAATTTAAAACTGGTAATAATTTAGAAAAGAGCTGATTGAAATTATTTCTACTTGGAGAATCTTTCCCTCAAATTATCCTAAATTGCAGCTTGAGCTAAATCGCAGGAGGCATGCTTAAAATACTTAAGTGAATGGGTGATTTTGAAACACTTTCCCAAACGCCCACATGCTTACAATTTACTTGCTAACTTGAAAGCATTTTTACTTTTTTAGACAGAGTGCCTTGGCAGCTCTCAGAGTTTGTTAGTTGGAGTTTCTTAGTTAAAACTAATATATTTACATTGTTTATTTTTCTACCCACTCCTGGCTGATTCTTTGCCTGTAAAGCTGACACTGGTAGAATTTCAGCATAATTTGCCTTGTGGCACAATCACTGCAAGGGGACTTGAATTGGTGGATACGTTCACTTTAAAAGTGTGGTAGGAAAAATTCTTTTATATACATTGTTTTCTGAGATGACCATCCTTTAAACTTCTATTTTAGATTTTTTTGTCTATACATGTTCTAGTTTTCTTCCTGTTGCTGTGATAAACACCATGACCAGATGCAACTTGGGGAGTGAAGTGTTTATGTCAGCTGACAAGTTACTCTCCATCACTGAGGGAAGCCAAGTTAGGAACTTTAGCAGAAACTCTAAGCAGAAACCACAGAAGAATTCTGTTTACTTGCTTGCTCCCATGTTCAAGTTCTTTTCTCATATACTCTAGGCCCTCCTTCCTAAGGATAGTAATGTTCACATGGGCTGGGTCCTCCTCTATTAATTAATAATTGAAAAATATCTCATAGATACAGGCCACTCCAAAAATGAGAATTATTCCATTAAATTCCTCTTCTCACCTGTTTGGATCAAGTTGACAGCTGAAGTGAGCATGACAGTATCATCCTTGAACATATTACTGAACACCTATGGCATGTCAGCTATTGTGACTGATCATGCAGAACTAAGAGACTTAAAGCAATTGGACTTCCTGGCCCCACAAAACTAACTAGAGGCTTTAGCTAATGATATAAGCACAATATAATGGAAATAAACACAATTAAATGTTTGATAACACTATTGAAGAAGTACTGAACTATCAGAACTTAAATGAAACCTATGTGAAAGAGAGGAATGAAGAAAAATGCTTACTGACAGGTAATGATGGGAAAGGTTTTGTGGCTAAGAGAGTTTCATCAGTGACAGACTCTAGTGTCTGTAGAGAATTAAGTATAGATGTGTCTTATTAGATTATCATGCGAGAGGGAAAGTACCAAAATATGAGGTTGGAGGATGGCCAATAGCTATACCATGTGGGACTTTTCCCATTTTATTAAGAAAATTATAACATGCAGACCAGGTCCACCTGGATAGCCACTGTACTACCCACAGAAAGCAGGACCCACCAATATCAAGACAGTCCTCCACAGACATGCTCAGAGGCTAGTCTGTTCTGAGAAATTCCTCAATCAAGAAGTACCTCTCTAAGTTGTGTCAAACTGACAACATTTACTAGCCCAGAAAGTAAATGTTTTCCCTTGAGCTTCTTGAGGTAGTCTGAATGAAAATAGACCTCTTAGGCTCAAATATTTGAATGCTTAGATATCATAAAGTAGAACTCTTTGAAAAGATTAGAAGGATTAGGATTTGTGAACTTGTTGGAGTAGGTGTGGCCTTGTTGGAGAAAGTATGTCATTGGGGGTAGACTGAGCTTTCAAAAGTCTCTTTATTCTCTCTCCCTAAACATCAGAAAGTAGTTCTCAACTACTTCTCCATCACCATGCCTATCATTCCTGTTCCCATGCTCACCTTGTGAGGATAATGGACTGGGTCCTTATAAGTCAGCCCCAGTTTAATGTTTCCTTTTGTAGTAGTTGCTGTGGTCATTGTTTCTCTTCACAGCAATAGAACAGTGGCTTAGACATTCTATAAAAGGAAACACCCTCAAATGATTATGACCTTAAGTATCCTCACTCCTTTGGCTTGATATTAATTCTTGATAGTGTATTTCTAATCTATTCTATCACGTTTCTTTGAATAAAATTTCTTTGCTATTCTTTATTCAGCGTATGCTTTTATTACATTCTTTAACAAGAATCTAAGACCCTGGAAATAAATAGCAAAAACTCCAAGCACTCTTAATAACAACATTTTCAAACTGTGCCATTGATTTATGTTGTCACAAAACATAATTTTTATTAGTAGTTCATAAATATAGAACTTAAAATTATATAACTGGATTTAGGATAAAAGCCAATCACACTGTTGAAATGTACAAGCTTTTTCCACTTTTTCCTTAAGAAGAAAATAAAGTCAAATAATAAACATTGACAAAGTTCAAAACTTCTCAAAACAGTGTTTCAATTATTTTTACTCCCTGCTGCCACTCAGCATAAGCACCCTAGGAAACTATATTCTTCATTTTATTTATTTTTCTGTCTTTGGCTTCGTCTACTGTTTGAAAAGCTATAACTTTAAAGAAATGTTCTCAAAGTGTAGTCTACAGTCTTCATGTGCTATATTCTATTCTTCACTGAAACTCTGCTTCCACTCATCCCCACCTCCTAAGACACAAATACTTACCAATCAACCTTTCCCTGCTTCAGTTTCCTGTTCAGTAAATAATTAATTGACACTTGTGCCTCCTTTGTGATATTGATAAGGGAAAGAAAAGAAACTTGAGAAAAGGGGTGTTTTATTTCAATACAAATAGATCTGGTATTTCAGAACCTCTCTTGTTAAAGGCAGACTATTGGGGGATAGTGTGCTGTGCCCATGAATCAGCCTATACACATTGCTGTGGGTATGGAATCTGGCTCCAAGGTGCTATTTGACAGCTTGTATTTGCTTACTAACCATTCCACAGCAGGGAGATATTTGGGTCTGGAATCAGTTGTTTATTGACATTGTGAAAGTTGTCCATTGGCACCATGCTTATAAACATTTAGAACTGAGCAGACTGGTAACACGAGTCTCATTCAGGAAAATTTCCTCCAGAGCAGAATTCTCTCATTCCCTTACAACAAAACTATTTTACTTCTCATTTTCTTCTGTGACTGAATATAGTGAAAGTCAACAGTGAGCCAAAAGCACACAGTATCTTCTTGTCTATATATAAAGAGCTGTTCTTCATTCTTTTCATAGAATGTATATTTTTCTTCTTCCTTAAAATTATTCAAAGAAATTCCATAACTGTTTTTTAGTATTCATTCTTTATGAATAAAACTTCATTTATTCACAAAAATTAAGAGACTGTTTAATTTAGAATTCTCTTATCTCTTCCCATATCTCTTCCTTTTAAAGGAGCTATAGGGAGAGAAAAGAAGTTTCTAAAAACATGCTTGGGTGTTTTGCCTGCATGTATGCCTGTGTATCACATATATGCCTAGTATCTAAAGAAGTCAGAAGAGTGTCAGATCCTTTGTGCCTGGTGTTACATATGTGCAGCCACATGGGTGCTGGGAATCGAACAGGGTCCTCTACTAGAGAAGCCAGTGTTCTTAACTCCTGAGCCATCTCTCCAGTTCCTATAACTTTTTTTTTTAAACCTATTTCTCTTTGTCTTGTTGTTAATGGAAATTAAGCATCTATTCATGGACAGTTCCAAAATATTGTTTCATATACTCATCTGAGTTTGATGAAACTCGAGCAATGAAATAGCATAGACTTTTCTTAGTTTTGATTTCTTTTGTTCTCTGTATTATGTTAAAGTAAACTTGAACTTTCAGTAAAGTAAACTTGTGCTCTACAAAAACATGCCTCCTTACTAAAATCATTTGTAATGAATTTGCTAAATATTATTTATATCATCTCCAAGTGACATTCACACTATATCCTGAATATTGTCATCATGCTATCTGGGTCACTCACTTACTTCCATTCATTTTCTGCCTGCTTTATAAGTCATCATATCTGTACTTAGAAGACCTTAGTGATTCATTTTTAGTGCTTATACTATTTTACTTAGAAGTAATCCTGTAGAGACTTATGTAGTGTCTATATTTATCAGGTTAATTCAAATTTCTAGTTGCTCTTTTGATAGTATAATGGCATGTTTTCATGTTCTCTTTTTTTCCACTTAGATTCTTACCTATTCACTTACTTCTCATATCATCTTCAGTTTTATCTGATCCAAATTGAGTTTATTATTAAATTAAAATATTATTTTTACTAGATTATTAGAATATACATGTTTGGGAATTATGCTCATGTATCCTGAAAAACTACATAGAATTTAGTTTTCATGGGGTTGAGAAGGTACTTATAAAGTTCTTGAAACTTGGAATATATCTTGTATATCAAGACATCACAAAAGAAATGGCAGTGAATAGTGCTCTTTGATTTTTTTCCCTTTAAATATTTTTCTCTCATATATTACATTACCAACCACAGTTTGGCCTCCCTGCCCTCCTTGTAGTTTCTCCCAACACACCCTTCCTTTCTTATAAATTCACTCTTCCCCTGTTTTTCTTCAGAAAGGATCAGACCTTCTCTTCACAGCAATAGAAACCCTAACTAAGATACATACAACTAAAAGGTCATGTGAGGTAATGGCTAGAAGCTACCCATTTAAAAGCTAAAAAACCCTAAAATTCCCATTAGACATTGAGTGGGCAACATTTGATACTTCTAGCTCCCAGAGCTAGAGGAAACTAATTTCTGTCATTTAATAAATTCATGAGGTATTTGGTTATACCAGCTAAGACAATATAGACTGTGTAATTTTCTTTTATGTCCACTCTATTTCTCCAAATGACTTATTAATGGTTACTTTATGACTTCATTATATACTATCAATGCTTTTGCTTCAGGAGGCCCATGTGATGAGTAGGACTGGTTTGACTTTTTTATATGTGTCTTTTAGTGTTTGTGTCACTGTAATTCACAAGAAAATATATTGAGTAAATCTTCAATAGTAAAGATATTGAGAGATTTAACTCTAAGCAAATGATCATTTGGAGGTGAGACCTCAATGAAGATACAATCTCAGCAGAAATACATATCAGAAAAAATATTGCATAGTAGATACTAGGAAAAGACTTTTATAGCAATATACTGCCTTGTAAGTTCAACAGTCTACCCACAACCACTATGTAAATAAAGTTCAAGGTATAGCATGGCTTCATCACCTACCTACATCTTTCATCAGTTGCTTTATCTCCTCCTATAAGACCTGCTAATTGTAAATAAATATAGAACTAATAGCAGTTCCCAAATACTGAAACTTAAACCTGGGGCAACTAAAAAAAATATTGCTTATCTACTTTATTATCTGGGAAATTTCCCATCACATTTCTATCGAGGAGAAAAAATCAAATTCTAAGTCAGTGGTGCTGGATTTGGAGACGTTGTATGAATCTAACTTTAGGTACCAACCATCGAAAATTGTATATACTTGTACACACACATAGTTTTTGAGTAATGCTAAAATGATTTATGAAAGATATGTGAGAAGTTGGGAACATAAAAACAGACTTCAGAAAGATTGTTTTCACTCCTGGAGAAGGGTTAACTCCTTTCTCCAAGGGGAAAGAATGGAGGAGCCCTTGTTCTGAATCTTCATTCTTAGAGTTTCATTTGGTTTCAAGTGGTCTCTCTGTGTCTTCTACTGTACTTCAATGTACTGTGTCTATTGCTTCACCTCTTTTTTTTTTTTAACCTTTTTAATACTAAATATTTCAAAGTTTACATTAGTCATTCAGTGCGTAGAGTTCTACAGAGCAAAAGTTCAATATTAATCAAATATATTTCACACTTTGGGGCTAGAAGCTAAATGACAGATATATTGCTAACCAGAGTCTTCAAGTCAGTGGTAGAATATTGAATGATTCAAGTAGATATACATCAAAGCTATTATTAGAGCTATTATGTTTAAAATACAGTTATTTAATATCAAAGAATATTCAAATGCATGCATAACAGAAAAATTTATAATGATTTGACTTCTCTGGCTAAAATAGTTGTTCAAATTTATAACATCATTTTAAACTTGTCATATTTTGCTGGCTTAATACCTCTGGATTATAAAGTTGAGCTAGCACATATTACTATAAAATATGGTTAATGCATGCACAGATTTAAAATGGGTTAGCAGAACTAAATATATCTTGACTATTATCCAATTCAGATACATAATCACTTGAGGTAATGCATGCCTTGAAATAGAGATATGTTAGGGGTAGAGTAAAGCAAGCCACTTCCATTATCCAAACAAAGAAATTTTATTTCCTATCGCAGAAACGTTCTGTACCTATCAGAAACCATTTTCCATCCCTTTATTAAGAGAATAATGATTTTGTTGGGGTTAGGAGGGTACCTAACTAGAATGTTCTGTTTCTTTCATCTCCTGCAGGATGTGGTAGCTAATGAAACATAAGCAGAGTTCTGGGGCAAACATCTGATAGAGCTTTTAAAGGGGACAGAGTTACCAGGGAGAATGCCCCATTTTTCCTGTCCATCTTTATTTCTCTTCTTATTTTGAACAGGAAAGTAGTGCCTGAGCTGTCCATGTCTCATAAAATTGAGGCATTTTGAAAAATTGAAGCCATATACTAATGATGGGTATATAGAAAAAAATAGGAAAGCTAGGGAAGCTCATGGGACATGGAACATGATTTAGTCTCTACGTCGCACTGTCTGCCTGTTGAATTTTCCAGGGATGACATTATACATTCTTATGTATTTTAAGCTATTAGACTTGGTTTCTGCTTCCAGCCAAGTACAATTCTTAAGAGTTGCATTCTCCAACAGGGATACTCTTTCATAATAGCATAGAGCTAGGGCAACTGAGGTAGCATGTCTCCCCAAATCTGAATATGTCGTCCAGCTTCATCATATTAATACAAAACAAACAAAAATAAATGCAGACAAATTCTTATCTTCATCACATGTATGAAAAAAGCAGAAGGTTCAGGTTTTGATTATAAAAATAGACTCCATTCCTACCCAGGCTACTGTCTGTGCAGAGGAGACAAAGGAGGTTAAGTTACAATTACCTTCACTGACAGTGTGTCTATTCCAAGTAGGACAATGATGAAAAGATGATCTTTCAGGTCAAATATTAACAACTACAGGACTTGAAATGGCAGATTCCAGTGGCAGAAGGGGGAATAACATTTCTTAGAGAGAGAATATGATAAGAAAAGACAGAGATCAGCTTTGGAGACTGAATTTTGAAGGAAAAGGAAACTAAGAAGATGAAGTTTGGGATTCTGAAGAAGATATTCAGTTGTTTCTTTGTGGCTATTCCTCAGCTACAGAACTTTATCAGTAAAATGTCATTTGTCAGCATTCACTCCAGCTTCCTAAAGCCAGAATTGTAACAGTGTTCATGAAATATGTAGACACAAACAACACATTTTATTCAAAGATAATATTAGAGAAAAGCCGAAAATGAAAATATGAAACTAATGAAACCTCTTCTACAGGGTTCTTCTTCTAGAGTTGTGGAATGAGCCAGGAAATGAAACCAATGTGTTTGTGCATACTTGCAGTGCTTTTTACTGTAGAGGCTGAGGCAGGAAGTTCGTTGGAATCTGAGAGTTCAAGTCCAGCCTGGAAAAATGAAAAGATATTCCCATTTCAAAAAACCAAACCAAAACCAAAAAGATACTTTTTCATAATCCTTCAAAAAGAAGTAGATCTAGTGTAGTTAGATGATAGGTGAAACACATGTGTGAGTGGAATCACAAGAATTTAAAAATCTAACAGCAGAAACTGACCAAAAAGAGAAGGAAGAAAAGTGAAGAAGGGAAGAGAAAGAGAAAGCAAGAAGTAAGGAGAGGAGGGAAGAAAGAAGGAAGAAAAGAATGGAGGAAGAGAAGAAATGTTACATTCAGGAGAACCTCAAAAATATTTTAAAATATATTTAAGAGATGAAGACTATACTGCAAAATACTGAAAGCAGATGGTTGAAATAAATATTTAGTATGGGACATTGAAGACATGCAGAAAATTACCAATACAAACAAGAATGGGATTTGGAATAACTTTAAATAATGATTATGAAGGGCACCAACATATAATAAAGAACATCATAACAAGGGATATCTAGCCACTTAATGGTTTGAAAAAAGACAACAGGGTCCAATGGGAATTTAAAACTGTAACTGAGAACAACATAGGACAAAATGCAGAGAGACCATATCTTCATCCTGAAGTGGGCCTCAGGGTGTTTGGGAAACCTGAAAATTGATCTGTAAAAGCAAGCTCTACCCATCCCACCAATATCTGCCCATCTGGAGCAGACAAATAGCATTCGTTGTTTCTTTGTTTAATACAATGGGAAATCAAAAGGGTTTCAGTTGTGTCATTGTTAATTTTTGACATAGTTTTTGCTACTTTAAAGTTTTTGAGCTTTGCTTGTTTTATTCCTTTAGTTTGACTTTCCCATGTGACATATTTTGAGCAGGTTTATGTCTGAAGATAAGATTTATTTTAAAGTCATAATCTTCCCGTGTTACCTTAACTCTATATCCTGGCTTAGTCCACAGCTCTAGAAGAAGAACTCTGTTTTACTTGAGGCCAAGCCAGTATTACAAATCCCAGATAAAATACTGCCCATGGCCTGGTAACACTTCTGAGAGCCTGTCTAGATGTCTTCAATAACAACCCTCTCCTCAGCTCCATATCCCTGCACAGAACTCCAGCTTTTCCAGAGGTCAAATTCGCACCCAGATTTCCAGAGGCCATGCCAGTTTCCAGAATCTCAAAACCCCAAAGGCAGTCTGGACACCCTAAACACTACTCAACCTGAAGACACACTGGTTACCAGAAACTCAGGCTATTCAGGCCTAAAGACAAGAGAAGAAACATAAATAAGGGAAAAAATCCAGAAACATCCATCCAAAGAGATGAACTCAGAAATCAGCATGTGTTTTAATGCTGTAAACAGACACCATAACCAAGGCAACACTTCTAAGGACAGAATTTAATTGGTGTTGGCTAACAGGTTCAGAGGTTCAGACCATTATCATCAAGGCAGGAACATGGCAGCATCCAGGCATGCAAGGTAGAAGAGGAACTGAGAATTCTACATGTTCATTTGAAGGCAGCTAAGAGAAGACTGGCTCTTATGTGATTAGGAGGACGGCTTCACTGCCCACTCCAACAGTGACACACTTCTCCAGCAAGCCCACATAACTTCCAACAAGGCCACATCTCCTAATATTGCCACTTCCTGGGTCAAGCATATTCAAACCATCATATTCCACTCCCTGACCCCTATAGGCACATGAGTCTTTAGAGGGCCAAACTTATCCATAGCATAATGCAAAATATATTTAATCCAACTTAGTCCCCATAGTCTATAGTATTCTCCACAATATTAAATTCCAAAATTCAAAGTCTCTTCAGAGATTCATTTAATCACTTAACTGTACTCCTCAAAGCAAGAGAGGAAACCAGGTGGGCAAACTTCAACTGCATCTCCATGTCTGACATCAAAGTAGTTTTCAGATGTCCAGCTCCTTTTTCATCTTCGATGGCAGCAACAAACTTCCTCCTCTTTGGTTGGTTGCACTCCGTGTTAGCAGCTTTCCTCAGCAGGTGTCCCATGGCTCTGGCATCTTTAACATCTTGGGTTCTCGACATCAACTTAAACATCATAACTTTTGCTCAAATGTTTTGTATCCACATATGATCTTCTGGGCTCTTCCAAAGGGCTTGCCTCAGCTCTACAGCTCTGCCCTCTGTAGCACTCTAGGCTCTGGTTGACTCCACTCTACTACTGTTTTTGTTCTTGGTGGTCATCTCATAGAACTGGCATCTCTAATATGCTGAGGTCTTCTGCTGCAACTTTGCTTCAGCAATAGCATCTCATAGGCTCCCTTCATGGTGCCAAACCTCAATTTCTTTGTGTGACCCCTTCAGCCTTGGGCTACATGTTCACCAATGGCCTTCCCTTGCCTCATATGGTGCCAAAGCCTCAGCTATGCTCCATGACCCCTTTATGCCTTCCAAACCAGTACCACCAGAATGATTCTTGCACATTACCAAGTCCAGCTGCTATTTCTGGAACATTGTTTCTATCTGATTTCCAAATACACTCCTCAGAAGATTTCAATCCAGTGAGTGTGGGAAAAAGCCATAGCATAGTCCTGGAGACTTTCCATGCGTCAGTTCCCACAAACAGAGAAAGGTCTGGAGTTTCAAAGGCTGGAAGCTTTGGCAATGGCAGGCCCCAAAGACACAAGAATGTCCATAGTTCCAAAAAGAGTTTATTTTCATGATGGATGGTAGATGAATCTGGATGTACCCCCCCCGCCCCCACCCCCGCCCATGAAACTCAGGCAGACCTGAGTTAAATATGGAGGGAGGAAAAGGGGGAAGGGTCTGGGGAAGAATGCTTAATTGGCTCTACCCTCTGGCCTTCATTTGTATGGTATGTAAATCTCTCTAGGACCTGAGGCCTGTAGTCACGCCCTCTACCTGGGTACGTTGGGAGGGGCTGTAATGGCCTATGTGACTGAACAATCTAGGTCCATGGAGACTAGACTACATGTCAGGACCCTGGGTTCTGGGGACATGGCCGAACACCTGCTGTTTCTCCCTTGGAGTCTCGAGGTTCTAGGCCCATGCCCAGTCAAGAACCAAGATACCCTTATGCAATACCACAAGTGATGCTGGTGTCTTCTTAATCACTGCTAATTTCTTAGCTCCAGCTAACCAGCATCAATTGTCCTGTGGGACAGTGGGCTGTGAGAGGCAGCTGAGTACCTGGTCAAGCACAGGCTTTAAACCCTGGAGACCCTCAGGGATGGTAGGAGTTTGGCCATGCTCCTGGGCTCCTGGTTCCTTTCACATAGTTACACCCCCCCACCACACACACAGAGTTCTTTGGCCATCAGTCACATAGGAACAGTGCCCCAGGCTCTCCCACATGTAGATAAGGTATCCCCAAACTCTCAGACTAAGCCAATAGGAGGTACATGCTGCTAGACCCTCACCCACCCTAAAGCTGTATATAAGAATCCTATCCAAAAGGAATAAAGGTGTGTGAGAATTACTCTGTTGTCTGAGAGCTTCTGTCATAAGAGCTGTGAAACTACCACTTGGAAAGAGGTTTGCTCTCCAAAATGCCTTCAGGAGTTCCCCACACTCCTTGCTGGCTAGTCAGCCTCTCGCTGGCTCAGCCCAGCCCAACTCAGAGCATAGTATCTGGTGCAGTATCATGGAGCAACTGAGACAGGGTAGAGGCAGCTGCAGCAGTGGAGGCAGCGGAGGCTAGATTCCTTCTCCCTGCTCATACTCTCTCCCCTTTGGCTGAACCTTGGCATCTGTCCTGGCCAGAGATATCCGTAGGAAAGCCTCAGGTACACAGGCTGACATTGTTTCAGTAGTTCCTTCTATTCTTGACTCTAAAGCCAGAACCACATGGCCAATGCTGCTGAGTTATGGTGCTTGCTGGGGCTGGAACATGGCCACCCTTATACTATTACCAGCTTTCTGTTTTCCAACTCCCTTACTGTCTAAGCTTAGCTGTCCTGGAATTTGCTCTGTAGTTGAACTTGAACTCAGAGATCTAAGGTTCTGTCTCCTGAATGCTGGGATTAAAGGTTTAGGAATGGGATTCCTAGACTTAGGCTTTTCTTCACCTAGAACTTGCTCTTTCCCAGGATGGGCTTGAACTTAGAACTATGCTTGACTTTGTCTCCTGAGCTTTTCATGACCACTGTTCCTCAAGATCCAGATCAAAAACCTGTGTCTTCCAGCCTCAAAATCTGGATTACAAGGGTGTCCTACATTTCTGGAGTATAGTTTATTCTACATTAAAAGTCCAAACTATTCCTTGTTCAACTGCAAACTCAAACAATAAGCTCAGCTGGGTGGAATCTTGCCCTGAGATCACTACTCCATTAATGTCATTATCTCCTTGAACACAGGATTCAGCTCCATTTCATTTCCGGTGTACATTTATTATTATTATTTGAACCATTCATTTTGGTTTTTTTGTTTTTACGCTTGCTATGCTTGATCAGAATGCTCTTCATGAGACCAAACCAGAGAATTAAGACTCTTCTGGGCTTTTTTTGAGACTTCCTTTGTCAATGTAATTTTCCAAAAAGGAAATGGAGGAGAGATGGATCTGGAGAGAGGTGTGATGAAGAGGATCTGGCAGGAGTACAAGAAGGGGACACTCTGAATTGTGTGTATTGGATGAAAGAACAATCTCTTTTTCTTTTTTTTTTCGTAAAGTAATTACAAATGAGATACAGATCTAAATAGAGAAACACTTAAAAAAATGCTCAACTTTCTCAGCCATCAGAAAAATGCAACTCAAAGTTATGTTGAGATTCCATCTTACAACTTTCAGAGTGCCTAAGATCAGTAACATTAGTGTGGAGAAAGAAGAACACTCCCTCATTGCTAGTGGGATTGCAAACTAGTACAACCAAAATGGAAATCAGTGTGGTAGTACCTCAGAATGATAGAACTTGATCTACCTCAAGATCCAGCTATACCACTCAGGTGTATACCCAAAAGATACTTTATCCTATCACGAGGGCATTTGCTCAACTATATATATAGCAACTTAATTTATAATAGCCAGAAGCTGAAAACAACCTAGATGTCTCTCATTAGAAGAATGAATAAAGAAAATATGGTTCATTTACACAACAGAGTATTAATTATTCTGCCTTAAAAAAAAAAAGGCCATATAGACTGAGGTAATCCAGACCCAGCAAGATAAATATAATATGTGTTTGCTATTATATAAACATTAACCCTTAGGTAAATAATGACCAACTGTAGATACAGAGAGTGCA
Organism: Mastomys natalensis; assembly: GCA_021653895.1. Taxonomy (NCBI): domain Eukaryota; kingdom Metazoa; phylum Chordata; class Mammalia; order Rodentia; family Muridae; genus Mastomys; species Mastomys natalensis. Next base: position 50,169 of record JAJTUV010001999.1, on the reverse strand, counting down.
CATATATATTGCCTAGCATGGCACATGGGTCTCGATTTGATGGAAATAGAATAGATTTTATGCATGGAATGTAGGTGGAAAATAGATGGGAACAGGAAGGTTAGGTAGGGAGTGGGATGGGAGGTGGGATTTAGAGAGGCAGCTAGAATTTAAGGCCATTTGAGGAGTAATATGGAAGCCTAGTGCTATGAAATCTGCTTAAAATATGTAATGGTGAATTTATTGTATTTTTTAAAATAACTTGGAAGACAGAGTTCTAACTGGCTATCTCTGGTCACTAAACAATACTCCCACTGATTTGCTAGTCAATAGTGTTCCATAGAAACATGCAATTAACCATGGCAAGAATTTGGGTTACTCTTCACAAACTGAAAGCAAGATCCCATTGTTTAAGACAACACCCACAAAACTCATTAAACATAGAGAGGTTGAGCTGGTACTTACGCAGAACCGCCATCCCTATGCTCTAGTGTCTTTGATACAGGAAGGTACTCTGCAGACTATCAGAAGAGAAATGTAAACAGTAACCCAACCACAAAAATCGTTGACCTACAATCTATCCTACCTACAAAATGTGTAAGGGTATTGGTTGCACAATGCTTATGGGAGTAGACAACCAAAGTCTGGTTGTCTCCATAAGATAGAAAACATACAGAATACTGCTTAAGGAACCAAGAACCAGAGAATAGATAGGCCAGAGACCTAGGGTAAAAAAATAATTACTACCGGACTTAAAAAAAGAAAAGTATTGATGAATGCCTTACTGAGCCACAATTAACGAAGCTTTATCCTGATGTAGATGGAGCCAAATACATCCAAAGCCTGACATGACACACATAGAGACCTTGTCTCTATCAAATACCCTCCCTCAGAGCTCAGGGAAGCCCTCAAAAGAGGAGGCATGGTCTGCATCAGGTCCCACACAGATGTAATACACCTTTCAGTTTAGTGTTTTTATGATACTCCCAATGTGTGAACAAATGTGACTCTTGTGCCTTCTTTTTGGCTCATTAACTTCTGTGTGTTTGCCTTTTCTAACTTCGATGTGATGTGTTGTGATGTTTTTATTTTAACTCGTTATATTTTACTCTGCTATGTGTGGTTGTTATCTCTTAGAAGCCTCTTTTCTAATGAGAGACAGCAACATCAAAAGTGGATAATGGGGCCTGGGAGGGTGGAGTGGGCATGATGAAGAGGAGCTGGAAGGAGTAGAGAGATGGCAAACTATAGTCAACATATAAGTATGAGAAAAGAATCTATTTTCATAAACAGGGAAAAGTGATTTTGTTTCTCTATATAAATGAACAGGTGGATGGACTCTGAATACATATTGCCAACAGACAGATGGCAGCTAGTGAAGAGACGGTTTGCACTCACATTTCCACCTTGAAAAGAATTCCAGTAATTTCTACCTCATCTTTAAGAGCTGTTTGACTCTCCATTTGTGATGCTGAAAGACCAAATTATATTCTATCCAAATTTTAATGTACAATTAAAATATATTCTGATACCAAGATCGAATACATTTTTAAAACATGTGGAAACATACATTTACCTAATTCTTTTGTCATACTGTTGCTGATGTTCCACATTATTATTTGTAGAAATGTTAATATTTCTCTTCTATATTAATATTTTTAAGAACATCTTAGCTGGAAGTGGTGGCTCTCCCATTTAACCTTAGCACTTGGGAAGCTGAGATGGAAGAATTAAGAGTTCAAGAATAGATTTTGCTAACTAGCATATTCCTGTCTGAAAGTCCCACACAGAGACTATAAAGCTAAATAAATAAATACTATATTAATATTAATTAATATAATTATATATCATATAACATGTAATATATTAATATTAAAAATTAAATAAATAAATGTTATATTAGTTTCCTACAGATGCTTAGTAGGTAGTTATTGCTATGTAACTAGAGATTGTGAATCTAATATCAATGACCCAGCCTTGGTTCCTCTGAGGACAACAAGAAAAATCTGTCCATTTTTCCTCCTTCAGAGGTTTACTGGCAATCTCATTCACACGTATTCCATATGTACCATTACAGGCTGTGTGTCTATGTTTTCATTACAGGCTCCCTGTGAGTCTATTATCTGTGAATAAGAATACAAGGCCTTGCATTCTTACAGGTGTCTTTTTGCTTGTTTTGTTGGGAAGAGAATTCTCAGCAAAGTGGAAATTGATTACATTTTTTATTAGCTGCAGTCATCATTTTGTACTTTGGGTCTCTACATCTCCTTTATGTTTTTACTGCATGTTGTCATTTTAGATAATGTTTTCCCTACCCAAGCCTTGAGTAGCCAGATTTTACTTTCATTCGTATGTGCTTTAATTACCTTTTCTGTAATTGATCTTTTGTAATTGTAATTGCTGTGATCAAACAAATGCATTTCAAGAAGTAACTTAAGATGAAAGTGCTTGTTTTGACTTGAAGTTTTGAGAGATACAGTCCATCTCGTAAGTGGTGGCAATGTGTTAGGAGAATGATGGATGATAACTTAGTTTGTGTTCTATTGCCTTGAAGAGACACCATGAGCAAGGCAACTCTTATAAAGGAAAACACTTAATTGCGGCTGGCTCACAGGTTCAGAGTCTTAGCCCATTATCATCATGGCAGGAAGCCTGGCAATGTGCAGTCAGACTTGGTGCTGGAGGAGCCAAGAGTTCTACATTTTCATCAGCCAGTGGCAAAGAGGAGATTATCTTCCACATTTGGTGGATCTTGAGCTTAAGACATGTCAACCTATCCCCATAGGGACACACATCCTCCAACAAAGACACATCTACTGCAACAAGGCCACACTTCCTAATAGTGCTACTCCTAATGGGCCAACATTCAAACCCATGAGTCTATGCAGGCCATCAATATTCAAACCACCACAGATAGAATTCACAGTCAGGAATCAAGGGATGGATAGGATGTGGGGAAGGACTATAACATTCCAATGTTTGCTGTGCTCCAGTCAGGATCCATCTGTTCAAGATTGTAAACTTTATAACCTTTAAAAAACTGTAAAAGGTTTTCAACACAGAAATGTCTTCTGGGGACCAACTATTCTTTTTTTTTTTTCTTTTTTAATTTATTTTTTTGCTTATTCACTTTATAACCCGTCCCAGTCACCCCCTCCCACAATCCTTCCCCATCTCTTGTTTTCTGAGTACCCCCTCCTCCTGTTTCCCCCACCCTGCCACTTTAAGTCTCTGAGAGGCTAGGTGCTTCCTCTCCCTTGAGGCAGATGAGCACCAGCTAGAAGACCATACCCCATATAAGCTGCATGTTTTGGATAGCCCCACTCCAATGTTGAGACCTACCTCACACCAGTCGATTGCTAAGATCCAAAACACAGGTGACAGCAATTTGGCGAGGATGTGGAGAAGGAACACTCCCATGTGGTGGTTGCAACTGGTACACCATATGGAAAGCAGTTGGCGATACTCAGAAATTGAACATAGTGTTACCTGAGGACCCAGCTATACCCCCTGGGTATATACCCAGAGATTTCAACATGCAACAGGGCCACATGCTCCACTATGTTTATAGCGCCTTATTATAATGCCAAAGCTGGAAGAAACAATGTCCTTCAACAGAAGAATGGATACAGAAAATGTGGTACATTACACAATGAGTACTACTCACTATCAAATAATGAGCTCATAATTCTTAGCAAATGTGGACCACTTTCAAGAAGTGAGCCTACAGCAGACATTTTATATTCAAACCAACAAGTTGATGAGCTCACACAGCATTTGTTCTGATTGTCTCATTTCCCTTGTCAATCCTCATCCTACTCATTTGCCACAATAGCACACTTTCATTAATAGTTATATAATATTCCATTGTATAAACTGCATTTAATCCATGTATTCAATGAAGTTGATTCCAGAAATAAGCTATTATATGGGGACATATACAATGGGGATATACATACATACATACATACATGCATACATACATACATACATTGACATACACGCACACGGATACAGATATAGAAATAAATATAGATATCTTGACTCTTTCACATTCAGGGTGCGATTCCACATCTTTCATGCAATGTACGTGCATATGTTTTTTATGACCCTATTATAAAACAAAGTTACATTTTCAGATAGTGGTCATATAAATGTTGTGGGTTACAATTAAATTCCTAACAATAATTGTTTTTCTATGGTGAAATAATCACCAATTTCATTAACAGGTTTTCAAACATATAGTCAGGACCTTATTTTGTATTAAAGATGCAAAACTAAAAGTAAGGACTACAAAATCTCCCTAAAGAAATCAGGAAATCCACATCAGAGTTAGTTCACATTAGAACATCCTCTCTTATGTGTAGTGAATCTCCCTTTGTTCTCTTCACTGACAAATTTACATCCCTTGTGGTGGGATAAAGGTTTACCCACTTTGTCACATAATTCTTTTCACCCCAATTCTAATTACCAAAGAACCCCATGCTTTGTGTGTTAGACTACAACTCCTATATGTCAGCACTGGATGATTTTATTTTTTGCCATAATTTAGTATGTTACAGATAGTAGATGTCCAATAATGATGTATTCAAAATTATTCATGATGAACATTTAGTGAATGTCAAATGAACTGTATCTATGGAAAAGATTTAACTATGTATAGATACCAATGTTCTTAATATAACGTGTATTTCATTTAGACAAACCACCTTTATTTGCATTGTGTCTTTTATTTCAGTGATCGCACAGAGTTTAAGTAGATGTGTAGCAACTTCAGCGTCTTCCACTCTATCACACCCCAGGGTGAAATTTTGCATCTGTCACACAACTCACAACCCAGCACCAGAACAATGCTGGTACCCAGGAGGGATATTAAGTCAGACTGAAAACAGAACAGCTCAGATTTAGGAGAGCCAAATATAATTACTCAAAGATAAATTTGACCAAGAAGTAGAATTAAGCTGTTTTGTCAAGAAATCTATAGACTCTTTTGGGACAACAGTAAAAATTACCCTTAGGCAGTTAATGGAGTCCAATCAAAGTCACATGCCACATAATTATACAGAAGGAATATTTTGAGAGCTGCAGGTCATATGGGAAGTTTGAGATTGTGGAGCAATTTTCAAAGACATTGGGATGTTTCCATAGTCACATTGCGGAAGAAGAAGATATGAAATATGCAATAAATAAAATAAAATTAACAATACAGGTATTGTAGGCCCCTCATCACAATTAGAATTAGCTGAGAAACGCAAACTGAAGTCATTTTATGGATCCTTTTCAGATTTTTTTCAAATTTCTGATAATTTCGTATGGTATTTCACCACAGAGAACTATTTGCTTTAAGGTTTCATTTTGAAATGAAACTGGTCTCCTTGTTTTGACTAAGATGATGAAGCAGGGAGATGTATCTACTTATTTCATCTTTATTTTGTAGGTTTTTATCACTTTGATGCAGTTCACACCTTTCAACTTGAGGAAATAGATTGAGCACAAGTTTTGAAGTTGTACTGATTTTCTTTCAAATGACCTTAGACATTTTCTAAAGCTGACAGGCCTAACTCTTTCCTTATAGATAGAGAGACTAGGTGAATTCTCACATGATGATTTAAATTGTAATTTCTTTCTTTCTTTCTTTCTTTCTTTCTTTCTTTCTTTCTTTTCTTTCTTTCTTTCTTTCTTTCTTTCTTCTCTTCTTCTTTGCAAGCATTTTTGTAAAAGTGTGTAAGAAAGCTATTTAAATCTTTTGTCAGGATCCTTTGTAGCTTGCTATTTTCATCATCACAATGATTTTTCAAGAATAAATATTTTTAAATTATCTGATAGATACTTTTTAGATTTTTTCCTTATAGTCTTTTATTTTTCAAAACTAAACAAGTGTAAGTTGTATTTTCAAAGCAGTGCATAAATATATAAAAAAAGAAGTATTTAACTATATGATAGCTAAAAGTTTTCCTTTTCCAAACATAATTAAAAGTAGGTTAGTCTAAAGGAAAAATAAATGGCCTAGTGTTACTAAGGGGCACTGAATAAATTTGAGAACTGCAGGATTATTACAGAGTATTGGGTTAGTACTTGAAAAGACCTAGTGTTGACATTTACTGACTAACCAGATTTTAATTACATATCAATATATTCCCCACATTTCCACAATAATGAATAGAGTATATGTTTCTGTGTCTCTGGCTTTTTGAGTAGCATATCAAGTCTTAATGGAACTTGAATCCCAAGCCTCTGTGTCTTCTGTATTATAGACATTGCTTCACCTCAGCTAAAAGGCTTTTCAAGCAGGTTCCCTGAGATGCCTGCATCCTCTTCCTTTCATTCTGAGAAACTTCTGCTGAAAATAGTCCATGTGGTGCAACTCTCTAGACCTCATAGTTCTGTGTTCTAGTCTATGCACCATTATTTTCTTTCCAATATCTCACCAATGTGGAACCATTACAACTAATCTCACCAGTTTTATTCAACTACATCTACCATGAATGAAATAGTAAAAATTCCTCTTAATTTCATTAACAAGATGTACTTTTCTTTCCTGCAGTACACAGACACAAACACACACACTTACAGAAGCATACACACATGCACAAACACGCGTACACACATGCATATTGTTTGCACCTGTGTGGTACAATTATTTTTATTTTCATTATTTTTATTACAATTATTCTCAGTTTTGTATTTACAGGGTTAGCTATGTTGGGCACATATCGAGAATTACATTGAAGCATTTCAATTGGGTGAATTTATTATAAAAAAAATTCTAGAAACTTTAAACTTATTCAATAATGACAGATTACTAGTTAGTTCTTGGGACTGGAATTGCTTGGCTGAGAGGTGTGAACAGAGAGGCATAAAAGAACTAATTTCCAAAGAGACTAGAAAAACGTTTGTGAAATGATGAGTGCATTTACTATCTCAGGTTTAGTGATAATGTAAATAATTATTTAAATATGTAATTATTGTTTCTTAATTATTATTCAATAAAACTATATATAAACAAGTATTGATGCAGAGAAGAAAACATTTTTTTTTTAATTCTATATGTCTATGTGTCTCTATGTGTGCATGTGCATGTGAGTGAAGATGCTGGCAAAGTTCAGTGGCATCAGACTTCCCTGAAGCTGAAGCTAACGGAGGTTGTGAACTATCAGATGTAGGTCTTATGAAGCAAATGTCAGTCCTCTACATGAGTAATACATACTCGAAAGGTTGAGCTGTCTCTGTCTTAAAGGAGGTTTCAGGATAGCAATGAAGTTTAATGTAATGAATAAAAAGAGAATAAATTCAGGCAGTGCTGAACATGGACTTACCCAGACATAGGAATGGTCATACAGCCATAAGTAATTTGAAGGGTTCTTCAATATAAATGGGCAAATAACGCAGGTAGTGTGGAGTAACGTGGCAGATGCTTCTCAAGCTCAAGAGTCAGGTTTTATTATTGAGGTTTTCAAGCAGAACTTTTGCATAATTTAATTTATGTCTTTAAAAGATAATTTTTGGGCTGGCAAGATGGTTCAGAGCTATAGATACTTGACCCCAAACCTCATGATCTGAGTTCTTAAACCTAGACCCCAACGATAGAGGGAAAGAACTTTTCCTCCTCTGTGCTGTATTACACAGACACACACCACACACACACCACACACACACACACACACACACACACACACGCACTCAAACAAACAAAACAATGTTTAAAATATTCTTTCTTCCATGCTGTCAATGGGTGTTGGTATCTGTATATCTTTAGTAGGCACCGTTGTGAGAATGGAGATCAAGTGTCCTGGCTTGGAGTGGAATGACCAAGTACAGGTGGACAAGTGTGAACAGATTCCAAATACATTTTAAAGACAGAAGCAGTCTTACACTTGTGAATGGTTTCAATCAGTTTCAAATCAAATACAAAAGAAGAAAACATTATAAATAAGTTTCTCTTCCTCAACAGCTGGTAGTTCTTACTGGACTGAAAAAGGTTGCATTTTCTGTTTTTTTTGTAATTGAATACTCTGGCAAAGATAACTTGAGGAAAAAAGGATTCACACTGGGTCACAGCTTAACACTAGAAAGTCAAGAAAACAGGAAGGTGAAGCAACTGGTCACATCACATCTTCAGTTAGAAAGGACGATTCATTCATTTTAAACAGTCCAGAATCCTGGCCCATGGAGTGGTCCCCTCACTTTTAGTGTAGGGCTTCTCATATCAATTAACCTAAACTTAAATCCCTCAAAGACATGCTCAGAAGCTGAATACTCCTCCACAGATTATTTAGTTTCTTCAGATTCTGTCATGGTGCTAATGAATGTGACTACTAACCGCTGTAGAAACCCTTGTTATTTCAAATGGGTGTTAAGTGTTCATGTGGCTGGGTCAAAAAAAAAATCTGGAAACTTGACCAAAGGCTTATGTTGAAGATAATATAGTTTTATGATACATGACTGAGACATGCATACACACACACTCATGCACATGCACTCACACACACACACATGTGTACACGAATACACTCAAGCATGCATTTGCAGACACAGACACACACTCATGTAGGCACGCATGTATGATACACACACGTACACATGCATGCGTGTGTGCCCATATAGGCATACACACATACACTCTTCTGCTAGTTTAAATAGTTAGGAATCTGTCTACTCTGCTAAGAATGACCCAGATAATACCAGGCTGGAGAGGTGAGTCCATTGACTCTCAATAAGATTCAGCTCTACCCTTTCATAGTGAACCATCCTCCAGATATTTAAGATTATATCATCTTATTACAACAGGTTGTGCTTCCTGTAGCACAGACCTTAAATACAAGCCAGATATTTCACATGGTTTTCAAGAAAATAGAATTGTCTCATCATTTCCATGAATTCATTTTCTAAGGAGATGACTATGGGGATTTTCAAGGGTAATTTCAAGTTCAATCACTGTTTAAGGGTCTTGTACCCTTGAACATTCAAGGTACAGCTGAATCATGTGAGTGTATTATTGATCTATTGATGTCACTGATGGCAAAGTAAATGCATGAAATTGCTCATATAAAAGAAAAAAATCTCTTTATTTGGTAACTTATAGGGAAGGAGTGTCAGCATTCACAAATGTGGGTTCACATCAAAGACTGTTCACAGTGGGTCAAACAGGAAAAAGAAAGACAGCATCATGAGATAAAAATGAGGTAAGCTTATGAGAATCACCAGTTACTTCAAAGGTAGGATGGGAAAAAGACCATGTAACATGTTATGGTCTCTATGGCATCTAGTGCCCATGGCAGTCTGGCACGCAGAAGACAATAAGTAAGATTTATCACGACGGATCCTTAAACTCTCTGGGTGACTGTCAAAAACCTTGCTTTATTATGGTAGGAATTTTTGTGGTATCTTTGTATTAAAAAGAAATGATGAAAGTCTCTAGCAAAGGAGAGCTCAGCTGAACTCCTGAGAACAGCATATGAGACTGAGAAATTTGCAGAATGAACACCGGTCCCAATCTTGCAGTCACTACCACTGTTCTTTATTAGGTCTTGACTGCTTCTCTGACTCTTAAAGGTTTAGTTTATTTAAAGGACATACATTTAGAAAAAGCAAAGCCGGTCTCAGATTGGGGCATAAGGTGAATACTTTCAGCTCTCCAATCAGTTCGATGAGTGCTGAGGGTTGACCTACTTGGTGCCTAATTTCAAAAGCTGACAATGCACTGAAGTAATTCCTATATATTTAGGAACTGTTATTTTGAAATTTTGAAATCCCTATCACCATCTGGGAAATATTCCATTTTGTATAGTTGACTATGATTGTAATGAATTTTAGTTAAATTGGAGAAGAAAGAATAATGCTACAGTTTTTTGTTTTTGTTTTTGTTTTTTTTTAAGAAAATCCACAAACTAACAGAAAACAGAATCAAGATTAATCTTTCTTGGTTTAGATGATTTATCTTTCCATCTTCCGGGAGTCTTTCTCTTGATTTATGACTCATTTTCTGTTAAAGCTTTTCCAAGCAGTGGCAATCTGATTGCTGAATGATTGACAGAGTTTAAACCTTTGCTAAGACATCAGGCTCAAAACCTTCGAAGATGGTGATAGATCACAGGAAGAAGTTGTTACAAAGGAATTTAAAAATATAATCCAATAAGCCAGATCTAAGTAAAGTGTAACTTCTGTCCAGTGTAATTGCCTGGGTTCAAAGCAACACTTCATTCTAACTCCAGTAAATTGGGCTTAGACTTCTGATACAAACTCTTCTACTTCTAATTTTAAGGAAAATATATCATTGGATATATGACATGATTCCTATAGACTGAGAAACATATATTTTAATTTGCATATGCTTAAATTATGAAATGGTTTTACAAAGCAAGTCATCATTTTGATTTAATATTATCTTCATTTTCTGTGGGAATTTGGAACAACAGGAAGGGATTAGTTCATGGATGTTTTGGATTAGTGAAACAAAGATTTTAGTCATTAAAAGTAGTACATTTCCAATAATTTTAATGTTATTAATATTAATAAATGAAATAAAAAGAAATGAATTTAGTATTGAAGTGTATACCTCATAGTCACAGTACTATGAATATAGATGGTTTGTCCCAGCATGAGGACTGTGTACAATAAATGAATTATCTCAAAATTCTGTTTAGGATATGAATTTTTTTTGTTTTATTTATATGGAATGTTTGTAACCCATCACACCTCAAAAATAGTTTACTTTCATTTAGTGGACATGATCTACTCTTCAGTTTTAACCTATTTCTTTATACATCCATTTAAATGAAGTAAAGCTCACACTCTTGATTGTTTTCAGGCTTTTGAGAAATGCTTATGCATGTGGTTGTTACAACAATCAGAGCACAAAGATTTGACTACACTTCTCAAATACACTGTGAAGCTCCTAAGTCAGCTTCTGTCCCCACTTTCAATAACCTGGTTATGTTTCTCAATGTAGCAGATCCTTGAGATGCTACACTTAAAAGCAGAGAACCAAACTCTGAACTCACTGCATGAATGAGTTTGAACTTTGTTCTTTCATTTTTTTTTAGAGTGTGGTGACATTTTTTTGGAAACTTGCTTGTATTTTATAATAGTCCATAACTGCTGTATTTGGTGGAGTATAAACTATTTAATACCTAATCACGATTTGTTTGGCTGTCACACATATGGTAGGTAGTAAGGTAGTTTAGGATTAACATTACTTTTAACCTGTTTAAGGATTCATTATAAAGATGCATTTTACTGGGTAACACACATGATTTCAGTAGCCATGCATTAGAATTGAATTTTGAAAAATGAAATAATAGCTTTAAAGGTTAAAACGTTTTTTACAAGTATGTTTTAAAAATTCACTTTTTATTGTTTCGAGACATTGAATTACTAAGAAAATATACAAACTCATAAGTGGCTTTCATATCTCTAAATTTTAGTGTTATTATCTGTGTATACCATAGATAGAGTATTACTGTAGGTAAAGTTTTTCAGGCACAATAGTTAACAAATATAGGGCCAACGATGATTTCTAGAAGATAGTAGGAAAGCAGGAAGGAGAGAAAAGTGTGTCAATTTTGAATGTAAATGTTCAAGTCCATGTGCATGTAGGTACAAAGTACCATAGATATTCATCCACACGGTAGTTGGGACTTAATTCAGACCCCAAGATTAGAAACGCTCTTCACCGAACAACCAAGAAATCAAATAACTATGATTGTTGAGGCCCAGCACACCAATGTTCTTTTTAGCTAGTTGGCATGGACAGTGAGGATCGGAAATGGGTTGCATGATGCCTTAGGTAATTGTTTTATTCCAAAACAGTTTGATTTTTGTAAGAAACTCTCATTTAGATTGAAGTGAAACTCTAAGCAATTGTCAGAAGCAAAAATGATAAGATATGGTTCCTCTGGGGGAGGGGGAAATGGGCCTAATTTCCATTTTCTCAAATTAAATAGGACACATGCCAAAATCTGGAAGGGATATACTGTATAAGAAAGAAGGAAATGATCATCATTTCAAAGGATGGAGGAAATGAAGGGACATGGGTCACAACATACTTTCTTATATGAGGGAGATTTTTGTAGTAAATGAGTTCAACTCGACTCTATTCCCTAATTAGAATCTTTCCACTTGCCAGAGAGAGGTAGGAGCATTCCTGAGATTGAGCTGGAAAATAGCCTGGGCAACATAATAAGAATCTGTCTCTTAAACAACAAACACACAAACAAACAAACAAATACAAACAAACAACCGAAAAAAACAAATTAAACACTTAAAACAGGGTGGAAATCTTAGCTGAAAGTGTTAAATGAAGTATTTTGCTTTTCTGAACAGGATTAAGGCAGCCATCAGCTGTCTCACTACTGTGTGCATAACAGCCTCTTGGTGCACAAAATGAGGCAGCATCTACCCAGGGATTCAGGCATATGGATATCTGACGAGCCTCAGACACAGGGATGAAGTTATTGCTCTTCTGGGTAAGTTGGACACACTAGTAAGTTTCTACTTCAGCCATGATGCAGCATGTTGTTCTGGGATTAAATTAATTAGTATTTGAGCCTCCTTTCTGTGGCATATTCATCACACAAATAATATCCCATTTTCTAGTCTGAAATTCTTCAGATGATGTTCATTTTTGTCTTTCAAAGACTCTTGTTTGATGCTCCTAGAATAGATTGGAAAATTTATGGTAATTTAGAGGTTAATGTTAATTTAGAAAGAACAACAAATTGTAGGCATTGAAGCGTTCTTGTTAGAATATACCCCACATGCTCTATATTTCATGGCTTCTAATGACTTACACAATCACACTTCACTGCTATAAAATGTTTCACCAAAGATTACTGTGTAGCAGATTACAATAATGGCAAAGCTTGCTAAAAAATTCTTTTAGGATGTTATTGGAAATGACGTGCAAGTATAGTCACTAGAGCACTTAAACGCACTTCCTTTTTTTCCACACTTCAAATGCTGTAAGAACTCTGGTCCTTAGATGAAACACTTTGTTTATCCTTAACCAAAGTATCATTATTTTTCAAATTAAAATAAAATGCTCTTACTAATTGAATGGCAGGAGAAACTGCTGAATCATGAACATTAAATGCATGTAGATATACATTAGAACCCAGACTGGAAAACCATAAAGGAGAGGTTTGTAATTAAGAAGATTATGAATAAAAATGACAGTCCTAAACAAATTCAAGATTATTAAGTCCCTGGAAACCTAAGGTCAGGATTTCCTTGAGATGGCTAATGAGCCTTTCTAAGCCCAAACTCTGGATTCCCTTGCTTGTTATGTTTTTCATTTCCACTTATGCTTTCAAAGTTCCAGACCAATTTCAGGACTTAAGAAGTTAGTGAACCATTTCTGAATGACATTTATCTCTCAAGAAAGATACTTTTAATAAAATGAGTAATATATATGCATAAGTTCAAAAATTGGTATGAAAGAATTAAATGCTGAACATTAATTAATGGCCAAAGACATTGAGTATCTTTGCTTAACCTTCCAGATATAATGACAGCTGTATTATGCATAAAGATTTCTTTAACTACAATGATGATAATCAGAACATATGTGAATTATATATAACATACATACATATATACATATATACATATATACATGCATACATGTATACATACACGGTATATTACATACATATCTGTATCTGAACTCATAACATATCTTAAATAATTCAACTTTTTTATTTTATGTTATGTGTGAACATTTGTGAATGTTATATTTATTAAGGAAATAGATTCAGACTATTATGACTTACTCCAAATTTGATTAAGATTATGTAACCAAGATCTGCTGTATTTTCCCTTGTATTTTTCCTTCATTGAAAGTAGCAGTGCTTATTATTTATAGATAGATATGATGCTTACACCGTAAGGAATTGATTTCCAAGTTTACAGTCTTCTTTCAGCAGGCCTCAAGCTCTGAACACTGCAACAATAAGAGGAATAATACTTAGTAATTTGTGTGCTATTTTCTTCATTAATTAGTATACAAAGGATGAGGAACCTTCAGAACCTTGGTGGCCATAAGTGTGGACAGCATCTGTGTGGGGACCTTTGTAGAGCAAGACAGAAACATCTTGACCTGGGAATTCCAAAGCAAGTCTGATTTCTAGACAGCTGGTATGAACTTTATTAGGAAGAAAAACATTGGTATATGATTTATTAAGCTTATTTTACTATTTGTTAATAACAGATATTACTAGATATTATTTCCTAAGTTACTTATTCAAAAAGGAAGTAGAATAAAATCTGTTATCAATTATCTATCATCTATCTACCTGTCATCTATAAATATATAGATGTATTATCTATCTCATCTATCTTCTATCTATCATATATCATATCCATCTATTTACCATCTATGTATCTATGTATCTATCTATATCAATCTATCATTTATGTATCATCTATCTACCCATCTAATAATTTAAATGATTGAAAAGGAAAATAAAAGAAAATAAAAAAGACTGTGCATTTCAACATTTTTCCATTTAAAACAAATGGACAGTGCTATCCTCTAGCCCTGAGAGATAGTCTAAATGATGCTAGGAGTCGTTAAAAACTGTTATGGCTGAGTAGTCTTACTGACAGTCCTCTAAGGCTGCTTTGTTTTTCCTGGACAATGCCTTTATGGTGGATATAAAACCCAAGGCTAAACCTTCACAATGGCCTGCTTCAGTGCAGGGCACCGGATCAAGATCTGTGGATAACTGAAACAACTTGTGCTTTAATTTCAGCTTTTCCAAAAGCTTTCAAAGTATTCTTATTTTACTAAAATGATATATTCCTTTCTAAAAACTCCTTACTTACTGTAAAAATCACCCTTAATTTTAAGTTAGTTTGTAGAGTCTATAGAAGAGATATTAGTAATTTTAAAATATCTAAGAAAGTAATGAACATGTGACCTTATTCCCAGTCTTATAGGAGAGTGAAAAAGTTTGAGAAGTATTAAACGATACAAATGTTTGATGTCTTAAGAAACTGCAGTACTAAACCATTTCAAAGAAAATGTTCATTTGAATGAATAGCTTCCATGGTAACAGTCTGTTTTCTCTGTATATCATGACTTAGTGTCCTCAAATTAGCATTTTAGAATTTGTGAATATATTTTTATTTGCATTATTGTCATTAAAAGATTTGTTCACCAACTTTTGTGATTCAAGTGGGTTTAATATAAATAAATATAAATAAACCTAATAGATTTCAACTAGGTGGGACATGTACCATCTGGAAACTATTCACCTACAAATTAAGACATAGTGTTCTCAAGACATCTCATCATACTTCAAACAGGTCCAAATCATAGTTTCAATATTTTGTTCATAGGTCTACTTCAGGTTAAGTATTTTTTTTTTCATAATACCTAATTGTCAAGATTTGGTGACCGTAATACAAGTTCTGTAATGTATTGCCTTACAGTGTACATAGTAAAAAACAGGTCATTTTAGAATCTTCATAATGCAGAATAGTTTGAATTTTACTAGCTCAATGTATTCAGAAAAATTTTGTGGCTTATTCTTTGTTGTGTTGCTGATGCAAACTAGTTATATAAATGACCTCAGATGATCCTTGACTTTTGGAGCATCTTTCCGTATCATTCTAAAGAAAACATGCTTCGTGACTAATATAGTTACAATTTACAAAACTGTATTTGATTGCATAACTTATATTAGAAGCTGGATATGGGCATTAGCTGTACTATGAGAAACATTCTTGAATAATGTAATGACTCCTTATCAACCTTTGATTAATTACCCATGAGCATACAAAAGATTAATTATTTATGCCTTTATCTTCTGATATCATGTAAAAGTTACTCCAGTGGAAGTTAAAAAACCAAAAAGTAGATGTCATATTTCCTTCCAAATTTGGCTATACACATACTTTATCTTGATAATATGAATCTGTATTGAGGGTTTGCTAATATATTTATTCTCCTATGCAGTGTTGGTTCACATTACCTGAAACAAGTTGATTTTGAAATATACTAGCAATGTACAGTTGCTGAAGGGAAAAACTCTACTTTTCATCTTCATTAATTTTATTTTTTTAGAACTCAAGTTTTTATTTATTTGTGTGCGCACATATGGTGAAAATGTGGAGACTGGAGGACAACTTCTGAGAATTGCTTTTCTCCTTCCACCATATAAGTTGTAGAAGTCAAGTGCAGGTGGGCAGACCTGGCAGCAAACATCTATTCCTCTGAATCATCTACTAGCGCTATCTTCACTCTTTCATAAGAATTATCTGTGGATATATAAATTCTAATGAACTCACTGCTCACATACAATAAAGACCAGGAGACTTGGTGATCCCTAAGTTGCACATAGTTCTTCATCATCTAACTCGATTATCCTTGAATATTTGTTGTTTCTGAATCAAAATGCTTTTCATGCTTCCTAAAAGTTTTCCACTTTTGTTGGCATTTCTTCTGGGAGGCTATGCTGTTTTGAAGAGTCATGCCAGTTTATATGCAGGTTATAGAATGCCTGACATGAGGTCTTTAATCTCAACTCAGCTACTTTTATCCTACTTATCAGGGGAGTGACATTTGGTAATGCACAAAGTAGGAGGTAACTATGTATTTTCAATCAAGATAAAAACTTTTCTTAAGTGAAGGCAGTATTCGAATGAGATAGTTCTTATCCCAGTGCATGTTTACACATCAACACCTGATTACGCAGAAGCTAATCATGCACATGAATAGTTTTTTTTTCTTTTCAGGATGTGAATTACAATTCATATATATGTTTGTTTCAAATTTACTTTATATTTCTCACTTGAAAATGAACCCTGAAAGTGTACACATTCTAGAAGAAATGAGTTCATCACCTCATTCCTATCTCACAAAACACTTTGTCTTCAATATATGTTTCAGTGTAAAACAAATCTCAATGAATTTTGTGAATATTCTTTGGTAAGAAAGTTTCCCATGACTCTTGATCAAATGAAATAATAAATATGAAAGTCATTGTATATGTTAACCTACAAATAAAACTATGGAGTTGTATTAGCTTTTCCTAGTGGTCCAACTTAATTTGAAATGAAGGTCATTTAGTCATTAGGTATTTTGTATTTGAAATTAGAATTATATAGTATAATACAAAAACATTCAAATTTTCAAACACAGCTCTCTGTTTTATCCTTCATAACCTTTTGTGTGTTTGCTTGTATAAATGTTTGTCCACGTTTGTGGCACATATGTGTGGAAGCCTGAGGTCCAGGCTGGATGTTTTCTTTAATAAGTCTTTTCTATACTTTTTAAGACAGGGTTTCTTACTAAACTTAGGACTTAATTGTTTGTCAAGACTTTCAATTATACCCTTGGGGATTCTCCTGCCTAAGTATCTCTCATTTTATGGGTGCAGATATGCACTACTGTGCCTACTTTTTTATGGGACTAGTGGATATCCAAATGCAAGTGCAGTGTAGCAAGCCCTTTAGTGATTGAATCATCTACCCCTGATTACTTTTTAAAATATTTCATGTTTGTCATTGAACTACTTTCAAAATTTGAAAGGAGGAATTGATTTAGAAAACCACTTTAATATTAAAATTTGCTTTATGACTTTAAGAAGAAAATACACTGTAATTAGACTTAAGGATATTTAATAAATATTAAATTTCGAGTCAAAAACGATGTTTTTAATGATCTTTTCACTCACTGACTGTAGTAAAAACTACCTATTTGGATGAAACATTGTGAAATTGATTCCATTACTGGTGGTAAAAAAATAAAAATAAAAAAAGGATAAACTTTTACCATATGTGACCTTCCAATAGTGTTGGTTCTTGATTAAAGACTCACATGACTGGGGACTGGTCCATACATGCTCTTGTAGAGAACCTAACAAATATTTATTGTTTCTTCGTGCTTATTATATAAAAACATCTCTCTTTTATTAAGCCCCTCAATGCACATATACATATATACTTTATATAAAATTTGTAAATAATATTAAATACACTTCATATTTCAGTGAGTAGAATGTTCATTTTATATTTCAAGGACCGAATGATACATTAAAGATATTATTTAGCCGGGCGGTGGTGGCGCATGCCTTTAATCCCAGCACTTGGGAGGCAGAGGCAGGCAGATTTCTGAGTTCCAGGCCTGGTCTACAGAATGAGTCCAGGACAGCCAGGGCTACACAGAGAAACCCTGTCTCGAAACTCCAAAAAAAAAAAAAAGAAAAAAGATATTATTTAACTCAAATTACTAGAGAATTGATTAGGTGTTACATTTGGATGGAATCAGAGTGCGAAGGAGAGATACATATGAGCAACCAGGAACGTTGAGGGGAATTTCTGAAATGGATTTATCTTCTACAAGGAAATATAAATGTATGAAATCTTGTTTTTTCATGGTAGAAATTAATTTTCCTCTAGTAACACCAAATTCATTTATATATCTATGAATGAGATCTTTGCATTATTTACATGTTGCATTAATATCACACTGTGTAGCTTCTGCACAGTATATGGAATTAAAAACCCAGGACTTTTTACAAGCTAAAAATGTGGTTATATAAACACAATTAGAAAGAAATATAATGCCATGCCATTTTCAAGAAATGTATGGAACTGGAGATCATCCATGTTAAACAATGCAGAAATACAGACACAGAAATGCAAGTATCTCTTTTTACCGATACATGGAAACTAGGTTGAAAAAAGACGGAAATATTAGGGGCCTATTAGGAAGGAAAAATGGGACTGGGTAAAGAAAGTTACTAAGCAGAGGGATGTGGTCAAGATATGTTATATGCATGTGTCATCATGCTCTAATGAAACGTATTATTATGGTAGATTCGATAAATCCTATCAAAATAAGCCACCACATGACTCATTGGCGCCACATGAAAGCAGAAACAAAATATGGCTCAAAGCAGGGATGCAAGGTATTTTAAAGTGTCCTTAAGTGCCAAATGGCTAGCTTTGTCTAGTTTTGTTTATGTAAGTGATTTCCATTCCTGGATGGTGAGACCTCTGAAATGCTGCCAAGAAAGAACTTTACCTCTAATGGAGCACCTCACAGAATGAGCTATAACCTTTTCTCCTGCTTGAGTTCATTCTCAGTAAATGTTATCTGGAGGTTAATATATAATCAGCGATGCTCTTTTCAAATAGCTTTTTGTTCAAAATTTTAAACATTTTTTGTCTAGAATATTTTGCAGTTGTATTCTGAGGAAACTGAACATTATAACATATATAATTTTCTTGATTTTAAAATACCAGGGTTTAAAAAATTAAGTACACACAATCCTAGAACAATTGGATGGATTTATAGTATAAAACTTTATCTTTTAGCTATTTCTATTCCACCTTATACCTACACCTTGGATAAATATTAAAAATAATGATTGGAAATGATGTTGTTATTAAGAAAATATAAGTAAATACACATTCACAAAATATACACACAGACACACTCATGTACACAAGTGCTCAAACATATGCAAACATGCTTACACCTGCACAAACGCATACAACTATATGCTACAATTTTAGATTGAGTTTAACTCTAGTATTGCATTCATTAATCTTCATACTAATGCCACAGCCCTTAACAGAGTAGGCGCATTGCCTTAAAATGTATTTTTTCTGTATTTTGTTCAGTTTTATTTTCAAAGTAAATATGCTGAAGTGAAAATCAAACTGTAGTTTTCAGTGAGATAAGGCCAAGACACTGTTGAATTGTTCATATGTAATAAAGAGTGAGAACCTTTTTGAAAAAAGGTTTTATGAAGCTAAAAGCATAAAAACAACAAGATTATTTTAGATTCTTGGGGGAAAAAAAAAACCCTCTTGTTTATAAGAAGTCTTGGGAGAATGAGATTTTCAGAGAGCGATCATTTTTGTGTCGTGAATAATCACACAATCCAAATACACCCTGAACCAAAATATCTCAGATGACTAAGAGCTATACTGGGTTATATGATGATGCAACCTACTTAATTTGCATGTAATTTTTCATCTAATCAAATGTTTAAGTGAATCTAATTTTTCCGCACTTCTTTGATTCCCACCTCACCCCCACTGCTGTGAGTTTGTAATCTCTCAGCTCTCTTCTGCTGCTGTCTAGCCTTTTACTCCTCGTGTGCTGGAACTTTTGTTTTTCTGTGATTCCCTCTTACCTACACACTCTGTGGCTCATGAGTCTCCAACCACCACCCTCTTAGTTCTCTCTCTCTCCTTCAAAATCTCATCACTACTTTAAATGATTTCAGTCTATTTGACAATAGGGCCTTAGCATTTTGGCTCTATATAAATCTGTTACCTCTTTTCTGCCAGTCTCCTTGTCATGTTGTAGATCTAATTCTTCTGAAGAATTTCTGTGATGTTATCTGCAAACCTCAGCTCATGCCCACACAGCCCATACTCCTCAGATTGAAACTGAAATTCCAAGTTGTTTGGTCATTGTAAGAAACACAAAACTGACAAGTCTCACATAATTCAGAATAGCATTTTTTCCCTTATTTTCTCCCTGGCATGCTTGCTTCTTTTTCTCATCACTTTTACCCTGAGGCTACATCATGTTCAATTCATAGGTTATTTTTTTGCAACATCTGTGTATTTCTGTGTGTATCTTCTATTATCATCTATCTATCTACCTATCTACATATCTATCTATCTATCTATCTATCTATCTATCTATCTATCTATCTATCTATCATATCTATGTTTGGGAAAACATTCTATTTGTAAATTCTAATTCCTAGGTTAAAAAATCCAAAAATTATCAAACATATTATAATTATGCACACTCATAATTGCATTTACAAACCCACAAACAGAAAACAATGGTATGCTTTTTTTAGTTCTGTTTATACCATCTGAGAGTACATGCAAGCTCTGTGATACAAGGCCTTGCTGTCTATGCAGTACTGACCCTTCCACATTAACAGTCCTTCATCAGATTCATATAATATGATTATGCAATTTTTACTAATTAATTACCATATTTATTTACATCCCTAATGCTGCCCTCCTCCTAATACATCTTGCAGAGTTCTTCCCCAAACCCCCTCCCCTTTACCTCGGATAGGGTGCCACCTGGGTATCCCCTACCCTGCAGCATCAAGTCTCTACAGGATTAGGATATCTTATCCTACTGAGGCCAGACAAGGCAGTTATCTTCTAAATATATTCAGGGGTCTTGGACCAGCTCTTCTATACTCTTTGGTTGGTAGCTCAGTCTCTGGGAGCTCCCAGGGTTGGCTGACATTATTGGTCTTTCTGTGGAGTTCCCTTCCCCTCAGTTCCTTCAATCCTTACCTCAATTCTTACATAGGGATCCCAGAACTTAAGCTTGGCAGTGGGTATCTGCATCTATCTCAATCAACTGCTGAGTAGAGCCTCTCAGAGGACAGTCAAGTTAGGATCATTTCTTCAAGCACAACATAGCATCAGAAGTAGTGTCAGGGATTGTGTCAGCCCAGGGGATGGATCCTAAGTTGGATCAGTCATTGATTGGCCATTACTTCAGTGTCTGCTCTATTTTTAGCCCTGCATTTCTTTTAGACAGAAGCAATTTGGGGTCAAAAATTGTGTAGGTGGGTTGATGTCCTCTTCCTTCCACTGAGGGTCCTGTCTGATTCCTGGAGCTGGTCTCTTTACGATCCACATACCCACTGTTAGCCATTTTGGCTAAGGTCATCAACATGGAGCCCTGGGATCCTCCTTATCCCAGGTCTCTGGAACTCCCTAGGGATCACCCCACCCCATCCTCTGCATATTTTTATTCATTCTCCTGGCCCTGTGGGTCTCTCTTCTCTCTCTCCCCATACCTCATCTGCCCCCATTTCCTTTTTCCTCCCCTCTCTCTCCCTCTGCCTTCCATGATGATTTTGTTCCCCCTTCTAGGTGGGATGAAAGCATCCTGACTTGGAATTTCTTTCTTGTTTCTCTTAAAAATTTTGTTGAAATTTTAATGGAAATTGCATTGAATCTGTAGATTGCTTATGGTAAGTTGGCCATTTTCACTGCTAATCCTACTTATCTAGGAGCATGGAAGATTTTTCCATCATCTGTGTCTTCTTTGATTTCTTTCTTCGGGGACTTGAACTCTAGTTATACAGAGCTTTCACTTGCTTGTTTAGAGTTATACCAAGATATTTATTTGTGGTTATTGTGAAGAGGGATGTTCCCCTAATTTTTTCTTAGCCTATGTATCATTTGTACAAAGGATGTCAACTGATTTCTTTGAACTAATTTTATATCTACCACTTTCCTGAAGTTGTTTGTCAGCTGTAGGAGTTCTCTGGCAGAAAACTTGCTGTCGCTTAAATATACTATCATATCATTGACAAAGAGTGATAGCTTGACTCATTTCCAATTTATATTACCTTGATCTCCTTTTCTTGTCTTATTGCTCTTGCAAGATCTCAAAGTACTATATTGAATAGATAGGGAACAAGGCTTGTCTTATCCCTGATTTAGTAAGATTGCTTCAAGTTTTTCTCCATTTAATTTAATGTTAACTAATGCTTTGCTGTATATTGCTTTCATTATGTTAAGGTATGTGCCTTGAATTCCTGATTTCTCCAAGACTTTTAATGTGTTGTATTCTGTCAAAGGCCTTTTTAGCATTTACTGAGATGATCATGTGACTTTTTTCTTTCAGTTTGTTTATATAGTGAATTATGTTGATGGAATTTCATATATTGAACTGTCCCTGCATCCCTGGGATGAAGCCTACTTGATCATGGTGAATAATGTTTTTGATATGTCTTCGACTTGGTTTGCAAGAATTTGATTATTTTTGCTTAGATGCTCATACACAAAACTGGTCTAAAATACTCTATCTTTGTTCATTCTTGTGGTTTAAGTGTCAGAGTAACTGTGGCTTCATTGAATGAATTATGTAATGCTCCTTCTGTCTCTAATTTGTGGAATAATTTGAGAAATATTGGTATTAGCTCTTCTTTGAATGTCTTGAGAATTATGCACTAAAATCATGTGGCCCTGGAATTTTTTTTATTTTTTATTTATTTATTTTTTTGGGGGGAGGGTTGGGAAGTTTTTCATTGCTGCTTCTATTTCCTTAGGGGTTATGGGAGTATTTAGATAGTTTATCTGATTTTTATTTAACTTTGGTACATAGTATCTCTCTAGAAAGTCATCTATTTCCTTTAGATTTTTTAGTTTTGTTGAGTATAAGCTTTTGAAATAAGACTTGATGATTTGTTTTTAATTTCCTAACTTTCTGCTGTTATATCTCTGCTTTCATTCTGATTTTGTTAATTTAAATACTATCTCTATGTCTTTAATTAGTTTGGCTAATGGTTTTTCTATCTTGCTGATTTTCTCAAAGCATCAACATTTGGTTTTGTTGATTCTTTGTATTGTTTCTTTGTATACATTTGGTTGATTTCAAACCTGAGTTTGACTATTTCCTGCCTCCTCTTGGGTTTGATTGCTTTGTTTTGAACTAGGTTTTCAGGTGTGGTGTAAAGTTCTAGTATGAGATCTCTCCAATTTCTCTTATGAAAGGTACTCAGTGGCTATAAATTTTCCTCTTAACACTGGTTTCATTGTGTCTCATAAGTTTGGATATGTTTTATCCCACATTCAATAAATTCTAGAAAATCTTTAATTTCTTTCTTTATTTTTTCACTGACAAAGTTATCATTGAGTAGAAAGTTGTTCAGGTTCCATGTATATATGGGCTTTCTGTTATTTTGCTGCTGAAGTCCAGCCTTAACACCTGGCGATCTGTTAGAATGCAAGGGGTTATTTCAATCTTCCTGTATCTGCTGATACTTGTTTTGCATCCATTTTGGAGAAGTTTCTATGAGGTGCTTACAAGAAGGTATATTCTTTTGTTTTGGGAGTGAAATGTTCTGTAGTTATTTGTTAAGTCCATTTCGTTCAGATCTTCTGTTAATTTCTGAAGTTTAGTCTTCTGTTTAATTTCTGTTTCTATCACCTGCCAATTTGAAATCTCTCACTATTATTTTGTGGGTTTCAATGTGTGTTTTGACTTTTAACAAAGTTCTTTACAATGTGAGTCCCCTTGTATTTGGGACATAGATGTTCAGACTTCATGTGGTGAATATTTCCTTTGATAAGCATGAAGTGTCTTTTCCCATCTCTTTTGAAAGTATATTTTATTATATATTAGAATGGCTCCTCCAGCTTGTTTCTTTGGACTGTTTGTCTGGAAAACCTTTTTGTAGCCCTTTATTCTGAGTTAGTGTCTGCCTTTGTTGCCATGTATCTTGTCTGTAGCATAATGATGGATTCTGTTTATTATCTAGTCTGTTAGTCTGTGTCATTTTATTTGTAAAGTGAGTTCATTGATGTTGATAAATATTAATGATCAATGATTGTTGCTTTTTGTTTTTGTTTTAGAAGGTGGACTGTGTATGTGTGTGTGTGTATTATGTGTGTGTGAGAAAGATTTTCCTTTGGGTTTGTTGTGAGATGACTAATTTCTTGTGTGTTCTTGGGTGTAGTTACCTGCGTTGTGTTGGAATTTTCCTTCTAATATTCTCTGTAGGACTGGATTAGTAGATAGATATTGTTTAAATTTGGTTTGTTATGGAATATATTAGTTTCTCCATCTATGGTGATTGAGAGCTTTGCTGGTTATAGTATTCTGGGCAGGCATCTGTCATCTCTTAGGGTCTGGAAAACATCTGTCCAGGATCTTCTGGCTTTTAGAGTCTTTGTTGAAAAGTCAGGCATATCTTCCACTTGCAAGTATACTCAGAAAAATACAGCAACTTATTAAGTTTATATGTAAATAATAAGTAAAATAAATCCCCACCTTGATTTGCACTAAGCTTTTATTAGCACCAAATTAGGATCAGTTTCCCAGTAAAATTCCAGTTGATAGTACTGTGATCTTAAAATTGCCTTTAGGTTAATAAATCATGATAGGAAAAATCACACTGAATTGTAGTTGTTTCCTCAGTAAGCATTCCTTGGCAATTATTAAGAATTATTCTCATAAGAGCAGAGTAAATAATGACTTATTTTTTTAACATCTAATCTCATCACTTTTCTTGTCCTCTTTCTTGCCTCCAACAGATATCCATCCTATACATCATTGTTTAATTTTTTTCTCAGTAACCAGATATAGATTCCCTAGAGGACAAAAGTGTTTAAGACAAAATGAAACAAATTACTCATGAACAAATCTATACGATTGGTGTTAGAAACCTCTCAATGATTTATTGGACATGGATGCCTCAGTTGGCCCCACCAAGAATATCTGCTTTTCCCTTTCCTCTTGGTTGCCTACTAAAATTACTTAATAAGACCCTATTTCAGAAGATAACACGTACCTTGATTGATACATATAAAGAAATAAAGCTAGAACTGAAAACCTTCTTCTTGATAACAATCTTTCGTAGTGTTAGTGAAGGTCTGGACCCTGGGCAAGAAAAGGCATCAACATTCTTACTCAGCTATGAACAATACCAAACCCACCCTCCAGATGGTCAAGATGTGCCCAAAGCTACAGTAGTGCCATGTCTGTCAGGAGACAACTAACTACTCTCAGAATGTAGTCTCCTTTTGAGGAGGTAATTAATGCTTGGTACTATAAACCTAGTTCTAAAATAGTATATGGCTTGGGTATCCTCCCCCAGCCCAGGTTCTAGGGAGGAAATTGCTACTATTTAGCTAAACCGTGATGAAGAGGAGGATTATTTGGGTTGGAAGAGAGATGAGAGGTCAGAAATAATCATAATGTATTATATACATGTATAAAATCATCAAAGAAAACAAAAAATCGGCCTATTTGAAGCATATGTAAGGACCATTTTATCTATGTAGTGTCTAACTTTATTTCTAACTATGATCAATTTGGCCATATATTAAGCAGCTCTTGTTACAAAGGATATTTTTATTAATCAAGAAATTATCTTTCTTTTTACTAAATACACATGCACTGTGCTCCTGAAGACATTCTATGTACTATGGCTATAGCTATAAATTCTTGAAATAATAAAATAAACACATGCTCATAAAAAAAAGAAAAGTCAGGCATAATTCTGATAGGTCTTCCCTTATATGTTACTTGGCCCTTTTCCCTTCAGCTTTTAATAATTTTTCTTTTTTTCTGTACATTTAGTGTTTTGGTTATTATGTGGCAGAAAGATTTTCTTTTCTGGTTCAGTTTTTGGTGTTTTGTATGCTTCTTGTACATTTATGGCCTTCTCTTTCTTCAGGTTATGGAAGTTTTCTTCTATGGTTTTGTCCAAGAAGATTTCTGGCATTTTGAACTGGGAATCTTCTCCCTGTTCTATTCCTATTATTCTTAGGTTTGGTCTTTTCATTGTGTCTTGAATTTCCTGGATGTTTTGGGTTAGGAACTTTATACACTTGGTAATTTCTTTGACTGATATTTCAATTTCTGCTATAGTATCTTTTATGTCTGAGATTCTCTCTTCTGTCTTTTGTATTCTGTTGGTAATGCTTCTATCTGTAACTCCTGTTCTCTTTCCTAGGTTTTCCATATCTGGAGTCGCCCGTTTTTGTGTTTTCTTTATAGTTTCTATTTTAGCTATTAGTTTTTGAACTGTTTTGTTCATTACCTTCACCTCTTTGATTGTATTTTCTTGTATTTCTTTAAGATATCTATTTGTTTCTTCTTTAAGGGTTGCTATCTGTCTGATGTGTTTTCCTGTATTTCTTCAATGAAATTAAGAATATATATCATCTTTAAAGGCCTTTATCATTTTCGTGAGATGGGATTTAAGGTTATAATCTTAAGCGAGGTGGGTTCTGATGGTGCCATATTGCATTGGTTTCTGTTGTTTATATTCTTGTGCTTGCCTTTCACCATTTTGTTGTGTCTGGTGTTAGCTAGCCTGGGTTTCCCTGATTTGAGCAATCCCAGGTGGCAGGTGGAGCTGTGTGTCCCATGTTAAAGAAAGCCTCCTGAGAAACAGGCAGAGTTTTTTTTTTTTTTTTTTTTTTTTTTTTTTTTTTTTTTTTTTTTTTTTTTTTTTTCTGTTTTGAGCAAGTCCCCCTGTATCCGTGGTTAGAGCAGCCCTCTTGAGAGACAGGCAAGGCTGTGGGGCTGGGGTGGGGGCTGAGCAGTCCAAAGTGCTGCAAGTGCAATCGAGGTATGGATTGCTGATCACCAATTTTTAGCAGTGTCATTTTTTGAGAATATCAGTGTGATCAACATTTCCTATGCTGAGGTAGACAACATTTGCCTTTTATTTGTTTTATTTCATACAAACATTGAAATTCGGAGCTTTCTCAAAATTTCAAAATACAAACAATCTTCAAAATACCAGAAAAATACCACTGAACAGGGAGTCAAACCACTTAGAAGAGCAGATCACTTTGTATTAATTTCATTCTGCTGCTGAAAGCAATTAGCACAAACCAGTTGAGAAGGTATTAGTAATTGGTAATGGTTGAGAATGTTTTCTTTAAGGCTGTGGCCCATGGAAGGAGACCATGCTCCAGAGGCTGGCCACACATCTAAGAGTATATGCACAGCACAAATTGGACTTAATGAGTTTATAACAACAACAACAAAGGGAAACAGTGTTTGCTGGATCAAGAAGAGCGCTTTACCTGTGAGAAATTTTGGTAGGAGGATGAATATGACCAAAATACATTGTACAGAATTCTCAAAGTAAGAAAAAAGGTAAATACATGTTTAGAAAAAAATCATATCAAAATATGTGCAAGGTAAGTCTGAGGGGCATCAGCAAACATAAAAAAAATATGAAAAATGAAAGGAAACAGTCCTCAATGTGTGGAAAGCTTTATTACTCAAAATACTTCATCTTGTGGCCCCATTCTTCAACTGAGATGGTCCTGTGTTTAGCAATTTCACAAACACTTTTGCTTTGAAAGTAGAGTTACAGCAATAGAGAAGGTCACAGCTGAAAATCACCTTCAATATTTCCTGGACTAACCTCGCTGTCCATGAACTGAATTGCAGACCACATTTCTCAAAAATTTAAGAAATGCTGTACAGTTACTTGTTGCCAAAGGTAGAATTTAACCTAAAGTGTCCTGATTTAAAGTTCATTATTCTCCCACATTCACCTCCCAAGGTTCTTTTTTTTAATCCTGGTAGAAAATAATATTTCCTTTCCTTAGGAAATACAGTTTTTTCCTATTATAAAAGATTTCTCTGTCACCTTTTTTCCAAATGTGTTGTTGAACAGCCATCTTTTTTCTTGTACAGGGCAGCTACTACTAGGCTTAGGCTCAATTACATGGCACAATCTTGATATTTTGTAACTTATCTCCTGTAAATCTAGCATTCTAAGGCCTGGAACATGCTCAAACATTTATGCTACTGCCTTTGCTTCTCAGGAGAAACATGTTATAAGACCTTTTCATAGAAATGGTAAATTTTCATTTGTTGCATATGCAAACACAAACTCATGAGTAGTCTACCCTAAGTTGGAACCAAGGGTTGCTGGGGCTCTCCTTGTACTTCTACTTATGGGCTTTGTGATTTTCTTAATGTTTCAGGCCCTTGCCATTAGTATTTTCACTTGAGAAATAACAGCACCATTCTTCTTGACTCATGGGTCTGTGTGAAAATAAAATATAATAAAAAATGAAAAAAGTCCTTTAAAAAAGTTTACAGCTTACATTATCACTAATTGGCTTTTTGTTTGTTTCTGTGATAAAGATGAGTCCTGGAGCTGTGCACATGGCAGGCAAGCGATCTATTATTGAGTTGAACTCAGCTCATTCACACCTAATAAATGGCAAACAAGACAAGCATCATGGAATTCATATTTGAAATGATACTGTCTATTATATAAATGGCATGCTGGAACCTGCTTGGCAGTCAGACCCCTGAAAACCTATACCTTTAAATAACCTAGTAAGATAAAGACCCATGTGTGTGCTTCTCTGTGCAGAATTAAATGTTGCGAATTCAAAGCATTATTTTAAAATAACTTGACAGCACCATTATGATACAGGTACAGTTATTACGCATATTTTCAAGAGGATGGACTTAGGCAGTATGACTTTATAGACTTAAGCATACTTTGCTATCTTCCTAGTCCTTCCTGATCCTGTATTGAAATAACAAATAGAACTTATATCACAACTAATTACTGCATATACTACCAAGAAAGAGAAGTAAGTGTCCGGAGTTGCTTTCACCCTTCGATTTTTATGAGAGTGTTATTTCGATATTATATTCAACATTTTTTTTTTTATTTCAAGACATAGAACGGAATTAGCCTAGATGCCCACCAATAGATATAGTGGATAATGAAACTGTAGTGCCTATATCCAGTGGAATTTCATTCAACTGCAAAGAATAATGACAGTTGCAGGAAAATAGATGGTATTGAAAAATTCCTATGTTAAGTAAGGGAACCTGAGCTAAGAAAAACAAATACAGTATATTTATTCCTATACATGTCTCCTAGCTTCTAACTGTTGAATACACATGTCCAGATGGAGTAAATATAGTTAACGACCAGGACACTTGAAGTGGTCCCACACAGATACAAAAGAATGGTAGCTTTAAGGGAGAAGGGTGGGAAGGCAGTAGAACAAAATCAAAGGGGTGGCAAAAGGGGTACAACATGGAAGAGAGGAGCAGGTAATAGGAAGATGAGGGTATATGAGTCAATCAAAATCAAAGATCGATGGAAGCTCATATGAAAAATCTGTTACTGTGTAAGTTAATTTAAAAAGGAATTTAAAATAATTGTTGCATAAATACTATACAAGAGATCAGTAGAAACATAAATTGCAATGATTTGAAATCAAAATGAAGAGCAAAGCAGGAAAACAAATGAGAGAAGAAATAATGTTTTTCAACTGTTTTAGGCTCTGATCAACCTACCATTTCCTGTGTTTAACTTTTAATTAGAGCTTAAATATAGCATAGCATATTGGTTATCCAATTCTAATTTTTGCCATTCATAAATAGAATTAAGTTCATTAATTAGACAGTTTGTAAAAATAATAGATACTAGAAATCAGAACAACATTTAAAACAAAATGAAATAGAAAGTGTGAAGACTATAATGCTACTGGACAAATCTACACTAAATATCAGTTCATAGAACTCCCAGGATGCTTAGCTCCTCCCACACAGCAAGAAATGGAGAATTGGCTAATGTCTTTCTCCCATGAGTAGAGTCATCTTCTGTCACATTTGTGGTATGAGATTTTGATATTTTAAGACTAATAGCCACAGAAGGACTTGACATTTTACACAAGCCTCTTTTTCTGAAACTGAGGTGAGGTTTCATTGAATTTTTCTCAATTACATTTTTGGTGTATTTTGTAAATTTTCTAGAGAGGTATAAATAAATTTCCAGGTGTAAAAAAATTCTGAAAAACTATTTGGTTTGAAAAATAGACAGAGAACTTAGAGAATGAAGGAGAATGATGTGTTCAAATTCCACAATTAGAAGTGAATAAAAATTATAATAAAATCACTGTCTCAGTGCAATTATATTATTTAAAGTTATGGTCTAAAAACACATTTAATACATGGCTGTGATGGTTTGCTTTCTCATCTTGATGCATTCTGAAACCTGGAATCATGTAGGAAGATCATGTAACAATGAGAAATTATTAACTTTGCACTGCCCTGTGGTCATGTCTGTGGGGACTTGTCCTTTTAGCCGATGTGGGAAGATCCTGCCCGCCATTCCCTTTTTGGGGAGCTCTGAAATGTATAAAAGGAGAGAAAGCAAGGTGATCTAGCACATAAGCATTCATGAACTCATTTTCTCTGCTCTTGACTATGGTGTGATCTGATTAGATGTTCTAAATTCCTTCTGCCTTGACTTCCTTGTAATGGTCAATGGACTATATAATTGTGAGCTAAAATAAAGCTTTTCTCCCCTAAGTCACCTTTTCTTAGAAATGAAACTAGGACAATGGCTAATAAGCTAAAAGAACAAAAATATTTTCTGGTATGAAGCAAAGTACGAATGAAAAGGAAGAAAGGACATAAGTTCTCATTAGAGCCTTATGTGATAGTTACATATTTTAAACTACATTTATGTGTATCTAAAATAGTCCCAAAAATCTAATAGATAGACACTTGCACATATTGCGTAAACATAACATTTCCTATTTTCCACCTCTGAATGATTGTATAGATTCTAATTAAATAACATATCAGGTATACTGTAAATCCTATCTACCTTTCTGCCTTATGAATAATTAAAAATACTTTATCCTGGTTGAAAAATGAAAACAATATTAGAGCAAATCTAGGCTAAGAACCAAGAGAGTGTTTGATTCTCCATCTCTGATTCTCCGTCGTATCATACTGCATCAGTTCAAGCTGAACACTGGATACAGAGACAGTAACCAGAAAAATGTATTCACTTAGTACATTTCAGCTACCTGTGCCAAAGATTGATTAAAATAACTGTAGAATCTCTGAGTTAGTGATGGCTTTTGATTGCAGGGACTTGCCACCAGCTGTACCCTGAGTGTGAAGACCAGTGGCCAGCTCTGCAGGAGCTCTAACCCACTGATGAGTATGCTTCTATAATCTCAGCACTTCCGTCATTTCCCCACCTCAGCAGCTAGAAGTTGGCAGAATGTGGATGTGATATCCAACTGTTAATATACACGACATGAAGCATTTGCTAAAAATTATTTGGTATCCTAGGGCTCCACTTTCACTTTATATTTCATGAAAAGGGAATAAGAAATAATTCTTTTGTATTTGAATTTGACAGCTGAAGGTCACATTTCAACTCTTAATTTTAGTTGAGAAGTACCAAATATTTGAAAACTAATAAAGAAGCAGGAAAATTAAGCAAAGGTCAAGACAGTCTTCTTTAAGTATTAACTAGCCATATAAAGAAATAAGTAGAAAAGATAGGTGAGCAGCAACTGAAGGTTTTTGAAGGTAAGAGAGCTTACTACAACTTCACTATATTTCCTGAAGTAGAAAAATAAGTGTTTGTCATTACAGTTCCCCCGGTGGGGATGCTATGGGGAAAACAAGATGAAGAAAGAAAGATAACAAGAGAAGCATCATGACTGGGGTAAAAAGGAAATGTTTTAATATCAGAAGCCAAAGAATTCATCCTGTAAAAGAGCTGATGAATGTCTGCATTGTTTATGTCAATATGAAGTCTTTGAAGTATTCTACATGTTCATGAGGCAGAGCATCAATTTAGACTTTAATACTTAAATTAAATGATACGGATAGGCAGCTGACGGCTTGCCTATTTTGTGCAAGTCTAATTTCTAGGGTAGTGATGCAATCTGTCATCTTTCTGCACTATTAAACATCATGACATCCTTTCATGGAAATGAACACTTACATACTGAACCATCTAAAACACAAGTTCATGTTCAGTCAACTTTGTGAGAGCAATCACTTCAAACTCACATTGTTTTGCTCACTACAATTTATATGGCATTTTGATAAATATTAAGCGAAAAAGTTTTGTGGGTGGGGACAGGGAGTAGAGAAGGGAGGGGAAACTGTAGTCAGGATGTAAGGTATGCAAGAAGAATAGATTTTAAAAAATTCTTTTTGATTATATAAAAATAGAATAAACTGCTCGTGGTTAATGTCTAACATGATTTCCAAATTTAAAAATACTATGTTTGCATAATAATGCTGTACAATTTTAATCATACACAGTTTAAAAATAAAAACTCTTTGAGAAATTATAATTTATAAGTATTTATGCTTGTATACACACACACACACACACACACACACACACACACACACACCACACAATGTAGTGTTCTCTATGTAAATCCATAGCATTCTTCAAGGAAAAAGTTCTTGTACCTATGGAGTAACCCTTTTCAGTTAATGTCCTATTGATATGTTCCAATATTAATCTTTAATGTAGAAAAACAAGGTGTCAAAGTCCAAGTGCCAAAGAGCTTCACAAATCTCCCCTGAACAGGTTCACCCTAACACTGGAATATTTTTACCAAATATTAACATCCAAGTTAATTTATTTTCATATATGTCCTATTGTATTGATGTGTTAATTTATTTCACTATAGTTAATATATTCCTTATGTGACATAATTATTCAGTTTCATATATGTGTGTTGAAAATTTTAAGAAGCTGGCCACTGGGAGATTGAGCATGCTTTAATGAGTATATGGGCAACACAACTTGAACTTCATGTATATTTTATCTTTAGGGGTTGAGGTTGTAAGAGTGGGAGGGTAGAGTGGGAGAAATGGGAAATAAATAAGACTGGCATACATTGTATGAAATTTCTAAACAATTACTAGAAAAATTGTGTTGAGGGAAAAGAAGGAAGTTTTAAAATTCTCATGTGCTACATACATCAGCATTCATGTCCTTGTTCTCTCTATATATCTATATCCCTCCCCCTCTCACAAACATATGCACATACACATACACACATGCACACACTCACATGACAGAAAACATTATACTACACATTAAGATGTTCAAGATTCAGCTGTACCACTCTCAGGCATATACTCAAAGGACTGTACATAGTACTACAGACACACTTGCTCAACTGTCTTCATTGCTGCCTTATTCCTAATAGCCAGAAACTGGAACCATCCTAGATGTCTATCAACTAAAAAATTAACAGTGAAATTGTGTTTCATTTACCCAGTGAAATATTATTCAGCTGTTAATAAATTGAATTATAAAATTTGAGTATAAATAAATGGAACTTTTACAGAAAAAAGTCATCTGAGTGAAGAACTCAAATTCAAAAACATAAATGCTATATAATTATTTTATTTGTAGATATTAGATTTCTTACGCCTTCAGCATACATGCTATAATTTCTATAACCATATAAATCATGTAAGAGGCTGTGGAGGAAGAGAGGCTCTCCCTTGGAAGAGGAAATAGAATATATTGTTATGGAACAGACCAGGGCAGTACAGTGAGAACTGAAGTAAGTGATTAAATGGGAAAGGAGAATGGGTAACAGACAGAATACAGGAAAGAACAGATAACAGTAAGGGTCACAGGAAAGCCTACTACTCTAGAAGCTTTCTAGAATATATACATACACAAAAGAAATTACCTTAGTTTGGTTTTATTGCTGTGAAGAGACATCATGATCATGCCAACTCTTATAAAAGAAAAGATTTATTTGGGGCTTGCTTACAGTTTAGAGGTTTAATCTGTTATCATCAGGGCAGGAAGCATGGTAACCTGCAGCCTGATATGGTGCTGGAGAGGTAATCAAGAATTCTATATTTGGAAGGGAAAAAGAATGACATTGGGTCTGGCTTGAGCATCAGGAACCTCAAATATACATTTCCTAATAGTGTCACTCTCTATGAGTCATTTTCATTCAAACGGCCATAGGAGTCTAAATGTGTCAGCTATTAATGTGGGATACAAAGTTCTGAACATGTAATTTTGGTGGGGGAGGGTCTTACGCCGCACCCTTTGCTCCTTAATAACTGCAGGGCATTTTTATTCTCTGTTCCATCCTGCTTTAGCTCCCAAATAAAGACATGGAGACCTGACAGTTATTAACAGGCTGCAAGCACTAAGCTGGGCAGGTTAGCTATTCTAACCCAACTAGGCTACTAATACACAGCCATGTGGCTCTTTACCTGTAAATGAAGTCTTGTCTGGCTCACTCTGGTCCATGTCTTTCCTTATGGCTGCTCTTTTATCACTACCTCACTACGAATCATCCTGTTCTTTCTTTCTGGTTTCTCCACACCTTCTCGTCCCAGTGGTCCTTCTCTTCTCCTCTCTTCCTGGTGTCCCTTTCTCTCTCTGGGCTATTTCTGGAACACCCTGACTAGGATTGGAAGTTCTGTCCTATTCTCTTCTGCCAAGCTAATTGGCTAATCAGCTCTTCATTAACCAATTAGTAGTGATGGAAAACTATGTTTTACATAGCATGAAGACTGGAGATGCTTGACCATGCCAACATCTGTATTACAACCAGATCTATGAGCATAGCAATCATCAGCATCTGAATACACAGTATACAAAAATATCCCCCAACAAAGTCCCAGCTAGACCATTTTTTGACAGAAAGTGAAACTTCCAGTTCCATGAATGGCCTACATCTTGTTGAAATGTTGGGAAAGTAGACCTTGTGATAAACTCCAAACATCACCAGCTTTACCAAATCAGGTTGTTCTTCACAACCTGATGGTAAGGCTCTACTGCGAAAGACAGCACTTACATACATCATTGAGCACAGAAAAGTAGAGTTGGTGTTGAACTAGAAGCTTCCCCTCTACTGGCTAGTGTTCATGGGACTGGAAGGTACTCTGTATGTTCCAGAAGGAGAAAGACAATCATCAACACAGCTACATACTCTGTAAACTACAGTAGTGACTTTCCTGTAAGATACGCTGGGGCAATAGTGGCAAAAGTTTTGTGAGAGTAGCCAGCTCCTATCTGATGGGATTTTAGGTCCACTCCACACAATGATGGAGCCCACGCCTGGCATTGTCCAGGTAGATAAGAACCTGAGTCTGGTTATGTCATGGGCCAAAGGGAAAAAGAAATATTACTGTTCTGCTAAAGAAACATAAATGACTTGTAATGACATTCTGATATACCTGCAAATCAGTAACTTCCTCAGTTATCATCAGGTCAGCATCTTCTTGCAGTAAATGGGAACTAACACAGAGACTCACAGCTGGGCAACGTACAAAGAGTAAGAGACTTAGAAACATTAAGTCCTAAATAGCACAGCTTCATCAAAACCTTCCCCTGGGGGATCAGATATCTATGTGGAAGAAGAGGCTCAAAGATTGGAAGAGGTAGAGTTGATGGATCACTTCTGGATGTTTGTTTCAGATACAAGAGTATTAATACCTATATGACCTTAAAGAGACTACAGCAGTACACGAAGGCCTTGCATGAGTTCAATCCATACATTGTCTCAGCACTTAGAAGGGAAAGTGGTAATGATCTTGAAAGGATCTCACAAGGGGGAGTCCCTCACTCTGATCCGGGAATAAGAGCTCACCACCCAAGGACTCATGAGAGACCAGTCTTGATGCAATTAGCAAAAGGCAGTTTAATAGCGAGGGGCCCTTGGTTCGAAACGTGTCTCACACAGAGACAGAGGATTCGACCAAGACCCCAGAAAGTTTGGAACTTTTATAGGTAGGGGTGGGAAGAGCGGGAAGATTTGACGCAGTTACACATGATTGGATATTTTAAACATCAGCAATTTGCGTAGACTAGTTATTTTTGACCATGAATCCTTGGACTCAAGAGTACCAGATGACCCTTTACTCATTTGCTTGTTTAGACTTGTATGCCTTTGCATCCTTGTTTCTTTTTTGTTTTTGGTCACTCTGCCCCTGAAGAGGCTCAAAATTATTATTATTATGGCAAATTTTAACAAGTTGTTGATTGTCTTTGCTGACCATGAATTTTTTGTTCTATGTCTCAAGATGTTGTTAATTTTTTATTCTCACAATCTCTCACTCCTAACCAAGATACTATCTACAAATTGATACTTACTGGCAAAGGAAAATTAGTTTTCTTCAATGGAGTTACACTAATGTCTTAACAACATTTCTAGGCCTGCTCCAAACTCAGGAGTAGTTGGCTCAAACAAAATAATATCAATAATGTTTTGAAATTTTTGTCTTATTTTGTTCTGTTGAGCATTATTTTTTCATATTGGTCTTTAGTTTGTATATTTTGGCTTCCATTTTTGTGTTTTTTGGGGGGTTTGTGTATGTACATATTTTGTTTGTTTTTTTTTTTGTTTTGTTTTGCTTTGTTTTGTTTGAGACAGAATTTCTCTGTGTAGTCCTGGCTGTCCTAGAACTCACTCTGTAGACCAGGCTGGCCTCGGACTCAGAAATCCACCTGCCTCTGCCTCCCAAGTGCTAGTATTAAAGGTTTGCGCCACCACTGCCAGGCTCGGTTTATTTGTTTTTAAAGAGAAAGAAAAGGCAAGGAGTTGGGTGGGTGGAGATATGGGAAGGATCTGGGAGGAATTCGGAGAGAGAAACAGCATAATAAGAATACATTGTGGGATTTTTTTTTCAATTAAAATAAAAAGGAAATATATTCATGGTTTCAGGATATAAATTATTTGCATAGAGGACTAAAAAACAAAATAAAGTGGTCAGATAAATTAAGAGACCATATTGGGAAATACCTTATTTCCACTTACTTTTGATGCTAAGTAACCACAATGTAAAAGGCTGAAAAAAAAAAAAACAACTTTTGTTGGAGTATATAATTCTTGTGTGATCAGTCACACAGCAGTTCCATCTAATAGAAGTTTGCCCTGAAATTGGAGTCCTTAGGGACCCAAACATATATAATCATGCATAAACAAACATTTTTTTCCTGAGTACAATATTTGCTGTATTTTAAGGGTTTGGACATTATTTTGAGGCATTTATAAAGGAGTGGCCCATAATCCCCTGATAAAGAACATATATCTTAATATGTTTTCTTCATTTAATTTTATCTATACTTTGCGCATCTTTGCGTTTTAGGAGTAGGTGGTTACATTTAATTACTTACTGTAAAGTGACTAAATAGTGAATGTGAGCTCTAGTATAAGAAAATAAACAGAAAGTAAAGGTAGAACTCATTTCTGGAAAAGCTTCAAGGTTTCCTGTGACAGCTTATACAGAACACAGGAAAGTTGGTTATGCTTAATCCTGAACTCTGGTCACACTTTTACTGTGTGCCCATATCCCTGAAGGATCAGTGGAGCTCATATTTGAAGGAAATGATCACTTTAAAATTTTTCCTAATATCTATTTTACTCAGAGCATCAGATTTCAGGAGAGTCTCACTAAGTGGACGTGATTAATGAGCCCAAACCTAATATGAATAACATGTGGGTAAGCTTTCAATGTTGCAATACTAATGAGTATAAAAAAATCTTTATTTCTCTTGGTATTTAAACTTTATTTCCTACAAAATCTTTGTATTTGATTTGCAATGTGTTTATGATAAAATTCAAATATACAACTGAAATTTCTGGCTTGTGAATCTTAATAAGTTTAATTTTGAAGATATAATGATTTTTTGATGTTTAGTGCAACAAAACACATTATTCTAAATGCTAAAATCTGCTGAGTGCTGACTACAGTTGAAAGAGGCATTTGATCCCCATCTTTCTAGAGTCACAAAAGGCTTGGGACAAAATAGGAATAGCTAATTAGATTGCTGCCTCCAGAAAGTTAATTTATTGCAGCTCATACCATGAATATCTGTCTTTTTTAAGTATTAACAACCAGGGGATTCTCAACAGTAACTCAGTTTCAGTCCATTTGCAGATGTCTGGTCATTATTTCTCATTTCTATTCCATTTTAAAGCAATTCATGCTCTCATAAGTCATTTTTACCACTTTTATAATATGTAAAACCATATATCAAGATGTCTAGTTGCCCTTTTGAAGTGAAAGTAAAGTCCTAAAATATAATTCAATGAAAAAAGATGAGTATTAGCACACTCTAGAACAACTGAATATTCATATGGAAAATAATGGAGTTCCATCAGATCTTTCGTACCATATGTCATGAGTAATTCAAAATGGATCACTGACCTGTGTCATAGAAAACTGTAATATTTTTGGATGAATAGAAAAGCCTTTGAGTGTGAAGGATCCCTGCAAGCGTCACACTTAGTAGAGTGGCAAGAATAAAACCTGATTCATCTCAACTTAGTTCAAACCTCTAGTATCTGACACAATTTAATTTAGCCATATTTAAGCACAGCACAATTTTGAACAAAAGTTTTCTGATGACAATTATCTCAGTACTGGGTACATAAGAAAGAAAGTTTAAGACATGTTTACATTGAAATTCTTTACAATGTACATATGAATTCTTTCATAAAGATGTGTCCTGTTGACTTAGAAACAATATTCAAAATAAAGACCTAGAGAGAATGACTGATGTAAATGTAGTGGCCTGTGGGAGTCAGTATTTGATGGAATACAGGTAACCTTCTTTTGAACAGATAAGCCTTAATGTTTAACTTTTCCTGGTTTCCCTGTTACCTCTCTGTGTACACAAGCACCTCTTATCCTGTACATTTATGTTCTTGAGCTAGGCAAAATGTCACTAGCAATAACAATGCCACCTGATACATAAAAGAAAAATATTGAAATTATATCCAACAAAATTAATAACCTCTTCTGTATTGGCTAGTTTTATGTCAAGTAGACACAATCTACAGTCACCAGAGATAAAGGAGCTTCAGTTGAGAAAATGCTTCTATAAGAGCTAACTGTAAGGCTTTTATTTTATTTATTTATTTATTTTTGCAATTAGTGTTCAATGGAGGAGGTCCCAGCCCATTGTGTATGGTACAAGTCCTGGATTCTAGAGAAAGGAGGTTGAGCAAGCTAAAAGAAGTAAGCAGCACCCCTCCATGGCTCCTGTCTTCAGGATCTGTCCCTGTTTGAGTTCTTGCCCTGTTTGACTTCCTGCAATAATAAAGAACAATATGGAAGTATAAGTCAAATAAATCCTTTTCTCCCTAACTTTATTTTTGGTCATAGAATTTCATCATAGAAGTAGAAACCCTAAGACACTTTCTTTGGGTTGAAATGCTGTCTTAATATGCTAGGCCCTAGCTTCAACCTTGATAGTGAAGATAGATAGATAGATAGATAGATAGATAGATAGATAGATAGAACTGGAAACCTAAGCTAATGTAAGGTTTGGCCTGTGTGGTCATCATAATGGCCTTTCTAAATGTGTCATTGTCAAAGATATAGACATAATTATGAACCTCTACTTTTTAAGGCATGATTAAGAGAATGAGGCAACAAGGTATATTTGCAATCAGACAAAAGTCTGAAAAAAGAAAGGCATACAGAACACAAGGAGAATGGAAAACCCAATTCAATACAGGGAAAAGGTTTTAAGATGAATTCAAACACAGGAAATGCACATGGTAAATTAACACATGTACATATATTTAACACTATTAATTTTTGAAAAATGTATTAAAGTTAAATGATATTCAAGTTAAAATATTTTTAAAATAATTATTTACTTTTGCAAAATAAAATTACCCATGCTATTGTTGGTATAAACAAACTAGAATTCTCATATACTTATGATTATAAGACAGATGTAGTGAGCTCAGAAAATAACAATTATTTTAAAAAGGATAGAGCATCATCTTACACATTGAATCAGATAGTCTAACACTTCATTTATGAGAAATGAAAGCATAAATTTATAAAACAAACAAACAAACAAACAAAAAACAAAACAAACAACAAAAAATCCTTTCACAGAAAGTTTTAGACAAAACTGTAAACAAGCCAGATGAATCTAGATATCTTAATTTTTATTCTAGTGCTATGATGATCCATCCTGATCAAAACTGACTTGGAAATAAAAGGGTTTACTTGGCTTAGGCTTCCAGTTCACAATCCCTCATGGTAATTGGTGTAGGAATTTTAAACAGGCATCTGTAGTCAGGAGCAGTGAAGGTATGTTACTTGCTGGCTCACTCATTAATTTGCCCACTCTTGGCTTTCTAAGACGGCCCACATTCACCTTTCTTGGAGGGTACTGCCCATGGTAGACTGGACCCTTCCACATCAATCACTAGTCAAGAAATTCCTCACAGATCCTCACAGATATAGATACAGACCAATCTGATCGAGACAACCATTAAATAAGGTTTCCCTTTTCTCTAGTGATTCCAGGTTGTATCAAGTTGACAATAAAAAGTAGCCAAGATACCAGGTTAATAAATAAACAAACTGTGGTATACAATTGAATATTATTTAATAATCAAACATATTATTCATACATATAATCGTATGGGACAATCAATACAATTCTGCTTAATTAAGAAGAAATTACACACATTTATACAAAATGAAAACTGTTAAATACTAGAAGAAAAGCAAACAATTGTCAGAATGAGAAGAGAGAATGATATGTGTATGTCAGGAAGGATTTCAGAGCCACACACACAAACTGGGTATGATGTATTGCTCTTTGTTTTATTTGTGCTAGTGGTTTCATGGTGTAAACATTGGTCGAAACTTATGAAATTGTATGTTGTAATATGTTCTAATTGTTCTGTTAGTTCCACCAGAGAAAAGCTGTTTACAAGTCATGTATCTGGAATCTTAGCAGCTAAGCTCTCTCGGTGGCCCTCTGTTTCAATAGCCATTTCTTATTTTAGCTTATTTCTACTGTAGTTTAAACAGTGATGGTTGGATGAAGATTGAGCATCTTATATGAGAAAGATACTAGAAGTGGTAACCTACATCCCACCCAGCTCTCCTTAATCCCTGACAGCCATAAATCTGCTAAACTTAAATGTACTCCCTGAACCTCAGATTTACAGCCATCCCTCTTCCCCTTAAATTTGTATTTCTCTGTTTTGTTTAGTTCAGCCCTAGCTGTGTCTGTAGTGCAAGTATACTTTCCTTGAACTCATATTGCATCCTATACTACCTAGTTATTCCATTTCCAACTATGTCTTTTGCAAATATTCACTCCTGCTTTATGTCTTCTGGAGCTCAGTGTTCTAGGCAGGGTCATTGAGTTAATTTTCATGTTTTCTTTCCCTTTATTGAAAAAACAATATGCTGTTGTTGTGAAAAAGAGAATATACAGGTGGGGCATAATTTATCTATTTTAATTCTACAATTCAATTTCTTTCATTCATATTTCATTTGCTAAAGTTGAATAGGGATGGGCAGTGCTTTATTAAAGAATGACTGAAAGTAAAATTCCTTATACTAGAAATTGTCTTACGCAAAAGTGTCTGCTCGTAGATATTGACATCTTCCTAAAGGTCATTGGCCATATTCTCTACAAACACCTATAGAACATTTTATAATAGAAAGGGTAGTAATTTTAACGAATTTAAATTTAGGTAAGGGGAGGGTCTGTCACTATGGTCTTGTTCCCGAATTGGTTCTTGACTTGTCAATAAAGAAGGCTGGTCGGGAGCCAATTGCTGGACAGAAGGTACTGGTGACACTTCTGGGTCTCAAGAGGAAAAGGAAAAGGAGATGCAGGGAAAAAGAGAGGGTTTTTATCTGCCATGCTTTGGAGAAAAAGGACGCTGCAATCATGTAAGGCCTCGGGGCAGCTAGGGCCTGGAGCCTCTGCTATGGGCAGATGGCCAAGGAGGTTGGGAGCCTGGTATGTGAGGGGGCTACAAGGCACTGTATTTGGGACAGGAGGAGAAACAGAGATACTTGGTAAGTGCATGCCTTTCCAGGCAGGAGATTTCTTCGCCCAGCAATTGTGCCTAACTAGCAAGTTCTAAAATAAAAAAGTTGTCTGTGTGTCCTTTATCCAGAGATTCTAGCTGGTAACACCTCCACTCCACCCCAGAGCAAAGATGGAAGAAAAGAGAAGCCTGCTCAGTGCTGGTGCTTTGATAGGGATTCTGCGTGGAGCCACTGAAGTTCCTGGTCCCCAGTTGGTTCTTGATTGATCAATAAACATACCAGCAGCTAATGACTGGGAGGAAGAGGCGGGACTTCCAGGTTCCCACAGGTAGGCTAGAGGAGGAAGATGACAGTGGATTTGCTGTCCTTCAGAGGGAGAGAGAGTCACCAGCCATGTGAGATCTCTGGTGGAGTGGCCATTGGCTGCTTCCCCATCTGGGTCTGGGGTAGCAAGGAGAAGGTAACCTGCTGAAGAATTTGAAGACAGATTTAAACTGTTGACCAAGGAATAAAGGTAAGGGCCCACTAGCGTCGGGAACTTAGAAGAGCCCAGCCATTGAGTTGTAAGGAAGGTTAAAATGAGCTAATGTGTGTGTGTGTGTGTGTGTGTGTGTGTTTCATCCGTGGACCCAAGGGAACCAGGGTGGTCTGGGTAGTAGAAAATACAGGCTACAATTTATACTATTTATCAAGAAGATAAACAAGAACTGTGAGTGAGGATCAATCTCTCTCTCTTCTCTCTCTCTATCTCTCTCTCTCTCTCTCTCTCTCTTCTGTCTCCTCTCTCTCTCTCCTGTGTGTGTGTGTGTGGTGTGTGTGTGTATGAATAAAATAGGAAAGAAAACAAGTTTTGCAAAGTATACAGCTGATTTTAATTATATGCCTGTATCTTATTTCTGAAGCTGGTATAGCAAATTTATATAATATATATTAGATTTTTAAGTCTAA
Organism: Mastomys natalensis; assembly: GCA_021653895.1. Classification (NCBI taxonomy): domain Eukaryota; kingdom Metazoa; phylum Chordata; class Mammalia; order Rodentia; family Muridae; genus Mastomys; species Mastomys natalensis. The sequence goes on along the minus strand of JAJTUV010001999.1, from coordinate 7,145 downwards.
AATGTTATATAATAATTTAAAAACTACCAAGCAATCTCTCTGGATAAGTTATTACTGATTTCCTCTAATGTAAATATTAGGTGAATTTAAAAGTGCCGTTTATTCAATTGATTTCTAGATATTTTCTTATTTTAAATGGCACAATTTTCCTCTTAACTATAAAATGTAAACTATTTAAGAGGAGTTGCAACATTTAAAATAAATACATACCTAATAAAGGTTCAAGGATCTTGAAGTTAGCACAACTAACTTATTCTTTTGCACATTTCGTTTTGTTTTTAATATCTTCTCTAGGTCATTCTATTTCTCAACTGTGGTTAAAAACATAACCAAATGTGGCTTTCAAAGATTGTCTTGTTATAACTATAAAGGCAAATCCAATATGAGTAAGAACATATAAATGACACTAAGAGCTTTTTTAAATGGTTACATAAAATTAAATTTAGCACACTTGCCATATAAAATGACATAAGGTATTCTTTGTTTCTTTTCTTCATTTTTTAAAAAACTTAATTTTCAGTTAGTCAATGTCTTAAATCTTATCTCCTACCACAATTGCAGAAATTAATGGGATAAAGTGCTCTATTCAAAGACAAATTATCATATCTCCTTCAGTAAGTGCCAATTCCCTAAACACCCACTAAAAGAGGCAGAACAATAGAAAGGTGTTGGTTAACTTAAATCTTTCTTAGATCATGAAACTTTCATTTATTTCATTGGGTAAACCTTTTTTGTAAACACAGTAATTTTGAAGCTGTTTGCTTTTGTGGGATACATATTTTGGCACTGTGGCTATCCTGGCTTTCTTCCATGGTACTTTAATTTTGCGGTTCACTGAGCAAAACTAAGAGTTCTCCAGAAGGACTTGTACTTAAAACAGTCAGGGGTGTGCTGCCTGGTGAGATCCTCAGTCTTTTTTCTTGATGAGCATGTCTGCTCAGAAAAGCCCCTTTGTTTTTGAAGCCAGAAGAATTCTTTATTCTTTCTTTCCTTCTTTCCTTCTTTCTTTCTTTCTTTTCTTCTTTCTTTCTTTCTTTCTTTCTTTCTTTCTTTCTTTCTTTCTTTCTTTCTTTCTTCTTCCTCTCCTTCCTTCCTTCCTTCCTTCCTTCCTTCCTTCCTTCCTTCCTTCCTTCCTTCCTTTCTTTCTTCCTATCTTCCTGTCTTTTTTTATTCTTCCTTCCTTTCTTTCTTCCTCCTACCTTTCTCCATCCTTCCTTCCTTCTTCCCTCCATCCCCCTTCCTCCCTTCCTTTCCTCTTTCCTTTCCTCCTTCCTTCCTTCCTTCCTTCCTTCCTTCCTTCCTTCCTTCCTTCCTCCCTTCCTTCCTTCCTTGCTTGCTTGCTTCAAGGGATATTAACTGTATTCTCTGCATTTGATCACTCCAGCCATTGTAGAAGAATGTTATGGAATTCTAGGTAGATCAAACAATTCAATACTAACACATTTTATATTACAGAATCATCAAACCATCTGAATGAAGTAAAACTCAGCAAGTTTCAAATATAGATGAGAGACATGAGTCTTAGGAAGGCTGTCAAATTCTCTGTTCCATATAAATGGCATGGAGGCTCAAACCTGTGTCCATCTGATTCATAAGACTCATAAAAACTAAATATTCTAATAAATTTGTACACAGTTTGTAGCTCAATCTAATGGAGATATTTTATTGACTGATTATTAAAGGGGGATAACATTCTGGCATCCAAACATATAAGCAGAAAATTTATTGCAATCAAGTGTTACTTCCAGTGGTATTAGGGTAGCTTCCATCCAATCTAATTTTTAGCTTTGTTGCTGTTATCATAAACTAGTCCATGGTACCTTAAAAATGAAGTGCAATAGGAATTCTCAGGATTTTATAAAGGTGATCCTAGCAAGGACTCCTAGAAATGCAAGATACAGTGTGTAAGCACCTTAGCATTCTTTCTAGGCTCCGCCCAGCAGTTACCTAGCAACAGCCAGGTAAGCCTGACATGCTATAAAAAGGACTGTTTGATCTACCTTAACTCTCTCTGACTCTCTGCCCCCTTTCTGTCTCTGATTCCTTTTGCTTTCTCTTAAACTTTCTCTCTCTCTCCATTCCCATTCCCCTCTTCTCTCTCCATATGTTCTCTGCTGGTCTCTTCTCATCTCTTTCTCCTCCCCTTCTCTCTCCCCTCTCTTTCTCTGCCTCTACTCCCTTCTCAAACCTCTTTCCATTCCCCCAAATAAACTCTAGTTTATACTACACCCAACTGGTTGGTACCTCGGGGTAGTAATGTCTCAGCATGGGCCCACTGAGGCACCATCTCCCACTGCACCATACTGCTCTCTATAAAACTTGTCCTTGGCTTTATAAAACACATCACAGAGCCTGAACTTGATATCTTCTATAATAGCAAGGCTTCCTGTGGTGAGACTGGGACATGGTATAACAAGATACAATAAGACTAGGCACAAACCTTCATATCAAGTTTGGGCAGGACAACCCAGTTGGAGTAAAAGGGTCCCAAGGCAGGCAAAAATATCAGAGACACACCCTAAACCCACTGTTAGGAATTCCATAAAAACACCAACTAAATAAATGTAATATATATGCAGAGGACCTAGAACAGACCCATGATGTCTCCATGATGTCTCCATGATTGCCACTTCAGTCTCTGTAGGCTACTATGGGCCCTGCTTGGTTGATTCTGTGTGCCATGTACTCATGGTGTCATTGACCCCTCTGGCTTCAATTCTTCTTACCCTCCTTTTGGGTTCCCTGAACTTTGCTTAATGTTTGACTGTGGGTCTAAGCATCTGCTTCCATAAAGTATATCAGCTAACTGAGGAAGACACCAATCTATGAATATGGCAGAATATCATTGGGAATCATTTAATTATTTTTTTAATCCTAGGTCTTTGGACATTCCAACCTCTGGTTTCTGTTCATCTAGGGAATGTAGGGGGTGAGTCTTCTCTCCAAGCAAGGGTTGCAAATTTTTCAGTCATTAGTTAGACATTCTTACAAATTCTGTGTCTCTATTGTTCCAACACATCTTGTAGGCAGGATGGATTGTAGGTCAAACGTTTTGTAACTGGTTGGTGTCCCAGTCACACCACTGGAAACTTTGTCTGCTTACAGAAGGTGGCCAGTTCAGGGTGCATATGCTCTAATACTAGAAGTCTTTACTAACAGCACCCTGATAGAATCCTGGGAGTGTCTACTATAGTAAGTTTCTATATCCTCCTCAACAATGGACCTTAATTCCAGGAGTCTCTCCTTGTGCCCTCTTTCTCCATTCCTACCCACCCACTTGATACCTCTGTTCATATTCCCACCTGCCTCCAGGCACATGCAAAATCTATTCTAGTTTCTCTTTGCAATGATCCTCTTTCTTCCTTAGCCTCTATGAGTCTGTGGATTTTAGTCTGATTATCATTTTCTTAACAGCTAGTATCAATTTATAAGTGAATGTGTAGGTTTGTCTTTCTGGGTCTAGATTACCTCACTCAGGATGATTTTCTATAGCTCCACCCATTTGCCTGCAAATTTCATCATATCTTGATTTTGTTTTATTTTTGTTTTGAGACAAGTGAGTAATACTTCATTATGCAAATGTAACAAAATTTTGGTCCACTTTTCAGTTGAGGGATATCTAGGTTGTTTCCAGATTCTGGCTATTATGAATAAAGCTACTATAAACATAGTTGAGCAAGTGTCCTTGTGGATGGAGTGTATTTGTTATACGCCCAATGGTGGCATACCTGGAACTTGAAGTCGATTTCAATTTTCTGAGGAATGCCACATTGATTTCTATAGTGGCTGTACAAGTTTATCTTCTCCTTAGCAATGGAGAAGTGTTCCCCTTGTTCCACATCCTCACCCAGCATGAATTGGCACTTGTATTACTGATCTTAAGATTCTGAAAGGTGTAGGAGGGTATCTCAAATGAATTTTAATTTACATTTCCCTTATGACTAAGTACATTTCTTTAAGTGTTTTTTAGTCATGTGAGATTCCTCTCTTAAGAACTCTATGTTTAGATCGTACTCTAATTTTTTCCTTTTGTTTTATTGGATATTTTCTTTATTTGCATTTCAAATGTTATCCCCATTTCAGGTTTCTCCTCCAGAAACCCCCTCTCCCATCCCCTCTTGCCTTGCTACTATGAGGGTACTCCCCCACTCACATTCCCACTCCTGTCTTCCCACCCTGGCATTCCCCTACACTGGGGCATCAAGCCTTCACAGGACAGAAGTCCTCTCCTCCCATTGATGCCGGACAAGGCCATTCTCTGCTACATATGCAGTTAGAGCTATGCGTACTCTTTGGTTGGTGGTTTATTCCCTGGGAGCTCTGGGGGATCTGGTTGGTTGATATTGTTGTTATCAGTACCCCATTTTTAAATTATATTATTTTGGCATTTTGATATCTAATTTCTTGAGTTCTTTATACATTTTGGATATTAGCCCTCTATCTGATGTTGAGTTGGTGAAAATCTTCCTATTCTGTAGGCTGCCATTTTGTTGTTTGATGGAGCCTTTGACTCACAGAAGCTTTTCAGTTTCATGAAGTCCCATTTATTAATTGCTGATCTTAGTGCCTGTGGTATGGGTGTTCTGCTTAGGAAGTTAGCTCCTGTCCCAACATTATCAATTCTATTCCCTACTTTCTCTTCTGTCAGGTTCAGTGTATTTGGTTAATGTTGAGGTCATTGATCCACATAGACTTGAGCTTTGTGCAGGATAACAAATGTGGATATATTTATATTCTTCTACATGCAGATATACAGTCTGATTAACACTACTTGTGGCAGATATTTCATTTTGACTGTCTCTTTCGCTTATTTATATAAATTAGTTGTCCTTAGGGATATGGATTTATGTTTGGGTCTTCAACTCAATTCAGTTGATTAGTATGTCTGTTTATATGCCAATGCTAAACAGGTTTTACTACTTTAGTGTCAGGCTGTGGCTATGCAACACCTGCCAGAGAGGTTTGTGTCACCATCTACACACAGGTAGAGGGTGTGACTATAGGCTTCAGCCTCAAGAGATTTCCATGTTCATGAGTTACCTAAAGGCCTGAGGGCATAGCTAAATTAAGTGACTCCCCTCTCCCACCTCCCCTATTTAAGCCAGCTCCACCTGGCTTAAACTAGGGGGTGCACCTAGATTATCTATCACATACCATGAACAATAAAACATTTGGAACTTTGGATTTTCTCGTGTTATCAAGGGGCTGGCCACTGGTCCCTGCACTTTAGTTTTTCTACTACAACTTGAAATCAGGGATGTTGATACCTTCAGAAGTTATTTTATTGTTCAGGATTGTTTTAGCTATCCTAGGAATTTTTATTTCCCATATGAAGTTGAATACTGTCCTTTCCCAAAATCTGCAAAGAATTATTTTGGAACTTTGATGGGAATATGCTCAATAACATAATTGGTTTTCGGTAGAATGGTCTATTTTTTACTATGTAGCCTCTAGTTAAGCAGGAGGTCTTCGCTGGAGTTAGAAACAGGGAAATAAACAATTGACTATGAGGGAGAGTGAGGACTGGTATAGGTTGTATGGGCAAAGAAAATTGTTGGAGATCTGTGAGTGGCCTATTGGAGCTCTATTACTGGAGTGGCCTCCTGAATAAGGGTCCACTCTTTGTCCCATTTAGGGCCAAGACATGGAAATGTGGTGAAAGGGGAACTGGAGAAATGTCAAGGGGTTGGGGTGACTGAGGAAATGGAGAAAGCAATAGGGCTGCTGGTGGTATAACTGGGTTCTTACTGCCAGTATGGACTCTTGTCAGGCAGGGTCTCTCTTTCATAGTTGAGGGACAGGAAACTGCAACAAGGTGGTGAGGACTACAGAAAGGGTATCACTGACAGAGTTGGGGATGTCTATGAGCAGGTAACCTACCTTTTTTTTCATGTGTTTGTTAATACAAAAATACTATTCACAGGCTTCCAAATCTCTGAAGATTATTTCCCCAAATAGCTATTCACAGATATATAGTTCAATCGATTTCTCTCCAAAAGAAATTTCAATCTTTTAAGTCTGATATCAAGTTTGATGATAGTATTCAGCATTCTAAAGGCCACTTGAACTTTTATGCTTTTATGAAATTTAGATACCAATAATCACATTTTTAAAATCATATTTCATTCCTGCATTCATTCATATCAGCAGACTACAATGACACCCTGTCCTGCCACTTCTGCCAGTGACACAAAAAACTTGGTAATGACAATCATTTAAATTATCCTTAATTCTTGAAAGCAGATACTCTTGATTAGTATTTTACAAGCCATCCTTTATATCCAAGATATTTTATTAATTATCATTAAATACTCCTTTATATAATATTTTTGGATCATATTAGAGAAATATTTCATAAGAAATAAAAAAATGAAATTATACTAAATAATTGAAGTTTTAATATTGAACATAGAATAAAAGACCAAATATTGCTAATTTTAGATAATAAATATACTAAATAATTATTTTATATTTTGACTTTACTACATATTCTTACTGATGAAATTTTTTACTCTAATATTTCACATATTATTAATGTGTTGTTTGCCAATGTATTATTTATGAATCATTTTTAATTTTTCTTGTGATTTGTTTATAATAGTTACTTATCAGTAGATGTTAAGGTGAATAGATTTTTAATTGGTTTGTTTATCTTAGATCAGAATCAGTTTGCTGTTTTTTTTTTTTTTTTTTTGTCAACCAATTGACAGATCTGGAGAAAGTTTAGGTGGCTCTACTCTTTTAAAATTATATAGTCATCTACCCTGAATTGTTCCTGATCACTGACTTTATTACTTAATTTTTTTCCTAGTTCCTATAAAATATATTTTTAACCTCTTTTCATGGATATCACAAATGAGTTTTCTGTGGAGCCTAGTCAATGGCAGCTCTGGCAAACTTACCTGATCACAGACTCTTTCCTGGCCCTTGTCTCTTCCTTTCAATGTAGATGCTTCTCAAAGCTGTCTCAAGAGGGCTTCCACTCCTGAATACATGGCCAATGTATTCCTTCTTTGTAGGAACAGGGTCACATAGGAGATGAAAATCTCATCCCTCCCCAACCAAAGGATGCATTCTTCTATGTCCATTGATACAAGACCTATTCTTATTCAACATTGATCAAATTAATTAAATTTGGCCAAGCC